>PTEX01000003.1:5510113-5608690 GCA_003342815.1 Eudromia elegans | reverse complement strand
GAGGGAGGGAGGGAGGGAGGGAGGGAGGGAGGGGAACCAGGAAAATAAAGCTTTTACTTCTCTTCTGCCTAATCTCTACATTATTCACAATTTGATGAAAGGAAGAGTCCTGCTGAATTTGATTCTCCCATTGATTTGGAGTTTTGTTTAGACCAGAATATGCTGTGTGCTTTGTAGGTTGCACCAGCTGACAGTTTGTTTTGGAGGTTAGTGCTAACCACTGCTGTTCTTTTGAAACTATTAAACTTCAGCTTTAAAATATCTTGGACTATAACTGGCTGGAAGGAGGAGATCCAGTTCAAATTATTTCAAATCTTTTGCTCCTTGTGGAAAGAAATATGTTGGCAAGACCCATGGCTTCACTGGATGGTGGATTTAATCAGCATCTACTCTGATATATGGGACCAACCCTACAGTTCATTTAACGCTCATCTTCATCTTATGTTATAGCCTTCAGCAAATTCACCTACAGCATAATTCTGAATTCTCAAAAGTAATTCTGTAGTTCTTTTATGCCACAAGAACATGAATCCTTCAAGTAAGCAACATAATTCACTCATTTATGGATAATAGAGATATTAAGGTGATGGATGTAGAGTGGCCACAAGTCAGAAAGGAGCACTTGTGGCATTGCTTCTGAGTGTCAGAAACTTGAAGATGAGGTCTGCTGTCAATATGTGGCAGGAAAAAGGGATCTCTCTGTCAGCAGGTTCACACCAGCCATAGAGTCCCCAGCTGTCACTAGAGCTTGTGCTGACTGGCTGACTGTGAAGTTCATTAATGAGTGTGGACTTCAAAATGTTTTTAAATTGACTGAAACTTGAGTTCCAAAAGATGATATCTCTCTCTTGGTGTCGTACTACCACAGCAAGTACTCCTGAAACCACTGAGCTTCTAAGATGCCTGTTCTTAAATCTGTATGAAGGCAGAGCTCTTATAATGCAAAGAGCCTGAATAAATTTCTCCTCTTGTGTGACTGCAAAAAAGCCCAAATTTGGCATTCCAAGAGGTCTTCGCTTTGGGAATTAAAAAGAGTTCACCCTATTCAGAGGCTAGAAGTCTTGGACAAGTGAAAAAGATCTCCTTCTCGATACTGGCTCTGTGTCTCCGCATGAGGAATTGATACATAATTATCTGTGCAGAAGTGCAGAAACAGGATGAAATCCTTATATAAATCTCAATAAATACATAAATCAAAATTGCTATCATACAAAGATCTGTTTCTATTTCTATGCTATTATCATGGCACACAATGGGAAGCTTCATTATCTGTTTGCATCAACACTCTCACAGGCCAGAGCACTTTTTCACTTTCTGCTGCCATTAGGTTGTGTTATGTGTGGCAATGTCATAGCGACCCAAGATAATACAAGTACTGTACAGCAACAACGTAATATTTTCTGGCTTTTGTTTTTAAATGAGACAGAATATGGCTACCCACTCTGTGTAAGCAATCCACCATATACCATATACCAAAGACTTAATGCAATGAACAACAATTAACAAACCAACATTGCTTAGTGCCATGCAAACATTTTTCTACATCGCATACCAAATGTTTAAAATAACTAAAGGCTATAATTACACTATTACAAAGGTATGAGCAGGATACATAGCACTATAGCACCTAGGTTTGGTCTGTGTCACCAAGCACTTGTGCACATGTGATCTAATTGGAAATATGTCTGAGAAGTTTGGACAACAGAAATGCAGCTATCACATCTGAACTGGGTTGTGTCTTGGATTAATAGGGTAAAGGCTGATGACCACCTCTTATATGTCCTATTTGTAATCAGACTTTATAAGAATAACCAATCAACATATGTGTGAAGAGTAAAATGACATTTTAGGCACTCACCTGAGACAGTGACCTTGGAGTGCCTGCTCTGAAATATGAAGTGATTATTGCCATCTGTACAGAAAAAAGTGACCTTACTGAAACAACATATTTAGATAATCTCACACAGAGAAAAATTCAATTGAATGTCATGATCCAAACCACCAAACTTTCCTTCTGTGGAATTAGCTCCTTCCTGCAGTCTCTTGTGCTCTGAGGACGATGAGAAGTACCAAGGGCAGAGCTCGGCTTGTACACACTGAGACACTTGACAGAGAGCGTGTGTTGCTGGTGCCTTTGTTTTCATGCCTGGTATCTGACACTTAAGCTCAACAGGACAGATCATGCTAGTAGGACAGTGAGAGGACAATTTTCAAAAACATGAATAGTTCTTTTCTTCTTCTTCTTTCCTATGCTGAACTATCTCACTTGTGTTGAATGGGGACCAGATGACAACCATTTTGCAAACTCTGTCTTATAGTTACTATGCACAGAAGCTAGGTGTCTAACAGTTTTAAATATGGTTTTATAAGGAATAATAAAAATAGTTTCAGCTATTGATAAACAGAGACAAATAATATCTTGGAGCTTGGTTTGGGTATTGTTAAGGTTGGTATGCACAACTACTGACCTGATGTTTCAGATGTCAGAGAGGAGGAGGCAAGAAACATGCGTAGGAAAACAGGTACTGACTGTAATAGTCCCCTAACTCCAGACGCAGAAATGTGTAAATCCCCTCAGGAATCTGGCTTGTGTGGATGCCAAGGCTCTGCTGACCCCTGTGTGTAGGAGTGGATGAGGGTGGGAGAGAGAAAGAACATGCTTAGGACAGCTTGGGACAGAGCCACAGTTAGGATTTCTGCGAGCCCCCAAGGAAAACCTCATCTAGGTCAGATGCTGTTATCCACAACAGGCTTAAAGATATATGTAAGAAAACACAAGCAGCCCTCTATATATCCTGGCCCCCCCTCAAAAAAAAAGGAAAAAACAAACAAAGACAAACAAACAAACAAACAAAACCTCTGAGGTCACTTGATCCTTTGGGACACAGGATGTAAATATGTTCCTGTAAACAGAACTAGATGTTACAGAGCTAACTAACAGGTTTGTTTTGTTTTTTTCTCTAACTGGAGCGATCTGCAAGATGTCCAAATTGCTGGATAGTTTCTTGGATTAAAAGTGGAAATACATTTTCTAAATACAGTTAAGCCACAAGATTATTTCACAGCCATTTAAGAAGGGCTCATTTTTATAGCGTAGATGAAGCCAGACTTAATTAAAACTAGTCACTGGAGACAGCAGTAACTCACCTTTTCTTTTTTTTTTCTTTGCTTATGTTAAATAGATTGCAATTACTCCCCCAGTAATACTGTGATAACAAAATTTAATACACAAAAAAGTATTAACAGCATCAATGATGCATCATGGGAGAGCAGTAACTAGAGGAAAAACAAGGTAATGCATTTTTGTTCAGATCTGGAAAGAAAAGATTTTTCCTAATAAAGAAACATATTTTCAACCTTGTTTTCTAAACCCAGAAAGACTGGAAAGATTAAAAACCAGAAACCTTAAAAATAAATAAATAAATAAACCCTAAAATAGTTTTACAGTTACATATATCTGCATTATTTTATACAGATGTTTGTGATTAGGAATGAATTATTAGAACAGGTGAAGGTCTTTCCTATCTACAAGCAGACAGGGCCACAGTTGTAGGAAATAGAATAAAATCTACTGGTGGTTATCCCTACAAGGATTTTAGTTTGTTTTATTCTTAAGGCTGGTGTTTCATCTTAATATAGTTTGCTAGCAGGGCTCAAAAAAAAAAGACCTAATTCTGCCCCATCAAGTCTTAATAATATTGTTAATGAATCAGATACAAAACTTTGCTGTGAAAACTCATGGGAATTGCTAAATAATTCCATAACAGCACAGTATGGACCCTGTGAGTACAAGCCCATACAAAATTCAGGGTTTTCATTATTGTCCCCAGGAAATTGTGGATAAAGCCACCACTGTCCTCCACATCCAGTTGGAAAATGAAACTAGGCTCTCAGGTCTCTCATCTTGGCAAATTAAGTTTTAATATGTTACAAAAAAAGATAGCAGTAGGTTGCTCTCTTTATTTCAACATGGTGTACAAGTCTCTTAAAAATCCCACAGTAGGTAAAAGCTGGAGTCTACAGGATACAAAACGTGTTATATTAGTAAGTATTTTGCAATAATATGGCATTTTGTTTTCCAAAGGGCTGTGTTAGAGAGGCATGCTGTAAAAATCCAGGGATGCTGCCAGTAATTAGGCAGCTGGGTGGCCTAGAAATCTTCTCTGTTACACTTTTGTTTCCTTGCCAGTTCTTCATGTTCTCTCCTGAAAGAATGGTTTGTTTTTGTTTACACAGCGCTTGTAGGCAGAATGAATAAACCTTTTTCCCCCTGCTTGCCAGCCTTCACTGATACAATATCATCTTCTCTGTTCATGGCTTTTGGATGAGCATTTCAGGCTATTTGGTTGACCAGAAATCAATTTTTATGACACTACCAGAAAACAGCTCTATAGCACTCAAAGTACTTGGAGCTAACAGGTAAAACTGAAGGCGACGTTTACATGAGTTTCAGATAGGGAGACCTGGATGGAGAACCTAAATTAGGTAAATCAGGGTCCAGATGGGCACCTGCTGAAACGAAGTTCCCAAAAGAAAAGAGAGAGAAAAGAGAGAGAAAAGAGGGAGAAAAGAGGGAGAAAAGAGGAAGAAAAGAGGAAGAAAAGAGGAAGAAAAGAGAAAGAAAAGAGGAAGAAAAGAGAGAGAAAAGAGAAAGAGTGAGAGAAAGGAATAGAGGAAGAAATACCTTTCCCTGCAAGTTCCCCGATTTCCTGTCTCCCTCCTTCCTTCTAGCCCATCTTTTCTCTGTAAGTGTTATGTCTGTTCTGCTGAGATATTTATAATCTCCCCCAGTCAAGCCATCCCTTAGGGGCTCTACGGCTGAGCAGGGCAACCAGGCAATGGGAGCTCTCAAAGGGGAAGCAATTTCATTTGCTGAAGAAAAAATTTTGGCAGATATTCATCGAGCATACTTGGGAGGAGATTAGTCAACTGCCTGAGATGCTTGTGATTGCTAACTTCTGCCCCAGCTCTCCAAGTATGTGGTCCTCACGGAAGGCAACTATTCAGAATTCAACAATTTATCTTGCTTTTCAAAATGATGTGGGTTAAAACTTTATGTCTTTATCATATGGTGCTCTTTTTCATTCTCCAATATCTCAGAGTGAAAAAAAAAAAAGTTATTTTTTTCTAATTTTCAGAATTATTATTTCCTCCAGGGAGAATCAAATCTTGGTGGGTTTCAGAAGAAAGGGAAAAGATCTGGAAAATAATATATTATATAGAGAATTACTTTGCAAATGTAGTTATTGGTCTTTCAATTAATATATGTTAAAATAAACTATAAAAAGAAATAGATTTAAAATAATAAACAGTTTCAAACATACAGGACAATTTTGAAGTCCCCAAAATATGGTAAAATCCAAAATGGTTAAGTTTTCAAACACAGCTCATTTTCTTACGTCAAACATTAAGAAACTTTAAGGTTTTTATTATATAGGATAACATATATGAGTTGCACTCTGTTGCTTTAGGAGTTATTTCTCTGTTATTGTCAGAATTTGTAATTTAACATCTTCTGCTAAATAGCAAGTTTTATATTCAGCTGGAACAATTACCATAAGAATCATAGAAGTTTTTTCTTGTTAAATTTTGCACTTCAGATCACTTTTCACACCCACTGTCCGCTATTTATCATTTCTAGAATTTTCAGCTCCTGCTCTGAAATGCTTTACATTTCAGCCTTCCCTTAGGTGTGCATATTCCTGAAAATTTTTAAGAGAATAAATTTAAAATATTTTTTCTTCTGAATGTTTGAAGTGGAATAAACGAAATTTGGTAGCATATTAAATCAAACACTCTAAAAATATCCCTTACTCTACCACAAATATCCTACACGACTATATTCAAGTCATTTAATCTACGTGTGTGTGTGTGTGTGCCTTCAGGAAGCAAAATATACTCAGATACTTGCTGGTTGCAATGCTTTTTGCAATTTATATATAATCTCACAGTCCTTCTTAAAACTATGAAGTCATGAAAAGGAAGTGAGCATAGAAAATTTAACTATCTATTTCCACTTGCATCTATTTCCAAAATTCCAGCCATCTGTGTCAAGAAGACTTTGGGTTTGAAATAAGACATCCTCTGCACACAAGTTTTAGAGAACCGTGTAAGTGGAAGTAAATACTATGGCAGATCATGAGCAGAACTCTGGAGGTACCTCTGACTGCTCAGTACAGGGTCAAAATTGTTCTTTTATTTCCAGGCATAACCCTTCACGCAGCCTTGTTTATCTCCTGTAGGACACAATCATCTACCCTACAGGACCTGGAACATGGACAGCGAGTCCTATGGCCACCTGCGCTCCTCAGGCTGCAGCACCTACCAGGAGCTGCCACCTTCCACCCAGGGCATGTGCTTGGCTTCCAAGCTGCTTGCTGGCTTTGTATACAAAACTCTTGGTTGTTTCAACAGTTTATAGAAAGATATATATCACCACATCACTGACCTGCCACTGAACATGTCAGGAGCTGGGCCGTTTCACTGCAATGAAGTGCTTTTCCTTTTATTGCTAGGCCTCTAACAAGATTATTGAAATGATTCAACAATGGTCAAGCTGCAGGTATAGATACTTGTTGGAAGTAAATAATAAAAGCGTTTTATCAGAATTGCTGTCATTTTCCTGTTGAGGGATACGTCTGTTTCATAAGTACATTTTTATGTGTGCCTGCCTTATGTGAACCTACTCTAATTTAGTTACACTGATAGGTACAGTTGTAGCTCTTTTCCTAACAATATTAGCAGATGAATAGGGCAGTCATTCTCAGACAGCAATTTGCTACAGCTACAGTCAGAGTGGATTGGTTTGAAATTGCAGCCTAGTAAGAACAGCTCTTTTTTATTTTGGCAGTTACTGTGCCGTTGTTTTTTAAGCAGGCAGCTGGGATCTCTTAGTCTTGTTTCCTGCAGTAATTTGAGATTAAAAACTCATTCTAAAGAGAACTAAATGGGAATCAAAAACATTTTTTATGAGAAAGCTAGTGGTAAAGTACAACCTATAGTTACAAAACAAGAGAGAGAGTATCCCCTCTTTCTGCCTTGAATGTCACCTATGAATTTAGAGGTTGATCAGGCAGTTGTCCAGTATACATACGTATTGTAAAAGCCACTTCTGGAAGACGGCAGCTAAGGAGAACTAGAAAACAAGTGAGCACCTCATTGCATTTCAGCATGAGGAGAGGAAACCATGCTTATGGACCAGTGTTTGGAGATGCAGAGAGAACAGGCACACTTTCGAACATCGATGGCCTTTGTGGTCAGAATCGAGAAGAAACTTAAGCTTCTGAGGAATCAGCTACATAAGTCTAGATCATTATGCTCAAAACACCAGTTCTGTAAACCCTGATCAGATACTATCAGCACCTAGAGGCATCTAACCTCCATTCCAGCAGTGTATATCCATCTTTGATGCCAAATACATTTCAATGGGACCAGTTTCAATCACATTTGACTAACAACTAATGAGTTGTTAGTCAATACCTGAAGTTCCACCTAGAAATTTACCAATTTCGGAAAGACATATCGGAAAGACATCTGAAGGATGTCTCCAACTAAAGAAGTTGTGAACAAGCTACCTGTGATGCTTTACCCCACTAGCAAACCAAAAACTGCCATGAGCCTTGAGAGCTCCTTCCTGACCCTCCTCACCTCCCTGACCTACCCCAGCCCCCAGCTCCTGGCTCTGTTTCAGCCCAAGTGTCTAGGTGACAAAGGGCAGGATAATGCTGAAGGCATATGATTGGGATCTGAGGATTTTGCAAAGATCAAACTCAAATATGCCAGGATTCATGAGCTCCATCTTCCCAAATCTCTAGACATTAAAATTCTAGTCCTGAAAATACACATAGATCTTTCTGTTTAATCTCATGTGCCTGTGTTAGAATTTCTGAGACCTCTCCCCTCCACAGACATAAGCAGAGCATTTCCTTGTTGCTTGAATACGTACCAGGTAAGCCCTATGGAGCATCCTACCCAGTGCTTCCCTCGCTATAGGTTTACCAGAGGAGGAGGAAGTTCATGCAAGTCTTTATCAACACCTACTTGAGCAGGGTTGATTATTCCATGTAGCTGAGTCACATATCAACATCCACTTTTCTTCTATTTTGAATGGAAAATGAGTTAAGACAACAAGTTAAAACAACGCTAAGGAAATCACAGGAGATCGTGCTTCATTTTCTTCTCAGAGAAGCAAGGGTCATACTGACACCTCAACAGGAAAATTCCTTTGTGCGTGGCAATCTTTCTCTTTGTAACCCTTATCACACATAGGATACCAGGGGCAGGTGGGAGGGGATGCACAGAGCCTGCGTGTGATAAGAGTTACAAAGAGAAGGGTCCCCATAAACAAAAGAATTTTCTTGTTAAAGGAATAATGACCTTCTGTTTCTGGGTCAGGGGTTTCAAAAGGTTAAATATATTGAAAATGAAAATAAACTGATCAACATTAAGATAAGACAAACGCTGAATTAACATCTTTTCTACACACAAATTTCCACTGATAGCAGATGATATGAGTCAGACTGTTTACCCCATGTACTTAAATACTTTTACTCTCTTTAATTTTCTACATACCGGTTCTCAGCTTGTAAAATCCAGGTAGAGGGAAACATTTCCACAGTCTCCTTTCCCTCAATTTGTGAGAAAACAGAAATGGGAATCAAATCATTCTACAGTGACTGTGGATTATGAACATTATTACAATTTGGCAAAAAGGAAATAATCATTTTTAGTGTCTGTAACTGACAGTGAAAATCAAATTTCCAATTCCAGGAACCTGGAAATACAGAGGTATTTCAAATACATCAACATCCCTATCACAGGAACATTTGCAGAAACATAGGCAAAACCTGCACGTCTCTTCTTCTGTTCCTGATCTCTACAAGGCAGAGAAATCTTGCAGAGTAAAGGAAAATGAGTGAAATTCATTGAGTGTGTCAGAAGTTCCCTTTAGCAACATTTTATACATTGGTTTTAGCGAGAAAAACAAACAAAAAACCTTTTCCTCACCCTTATCTCCATCTTTATCTCCTCTTAAAATAACTCCAAGAAGGAACAGGGTAACCACTCAACTCTGAGGAAACCTCTACCCCCAAAGGGAAGCTTTGATTAAATTTATTTTCATAAAAAAGTATCATGGAAATAAGAGTTCCATCCCAATCTACAGAGGAAGGGCAGAACAGGACTGCATGAGCTCAGAGACCTGGCATGATGCAGACCCTGGAGAAAAGATTCCCAGCAAACCTCACTCAAGAGCATCAAAGAAGAAATGGCCCATCCAGCAAGCACTGGCTTCGCTCAGCTTCACTGGAACTGGCAGGAGTTTTGCTATGGGCTTCCATGGAGCCAAAATTTCTCCCTGGGATATAAAATCCAGCAAGGCACCATTAAACACTTTTGAAAATCTGCCACTTCTCATGAAAGCCGGCGTATTTGGGGGGGGGGGGGGGTTTCCCCCTCTTCTCCTCCACAGAGGAGGGAAGCTCCTAGCACTGTTTGTAATATATCCAAATATCTTCTTCAAACAAAATATTTCCCTGATGAAGCTTCTCAGCCAAAAACCTAGAGAAAGCTTTCCCTCTGAGGAGATGGCTCTTACTGGTAAAAATAAAAAAATAAAAAAAAATAAAAAAAAAAAAAAAAAGAGAGAGAGAGAGAATAAAGTTATATAACAGGGAAAGACCTTGACATCAACAACGTGGGATTTCAGAGCAGGGAAAGGAAGTGTTTAGTTTGAAAGGCAATTGTTTCCAGAATAAATTCTCATCTCTTGTTGGCATATTTCTAAAGAAGTGCCAGGAGTATGTAAATTTTTATATATGTGTGTATTAAAAGGCAAAATAATTGTAGAAGACTATTTTACTCAGGCAGGCTAGACTCAGATCTCTGGCAGGGACTTTTGTTCTCTAGTCACACGATTTTTAGCACAGAGGAGTCCTGAATAGTGCTAGGGACTCCCAGACAGTGTAGTAGTATAAATTAGAGCTTACTCCACTTGTTCTACTTCACTTTTTTTTTTTTTAATTTTTTTGGCTCTCTCTCTCCTTTCTCCGTAAGGTTTTTCCATCCTTTTCTTCCTCGTTCATTCTTAATGCTCTGCTGCTCTTCCATTTAAATCAAAGTTTTCATTAAACTCACAAAGACAATTTGTAGCACTTTAGAAACCCAACTCTATTTGCCTCTACACTTATGGGCATCACATAGACAGCTGTTTACTGTCCTTTTCTAACTGGAGTGGACAAAATAAAGAGAAGACAGAGACAAATGTTGATGCTTTCCATCCCTTCTGAAGTAACCATTTCTCTAAGTGAGTTGGCCTGGGAGCAGCAGAGCTAGCAAAGCCTGGTGTCCTATGTGTCCCACAGGCCCCCATACAGTACCTCCAGGTCCTTATTCGAGTCCTCCCAGTTATTATCATGCTCCCCACTTATCAAACAGATGAATCAGAGATAGTATAAGTGGTAACTTTTTGTTAAGTAAAAAAATAATGATTGGATGAACAATATACATCTTATTTGGCTGGTCAGCTTCACAGTACCCAAATGCAGAACTCACCCTTCAGACACTTGGTAGAAGCGTAAGTTTTGTCTACCCTCTTCTACCTGGTTGGTTATTTGCATGGGTCTGGTACTTCTCTCTCTTGGAAGGAAATTTTGGCAGAAATTGGTCAATGTGCTCAAATAGTTAGAGGCAGGGGCAGGACTAAGACTTCATGATTACTTATGCCTTTATACATAAAGCTAAAAATGCCTACTACCTAAATCAGCTTTTAAAAGACATTTTATCCACCCATTTTTCCATGCAACTGGTTAATATGCCACATAGAGCAGAAAATCTGGAGAGGGAAAAAAAAAAAAAAAAAGGAAAAAAAGATGTTTTCAGACTACTTTTCTTGAGCCTTGTATCTTTTTTTTTTTTTTTTCCTCCACTTTAAACAAAAGAGCCAGTCATATGTAGGTTAATAAAGTGAACACAAGGGAGATGTACCTCCAAATCGGAGCCAGACGGTGAATAACATAGCAGGAATGTACTTAAACCTTGGTACCAGCTCGTGACAAGGTCTGCTCTCTGTCTTAGCCCTTGGATTTTGGAAAAAAAGCTTCGGGAGCTAAGAGGAAAACTTTCAACCTGACAAATACTCCTTGGCTGGAAAAGGCTCCTGTTTTAATTCAGCACAGATGTGGCTTTTAATGAAAGCATTATGGCTTTGCAGCTGCATGGATGATAGAAACCTTTTTAAAGGAATAAATGACTCAAAATGCTTTATTTTCACTACACCATTATGCCTGACCTTTGCTGGGGTACAATGCTAAAACCAGCTTTGGTGCTGTTTATGGTTACCTGTCTCTTATCCCATCTCATCTTGTGAGAAGCGGGGCAGCCTGGCTCCTGCTAGCCGAGAAAAGACAATAGTCCCTATCTCCCAGATGGGTCTCAGCACTTTGCAGGATTAGGTGCCTGGTGAAAATAGAGGACAATGGTAAACAAAAAGGAAAATCCCAAATGGACCAAACGGCTAACAGCAGAGAAATCCCAAGCTACACCAACACAGAGTTACTAGGTAACTAGAAACTAGATCCATGTGAAGAACGCTAATACCTCATTTATGGCAATCATTCACCAGAAAGGAAACTGGATCTAAAAACTATTTGGCTAGCATTCAGGCACCTAGTTAACACAGACATCGGGGTAAATCCTAAATGTCATTTCTTACCTTCATTTCATGATGTCTCCTTCAGCGTGCAGAATTAAGACAAGGCAGACGCCTATGTAAAAACTTTTATTATGCTTAATGAGATAGTATCAGCTTCATGTCCCCAAACTTTTCTTGTTTGATCAGAATTGCCTAGTCTACCTTTACACAAGGGCATCTCTGGGGCCAATTCACTGTAGCTGTTCTGGGATGGACTAAATCAGCTCATGGAGAGCCCAGCTCTTTCTACATAGAGAAACTCATACTAGACGTTTTTCAGACAGCTACATTTAGGTGCAGCAACTTCCACTCTTGTTACACAGGACCCCAGTAAGTAATCAAAAAAAAAAAAAAAAAAGATCAATCAATTCTTTTTAATCTGACAAAATAAATACTATTGTTCTAAATGCACAGCCTCAGATTACTTGTAGATGGGATGCTTTGGTCCACCTTATTTCTTGTCCTTGGTTCTGTATGCACATAATTCTGATTTATTTCAGATTTGCCCCAGAAAAAAAAAATAGTGGAGCCAGTGTGATCAGCATTTCCTCTTTTACCTACCATATGCCATGCAGGCATTACGCTCTGCTGCCCCGATTCAGCAGCACACCCGTGCACTTGCCACGCACTTCATGCTCTTGTGAATCAAGGCCAGAGACATAGGGCTAACCATGATCAAGAGTGAACTAATCAATTGAACGCTATAAGGTCAAGTTCTACACGCTGGTAAGTTCAGATTTCTCAACTTGGAGGTTGTTAAGACTCCAGTTTACAATCAAATTTGGAATTCCATGGATTGGGCCCTACTTAGTCAGAGGAGATATGTGAAGCTTTACGTGCTCTTGTTGACTCAGTGAAGCTAAGCTGTTGAAAACTTTTACTGCTATACTGACCATTCATACAAAACTTTGTAAAGCAGTCTCCGATACCAGACCCGCAAACATAAATAATGTGCAGACCATATGGGAATAAAATAAAAGACTTATGAGAAAATTTTATTTCCAAAGGTAACAAGAAAAGTAAATAGGATGACTCTGAACAAGTGACAGGAGAGCCCTAAATAATTCTATTTAAAAAGAAAAAGAAAAAGTTATTACTCTCTGACAAATCATTCTAAATGAATTTCATCATTCTTGTAACAAATGTGCTTTCTGACACTTTAATTATGAAGAAACTATTCCTGAACCATACAATAAGAATAGAGATGCCGTAAGTTTAAGTAAAATGCTATTACCTACTCATTTTGCAAAATTCACAAGTACATTCAAATTAAACATCTTTTCTCTGCAGCAGGATGAAATGAATATTGCACAAAAGAATTTGTATACACAGGTTCAGGAGTATGCTAATCATTTCATACGTTATATACATATATATATATGTCTGTGTATGTATATATCAAGAATGGTATGCTGACAAATTTGCAGTTTAATGAGTACATCGGTCCCCCCCTCACTCCCCCATAGAAACATACACACAAAAAACCCTCTTATCTTCTTGGAAATGAGAAACATTCAGCACAGCACTGTGATGAGGCAATCCTCTTGAACACATGGTGCAGAGGTAACGGATTTCTATTACCACATTACGCCACTCACTTCACTAAAAATGAGTGCTCTATGCATTCAACTAATTTTATTGCTTGTACCCTCCTACTCCCCTTTTAATATTCAAATACCACATTTGTAATTTATTTGGTCAAGTTTGCTCCAGAATAAAGCACAAGCAGCCTGCTCAGTACAATATTTGCCTCTCACTCCCTCCTTTTATTCCTTTCCTCCTTTTCCATTTATAGTCACAAATCATTTTTAGCAGTTAGAGTTGGTTAGTTGTGGGTTTGCTTCCCTTTACGAATTTAACACACACACAAAAAAACTTGTGCACAATTTATTTTTGTTTAATAGAAACATGCTCTGGCTAATGCAAGGTGAACAGTTATATTGGGCATGACGTAGTATCCTAGTTCAGTTGATAACATTTTAAGCCTGTAAATCAGACTTTAAATTTGCACGACAAGTATACAGCACACAGGACATTTAAGCTAATGAGTTGCGTTACAAATTTATGGACTCCTTTCATTTCTATAATGCTAGAAAAACAGGAAGCTTTTGTATTAAAATGTTTTGATTCCAAAATGTTGCAATCTCTGTGTTTCTCATTTACAGAATCTGTGTTCTTCTGCCATGCAGTAAATTTTGGGGTAGTAAAAGGGCAATGCAGAGAGTGCAGAACATAAGAAGAGACAGACTGTAACAAATCCTTTTCAACACTAACCAGAACTGAGCTGGAGTCCTTTGCTCTACTATTCATAAAGACAGAAAATTTCTAAAAATATTTCCTTAGGGAGCAGCGCAGGCATTTGTAGAACTTCTTACACTCAACTCTGTTTTGATGGTGAGAGAGATGGAGAGAAACCATGATAGTTGCAGAATAAGGAGGAGAGCACAGTAGCAAACCAAGCATCCTGCATTTGCTCACTGCTCCGACGTGAAGGAAGAAATCAATCTGACTTACTGTAAGTAGTATGCACATATTTTTGTCCTATTGGCACTAAGGAGTCACTGAGTTATTGAATCCCTCACTGTACCTTCTTTATGCCACCTCCTTTAAAAATATATACTCAAAGCATGCACAGATATATTAATTGAGATTACACATGGTTGTATATGCACATGCTGACCTGATTTATAAGAACAGTCTTCAGTAAGTACTTAACACCTCTCCAGCTCAGCTGCACTCAGATGACTTCTACTGGACTCAATTCTCACCTCAGCATGCTCAAAGACAGAATTCCCTGTTGTTCAGCACACTGATGGCTAATCAAATGCCAAGTAATTAATGAAAAATAAAAGGTTAGGTACCAGATACACTGAAAAGCACCAGTCAGCACAACAGGAAGCAAAGCTGAGTGAAAATACAATTTCAGAATGCTATTATAAATTTGGGATTCATAAGTAAGACTAGCCTTGTGTTTAAGATCCTATAAAAGCACTCAGGACTAGGCACAAGATTGCTTCTTGGCTTTGTCAAAGACTCGCTGAACTCACTGAATAACTTTATACACAGTTTCTCTTCCACGACATTTTCCCATGTATGGCATGAGTATATAGATACTGACTTTCCTTCTTGTCCCTCTGTCCTCTTTACTCCTCTTCATCTATCTTGTCTGTGTGGAGAAAAAGCATTGGAACAGGAGCTGAGCTTTTTGTATTTTTTCCCCCCGAATGTCTGTTACATAGTGTTTCTGTGCTAGTATGGTTTTCCTGGCTCTATGATTATCAAAATAAGTGGAAAAGCAATTTCTCAGTAGCCAAAGACCAACAAAAATACCCCCAAATGCCATTTAGTCAACTAAATGGGGCAAAAGCTCCAAAAAGAAACACTTTTCAGCCACAGTGCTTCCTAGAAGAGTCCTCATTAGGAAAAAGCAGCCCAGAGCCCAGCCCCTTTAAATAAGAGCACTGAAGCAAAGCCCAGGCTGTCTGAACCTGGTAGCAAACACTAGTTTCCTTCAAGGACAAGGATTAACTCATTTCTAGCAGGACTTCCCTCTCTGAAGAAAATATGATGGGATATTCTAATATTTTAAAGAAAGTTCTTGCCCAGAACTGCGCTGCTCCTGAATGACTTTTATAAAACATCACCTTTGCAGCTCCATTTCCTGGGATTCCAATAAAATTTGGGGAATATAATAGAAAAAATTCATTTAGATAGCAAGAAGGATAATGGGAAATAAACAAAGGATTTTTTTAAAGTATCATTCGGAGCTGCAGGTAGCATTTCCTTTAGATTGTTACTCAAAGAGTAAATTCCTCAAGAACAATAATGAAGTAAAGCAGAGGAATAGTGAACTCATTCAAAGTAAATATAATAGCATCAGTGTAACTGATGGGATGAAGACTGCTTGAGTGAAAGTGAGACTTTGACGAGAGGCAATAAAATATTTGATAAAATAATGGTTTAGCCATAAACCAAGGAATGCTTCTGCTCTAATATCAGGGCAGCAACATGTAGCTTCATGCAGCTGGCCTTGTACTTGCAAATCTATGCCTTGCTCTAAGGCTTTTCAACGTGTATGGCAGCGAGGGGAACTCACAAGGGAGATGATACATTCTCTGATGGCAGAATGAAGCTCCCATTTTTATCAAAACAAAGACTTTCTAGTGAAGCAGACAAAAAGCTTCTTTTTGGCAAAAAGACTTCTTTCCTTGAGATGACCTCATACCAGCCTTAAGGACAGACCACAGTACGTTTTCCGTACAATAGCGATTTTGCTAAAATTTCTCCTTGCTTATCAAAACTCGCTTTCACTTCTAGTGGCAGTAGTGGTAGGGCTGATACACAAAGTACTTACTCCAAACTTTAGTTTGCCTTTCCCATTGGAACCAATTAAACCCATTCCCCTCAGAGAACACAACCAAAGGAGCAGTCCAACTGTAACGGGACAGTTCGATAAATTCTTTCCCCAGTATTTCCCCAGAACTGCTAAATCAAAAGTAGAATCAGCCTAAGATTTCTTTTCTAGGACTAATACTATGTATTTCCTAATGGGATATATTAACCAAAACTTACATTATTATATTATTTGGTTTATTATTTAATTTTATTTATTTTGAACTGAAAAATTCTTTAGCTGTTATATGTTCAAATATAAGTCTATATATTAGATCACAAAAAAATGAAAGTACTACTTACATGGAAGAAATTAGCTCAGAAGGACTGGGTTTTCTTAGAAATCCATAGCAGGCAGTGGAAGTGATCACTGACCATCCAGCTGACCACTGAAACCAACTGAATGTTGCACTCTTTGAAAACATATCATGTGTTTTGGGAAAGTCGAATGGATGCCTGCATATAAAAGCATGGGCAGAAGCATTTCAGTAGCCCTCTTTCTTTAGCATAACGTGTTTATGCTAACAACGTGAGTTGTTTTTTTGTTGTGCCCGGCCATCTTCCCAGTGAAATCCTATCATACCATTCAGGATCCATCAGGATCCTGAAATAGGAATGTCTTCTGAGGTTTGTGTAGGACCCAGTTCTCAAGAAAAGGAATAATAAAATGGAAATAATCTTAAAACTAAACAGAGCCTATCTTTCAGTGTTGGTTAATAAAGTGATATAAAACAGAACAGGGAAAAAGCAGCTTTTGAATTACTTAGAAATCTTTTAAAATAGTAACATGGCACCCCCAGCTTCCTTCACCCATAAGTTCAATGTTGCATTTTCCTGGGAAAAGAGGATTTTTAGTTTTCCACGTTCAGTCATTGAAGAGGAAGTCTGAGTAATTTGCCAAGTTACACAGAATATTTAAGGTAGTTCTGGAGATGAACTCCTGATTCCTCATGCAGTGGGTTAGCACTTTGATTCACTAAGTGCACCAACCCCTAAGTGCAGATTCAAAGTGAATGCAGAAGTTACACTGCTGTGAAGTGCTTCTTTACAGCAATCAGATTTGCCAACAAGACAGCAAAGAATTCAATATTTATTCAATTTTGAATAAATAATATGATTGGCACTTATTTTTATTTGGGTCTTTATTTATCACTATAAAGGAAAATAATGAAGTGTCAGAGAAAACAGAAACGCCAAATTTGACAATGATATTGATCAAAAAGTCTATTAAAATTACTGAAGAATAACAACTGAGTGAGGACCCAGTGGAACTATAGCTCTTTGTCTGCTAATCCTAAAACACAAATGATGTGCACACTAAGGTATTAATTCTATACGTTAACAGTACCCATTTTCCCCATATCACATTTCTAAGTTTGACTCTACCTAAATATTATGTTTTCAGTAATACTGAACTGCCAAAAGATTCTATAAATTAAATGGAAACTGATAGGAACTAAACACGATCCAATCTTAAATGAGTCCGCACATGCACTTTTACCATCAAAAATACATACTATGTATTTTTCTGCTAAACATTGTAGCTAGGATTCTTTTTGAAACAAGTTTATCTTTTGGTGATCTCTATTCAAAACATCAAATTAAGGACCTGCTTCACAAATATATATATATATACACTTTCTTCCAGTAACCAGAGCAATTACAGATTTTTTCCAAACTTTTTGCTCTGCACTGAAATACTTTAATTGATAATATCTATGTCAGACTAGACGGAATTGAGTGACCAGAGACTAGAAAAGGAGCTTTTTTTTTTAACCTGTTACAGATTTATATTTATGCTCATATTCCTGTTTAAAAATATTTTTCCTTTTTTTCTTTATTTTTGCACTTTTGCATTATATATAGCATGTCATATTTCAGCACATTAAATATATTTGTATATATGTGTGTGTGTTAATAGATCAATGCCCAGAACACACTTGTTCATAATGCATTACAGATGGCTCTCCTCTAATTATTTACACATTGCTATATGGGGGCTATGATGCTTACTGCTTTGATGGTACTTTGAGTTACTGTTTTGATGACTCTGGATAACTTTGAAGCATTTCAAGGTGAGGCTGTTTTCCACTCACAAGCCCTCCCTTGTTCTTAAATGCGTGCTTAGCATATGAATTGGAGGATTTCTATTTACAGTCCTGAAACTAAATGAGCAGCATCCTATATCAGACAATCTAAAGGCTATACTAATGTATTTTTTTTTTTATCCTTTCTATACTTGACTAGTTAACTTAATGATATCCTTGTAAAATATTTTGCTCAAAAAGCTGTCAAAATATTTCAGGAATAAAACTCATATTCAAACCCTTGATCTACCTCATTCTAAATTAAGCTGGCAAAAGCTTAATCCTTTGTAAATCATCTTTATCTGAAATCTTATGTATCAAAAGATAAAAAAAATTATTCTAATCAGTTTAATTAAAAAGAGAATTTTATTAATCAGTAGTAATAAAAACAACGGATTTTAAGTTTAAGAATTGTTTTCCAAGCACATTTACTTTTTAATACGCTATTTCCATTACTTAGCTAAATCTATTTAATCACTCAATTGAATAATATCTTTTGATCTATTTTCATCTATTTGTGAAGGAAGAATGATATAAGAGAGTGAAGCCCATCAGAAATGGCCTTAGAAGAAGAGTGGACTTTGTATAGATTAAAGGTGGAAGAAGGCTTCTGCAAAAAACAAAAGTCTTCCAAATTACTTTGTTCCTCTAAGTCAATTTAATCCTTTGGAGAGGATATCTTCTGGAGTGACCTCCATGAACCTTCAAGACCAATGCAATAAAACACTAAAAGACCTAGAGATTAGAAAGGAGAGCCTTGAAACTAAAAAGGGTCTTCCTCAGGGCTATAAGTTACACCAACCGAGTGAGAATGAATCCCAGTGGGAGGGGAAGATCCTGTATCCCTACCATTAATTATCTGCTTCGTAATCTACTCCCATTATAATCGTAATACTTTCCGAAAGCAGTTCTCCTTTCTCATGCCTGCAGCAATGCACATTGTCTCCTATTTGACAAAAAGCTTCTTTGTTTGGGGAAACTATGTAAACTGTGTAATAGCCTTTAAGAAAAGAACTGAATCTTTGTTGTGTTTATACTACTTATTTCACTTCAGTGTTTTGTCCAAATGATTTGCTCATAGAAACTGCATGGGTATTCCAATGGCATAACTTAAGAAATGCCAATGTATATAGTTAAATACCACTTTATTTAGCACACCAGTTTGCCCATTATAAAGGTCTTCATTAGTCACATGTTTGCTTTTTTGTTATTTGAAAAATGAAGAAAACCATTTTTGAGTTCTTGGATACAACTAAGAACTTATTCAGAAAAGTCCACAAGAAACTTGATCATTTTAACCATAGCCAGGTGTGGTGCACATGTTTAAATGAGGTGAAGAATTTATTTATTCTCACAAAAACAACAACAAAACAAAAACCTTGCCTCTATGTCATAACTGGAACATTGTCCCTTATGCAACAATACAAGCTGAAAACTACTTCATGGATGGCCTACAGTCATTTTCATTGCTTGATAATCCTATGCCATACTCTACCTGAAGCCAAAAAACAGGTTTCTGGGGTAATGACAAAATGCTGTGGTCTTGGGTTGCAAAAGAAGTTCCTAGAATCCACGTCAAGCCAGTATTTCCCTGCTGCCCTGTTACTGCCCATGCACTAGTAGGAGCCCCCTTTCCCCCTGCCTTGTGATCCTTTACCTAGAGAAGGGCATTTCCGAGAAGGTGATAGGAGAGAAAATGCAAAGCTGTGACTTGACAATATAGTCAAACTCTATGTTCACATATGTTTTCTTTTTCTATCTATGATCTACAGCATCTTAGAGGCTTGTAGTTAGTTTTGTTTTGTTTTGTTTAAAACTGTTATCTTTCTCTTTTCCTAGAGGTAGAAAAGTGTAAGAGTGCAAAAATCCCTGCAATTGTCATTACTGAGTATAATCTTTCAGGGAAGGCATGAATCAAGAATGTTTCTAAATTGTTTCATAGTCATTTGTGTTCTTCTCCTAATTTGCATTGAATTTATTTTTTTTTCTTCAATAAAAAAAAAAATCACAATCCTGTCTTTAAGGTTTGTTGCTTAATTTGCTAAGACTTATAAAACACAGAAGAAAGGTGACAATAGTGCAATCATTTTGCATTAAGCAACAGTAGAAGAGTAAAAGAAGTGGATTCACTGTGTTCAAGCCCCTCATTTATAAAACACTCCTCTGTCTTAAACACCTACATGTTGCCTGAAGCTGAGGCCCTATTTTGACTTAAAACGCAGTGTTAGAAGCTCTAGTGCTTCTAACACTGATGGCTTCAGATCACCGACAGCCAACTGATTCTGGGTGTCAATTAATGTTATTACCACCTAATCAAATGCCTCAGTGCAAACTGAGGTCTACATGCTTGGCTTTGTATACAGCTAGGGAGTCACAGTTCAAGAAAATAAGCTGATAACAGCGGGCAGAAGAACCCCCAAATATTGGACAAGTTTTCTGAGCTAAAAAGGGAATAAAATAAATAAATAAATAAAAAGTATGTATTTCAAGAGTTAAGTTTCAAGAGTGAGTGTTCAAGAGAAGAGTTAAATCAAGAGTCACTTTTAATTTGCTATATCCAAAGGCAGCAGAACAGTCAGAAATTTCACCGTTATGTTGAGGGGAATTGACTTCCTGCTCTGTAAAAATACTCTCAAAGCTGCTCTTGAGGGTTTGGGCTGCATCTCCAAAAGCCCTTCCAGCCTCGATGATTCTGGACATGGCTTTAGCAGTTCAGGTGGTGAGAAAACAATTATGAGATGCAAGTAGCTTCATGCACCTTCTTGCCAATTCTAACACTGCTCTCCTTCTGCCTTCACCCTCCCCAGAAAACACCTTAATCATAGTTTGTAATCTAAGGTGTCATCTTTTGAATTCTTCCTATACTCTTTGCAAGGGTTAATGAATATTCATGGTAAGAGAACATAAATGCAGAACAGGGGTTTACTAAGCTCAACAGAAAGACCAGACACAGAAATGCTAGCCTTTGCTATAATTACAGCAACACATAAAATATGCATTATAACAAGAATTAGAACCTGGGAAATTCTGTATTTTTTCCTTTCATAGTATGCTGCTGGCTACGGCAGGTGTTTTGGCCCAGTACTGGGCAGTTTCTCACCTCCAGTCTGTCATAGCCTGGTGCTTACGGCATTCTCCTGAAAGTCTGCTGATATAATTTAATATCACCTCAGGAGAGTAAGGAGGAAGCTAAACCCAAGTCTGCCATCCCCTAAGGTGCTGCCTCAGTTGCTGAAAACCTGGGTAAAGAAAACAGCAGCAGCAGCTCTTCCTGTAGACATGAGCATTGGTCCTACTATGAGCTTTTCCACCAGATCTGACCTGGCTGAGCAGAAAGTGGATGAACTTTATTTGTCATATGGCATAGAGAGTTATAACAGTTGCTAGTTTGTTTGTTTGTTTGTTTCTTCTGTTTCAAAATCATTTGAAAATTCAGAGAAAAAATCTGACAACTTTTATGCCATATTCTTTCTCCTGCCAAAGGAAGTGTAATGTCAACACAAAAGCATAAAGTCTAAATCATGTATTGCATGCGTTAGCTAGTTCAATGAAAATACTCTTGCTTCCTTGCTTGGTCCAGATCAAATTAACAATTGCACAAGTGGCAAAACCCACTACCTTGTCCTGAAGGGAAGTTAGTGCTTCTCACATGCTCAGTGGAGGTCATCATATTAATCCACTTTGACCAGATTTTGCCAATGCTGTTGTGTAACAGTACACTTCTCCATCTCTGATGAACTATCAGATTGTCCTCCACACTAAGTTATCTGAATGCAGGTTCACTTTTTGCAGTATCTTTTCAGCACTTCCTTAATTTTGGGTGGGACTCAGCTGCAGTGACTGGGCCTGCATAATGCGTTGGGTTAGTTTTAATCCGGTCACACAATATGCAATCATTATCTGATACATTATTTGAAATCTTGCCAAAACACACTTGAGAAATAAGTTATCTTACAAATGATTTCTGAAGAATTTCTTTTCTATTATAATTAAAGCCCACTTTATATACAGTAGGCATCTTATTTCCTTAATTATTTTCAAACAGTTCCTGAATGGTTTATGCACTTATCCCCAAACACATTAGGCTGTTATTCCCCACTGGAAAGTAACATATGCTGAAAAACATTTTTTTGAATATCTAAATGATAATTATTCTTTTCTAATATCTATTTACTGACCAAAGCTTCCACTATGAATTAAGCATGGCTAGGGAAATGGCTTAGTATAGGAAGAAAAGTGCAGTTGCATAATACAGGCAAAGACTAATTTGTGGTATGGACTTATCATACTGCCAAATCTGCACTACATGTGTTGCATGTCATGTCATGGCTTGAGTACAGAAACTCTATACACCTGCACCTGCATTTGATTCTATTTATCAAGTGATTCCTTTGGAGACATGATACTGCAGGGCTTGGAGTCCTAATGAGATCCAGTGACGAACACGGCCCTTCTAGCTGAATAATCACAGGCAGTGATGTTAAAGTCCATCATCCCCGGAGCTTCACCACTGCCACCCTCTAGGTCTCCATGGCATTCTTCACTTACCTGTAAGAGCCTCTGGAGCTACTTTCTCTCAAGATTTGGGCACAGCTCTGCCTCAGGCTTTAATGTCTACTGCCTCTATTCTTCTGTCTGGCAATATTTTCCCAATAAAATATAGACACAAGCATCTATATTTAAATAGCATCATGATTATTCTCTTCTGAACAAATGACAACAGGCTTTAAAATTAACGGCATTCAGTCCCTGAATAATACCTTTCTACAGATTTGAATATGGCAAAGAAGCAATTATTTCAGCCTTCAGTTTGAATTGCTTACATTTTATTGCTATATTGCATGTGACAACAAGCTTAATGAAATGAGGAAACAGCTATTTATTACACAATATCTTTGATTTTTAATAAATCAAATCCTTTCTGGTAAATCTTCATGTATCTATTAGGAATCCTAAAATATACTGAGTTGCATAGAAAATACAGAAATTTTAGCTTTAATAAAGAGAAACATGATAGAAGGCTGGGAGGTGCTATATCTATATCTACCTCTACATACAGTGTGTTCCAGACTCCTGTCTAAGTCCCAGTCTAACTACATGAGATCAATGTCTTGATCCTAACCTTCAGTGGAGAAAACAGATAGTCATTGCCATATGAAAACTGCCTTCTATGGAGAAACCACCAAGGAAGGGACATCTGGGTGTGTTAGAGCTCACTGCACATAGATACGACCACAGTGAAGATTTGTGAAATGTGGAGGCTGAGTATTCAAAGTGAAGAGGAGGAAGCTGTGGAACTAATGCCCAGACATGGGTCAGAACGGCTACAGTGAGCCGTTCTGCAGTTTGACTTCTTAACTAAGACTATTATTATTATTATTATTTTGTCTTGAATGTGTTCCCACCATAACTTTGCCTATGATTTAAGACATATATATATATATCTAGATATATATATATATGCTCAAATTTGTTCCAGCACAATACAATCAGATGACCAGATTGTTTGAGAAAGAAAAGTGAAAGAGAAAAACAGGTGTTTTATATGACCAGTATTTTGAAATACCAATAGGTTAGTAATGTAACCTACAGAGAAAAGTTTCAACCTTTCTAATGTTTTGTTTTCTTCTAAGTCTTGAATTGTAGCCTATTGTGGAAGGAAGTATCGCTTGCAGGAATTATAGGTGAAATTCTAACTGTGACTTCTAAAGAAGCATGTAATTAGATCTTCTTAAAGTGATACTAGAAATGAATCTACGAAAAAAAAATCATACCTTGATGTAATAAAATGTTGGCTGCAGAGTTCTTAAGAGAGCGCTCAAAAGCAAACAGAAGTTGCTTAAAACTGGGATTTATTTTTAATGAGCTTCCAGGAACATTTATGGCATATCTACCCTAGTGACCACAGGTGGATGTCCCTGCTGAGTAACACTTGGCTGCTCCTGAATAAAACAGGAGAGAGCAAACAAACAGAACAGATGAAAGAAAGGAAAAAAAGAAAGAAAAAAAAAAAAAGGACGAGATTTATGTCAGGATACACTTAATGAACACCTGCACTTCAGAAGCCTGGGTAACTATTTACCACCTTCTTCTTTCCAGATAAATATCAACTAAAAATTACTCCTCTCTCTCTCTGTATTACTGAGAAATTAAATGGAACTCTTCAAAAGTGCTTGGAGGCAAACTAGTCTCAGGTTAATTTTCCTTTTTTTGTGTGTCAGGAAAATAATCATCATGTGAAGACCTAATTTAAACAGATTCGATCCTTTGTGCCTTGGTCATGCTCGTTGCTTCACAACAGAATGACTATTGATCTGCACAGGAAGAGTACCGAGTAAGTAGGGCAGAGAGCTTCCAGTATTAGTGATTCAGCTACCGGGGATCAGAGCACCTTAACAACTATCTAATGGGAAATCACCTGTGAAAACCTTGATACAGCCACAGTGAAAGAAAACACAGGTATTTTTGCACATGGGAGAAAGGTTTCAGCATCCTTTGCTTCACTGCCTGTTCAGAAATCTGGTCTAGTTAACCAGGCCAGTCTTCCTTCGCTTCTCATTTGTAATAACAGTTCATGCATGTGCCTGCTGAACCTCTGCAAGGCATTCATGAGCCCAACACAAGCCTCCCAAACAGCTTAACAGTCTATAATGAATCTCTGATACTTTGCAAGCTGTAGGTGAACTATATTTGCAATTCACATCACAGGTAAAAGAAGCCCTGATGTGCAAGAACCTTACACCAAGAGTGTTCAAAAACTAATTTTGGAGCAAGTAGAGAGGAGTGGCAGAATCTAAGTACTGCCTCTAAAAAATCTCTGAGAAAATCCTACCTTGGAGCATGAAAATCAACCACTCTCTATTGCACAATGAAAAACATTTTCAGTAACGTGAGGACAGAAGCTGCCTAGGTCAGAAACTTTGACTATGACATATCCGGCATACTATTAAAATTTGGCATAGGCTAAAATCAATCTCCAGGAGAGTGTGCTCTAGGAGAACGCCCATCAAATGCCTTTGTGGTATGAGAAACAAGTATATCAATAGAGGAGAACCTGGCTTTCAAAGACGCCCTCCAAGGACTACTGGGAGTCTGTAATATCTAAAAGGAAAGTTTGAAGGCTAGAGGTGGAATTCATCTTAATTAGATTTAATTAGGTGTCTAGTCTAAATCAGTCTTCTGGGCATATACAGGAGGCTTATCCCACTTAGTTTACAGTCCTGATCATGGGCTGCGATGACATGTCCTCTAGAGATGGCAGTTCCTGTTCAAAGAGTGTAAAGGAAATGTAGACATTAGTCTGGAATAGCCGTGGAGTGTCAGACTTGTTTTAGATTAAGTCACACTCTGGGCACCCAAATGTGAATGTCTTAATCGCAAAATGAATCTTGCCCTGAACTTCTAGGCCCGCCTTGGAGGACAAATAAAAAGCCACAACAGAAAGCAGGAAGAGTCTTCCTCAAGATCTGCAATCAAGCAGAAGTCTGTATTGTAATCTTTTTTTTTTTTTTTTTAGATCCTTAATAATCCAAGCTGTTCACTTGCAGATTTTCAAGCAGAGAGCACTCCACAGCTGAATCACCGAACAGAGAACAGATCTTCTTCAGGTGGTGTCAAACTACTAATACTACTAATCTTTCTTTTCTTTTCTTTTTCATTTAAAATCTCCCAGCAGGAATTCTTCTAACCTTATTAATGCTGTTTCCTTCATTCTCAGTCCCCTCTTTTTGCTTTCTGCAATACTGAAAATATTTTTGTTTCATCTCTGTCTCTCTTGCTAGCATCAGATGACTCCTTTTATGCATGATTACATGTAATCTTCTGCTAAAATATCCTCTGTCTTGGATCTGTAAAAAAAAATCATTTTAAATACTAAGCAAGGAGAATAAAAAGCTGAAAATTCTACTTGCACAAGATTTCTAACTCAGATTTCTAGATTCAGACTTACTGAACACTTTTTATTTGTCTTCAACATTTCTAACTACATAGGGCTGAGAGTCAAAGCACAATACTTAGAGGGAAAAGCAGCACCAGTATTACTGCATTAATGTCAAAACAAATGTTCCATGCTCTGATGGCAAGTAAGTCAGTCCATTACCAAGGGTCAATTGCTTTTGCTAAAGGTGGCTTAGTCGTCATTAAAACAAATACACTGTTGTGACAAAAGCATCATAGGAATTATGCTCTGTGCCCCTTACAAAAAGAGCCTTGACATCTTACAACAAAACTAGACCTTTCATACAAAAGGCCAAGAGCTTCAAATAGTCTATGTATGACAGAAGAGAAGAGGAAAGGTCAAAGTGCACCTCCTGGTGTCTTATGTCCTCATAATAGCAGCTAGTGAAAAAAATGGATTATCCTAGGAAACGGACTATATAGAAAGGCAGAAAAAAAGGCTCTCAATGTTCGCTACCAGCCTGACCAGGAGGAATCCTGACCCCAAGCCCCGCCTGTGAGAGCAGCCAGGTGCCAAGCGGCTCTGCAGGAGGCGAGGCACTCCAGGTGCCTCGCCCAGCATCCCCATCCCTGCTGTGGCCAATCTCCAGCACAACGCGGTGGAGAAGCACGTTCAAGAATGTGGGATTCTGCCTCGTTCGGGAAGTGTGAATTTTCCGATTCTTAGCAAACACATTGCAAGATGTTTATCTTGCAGTGTGTTGACACAGAAAGATACCCACTGTGCTGTTGTCTTCATAAACAAAACAATATATTGCCTCAAACTGAAAATAAGACAGTAATTCAATAGAGAAATTTATAGACAACATACAACACTTGAATTCATTTCAAAGACTGCACTTACAGTCCCCTTGGGTTAAAGCTTTTCTAACGCACTAGGGAGAATCAAGCAAACAAAGTCTATATTTTTGCATAGAATGTTTTATGTTCGATACTTCAATATTTATGTGCAGCATTATTTACCCTACACAAAAATAAAGGCTTTGTGTCTTTCATTTATTCAGCACTTCAGAATTGCCAATACCCATGGGAACATTACACCCACAGGTTTATTCCCCTGACAATTCTTACCTCAGGAAAACAAAATTTTTACATTTTAAATTAAAGCTAGCTCTAATTTGCAATTGTAATATACAGTAAGAGATTATTACACAATGTGTGTGCCAAAGGAGCTCCCTTATGCTAGTAAGGTGCACTACAGTAAGAGCTGCTATGAATGAATATGACACATGGGAACAGGAGAAAAAAATAAATCAAGTATTTCAGATGACTAACTATAAGAACATCATGCTGCTCCAGTTATTTCAGCGGTGGATGATAATGTGCTAGGACCCACTGACCTCTCCAAACCAGCAAGCAAATGTCACCTGCACAGTACTCACCTGCAAAACAAGCAAAGTCCTTGCAATTCTATGGGAATGTGGTGCTCCCGGGACATCTCCTTTTTCCTTGCCTTGATATTAGGTCTTCTCCTTGTAGTACATTTTACCAAGGAAACTTTTTGGACATACTGCGTTACAGAAAATCTTCAGCACATCAGTGCATACAATGTGTGCCCAAATATAGCCTAAGTATTTATATCCCAAGAAAGCACTCTAAAATGAAGCTCTCAATGCTCCTCTCAGACCTCTCTAAAGTTCAAGCCTTCTATGTTACCTTTTCTTAAAAAGGTTTTTGGCCATTCTCCCACAGCTGCACCTGTAAAGCATGAAGTGAAGGAAGTGCAAGTGAAGGAGCAGTATGGTGGTATGCACAGCTTCCCAAACCCTGGCCAAGTACCTCTGTGTGACAGACACCTCTGCCAGACTCTGGAGGGGCCCATAAAAAAAGCTGTTTCCAGAGCAAGCAGCAAGTTTAGTCATGGGAGGGCAATAGAAGTGCAATATCCCACATTACTACAAGACAAGCTCAATTAAAACCCATACTAGTATCATGGTAGCACGGCTGTCACCTCCAGAACCCACATCAATATTATGCATGGTGATGCATGGAAAGATTTAGGGTGACGATGCATTATTTTATGTAGAGCTGGCTGATACACACATAACTAAATGGTTTGCTGCGTGCCTGCCAGAGATCACCTCTAGAGCCCTGCTACAGATCACAGGAATTAGTGAAACTTCACAGTGCTACTGCTTCTTAAGGCACATCTGGTTCCCTTGGATGCAGAAGAAACAGCAGAGCTCTTGTTTGTTGGCACCTTTAGGTGTGCAAAGGGCTGGCTCATCCCCCAACAACAACCATAAGGGTCTGTAACAAGGTTTGTGGTGTGTAAATGGACCGTGTTCACACAGAGACCATCAACTGGGGTTAGGAGGCAAGGGGTCAAGCATCCTGCTGCACTGGGTGCTTACATCAGTTGGCCTTAAACTTAGAAAATACGCTCATGAAAACAAACCCCCTTGCCACCCTACGTCGCTTTGCAAGCAAGGACTGCGAATTCCTCTCTCTGATGTAGTCTGACCAAGTGCTGCCTCCTTAAAACCAATAAGCTGAGAGAGTGTTATTTGTGCCCCCCACCTCTCACTTTTTTAATTTTCACTGCAAACACAGCTTATTTACACTCTGTCTCTTTTAAAAATCAAGTGTCAACGGAGTGCTAAACTGCTGCTATTTGCCAATGTTTCATTAACACCTTATTAGCTTCCAACAGCTGAAGGTGACTGGACCCTCACCTCTGTTTATTTCCTCAAAGTAACAGTTAAGTGAAGCATCAGGATGGAGGCACCCCTGTAAATACGACTGAAAACAAATATGCACACAGAATATCATCAAGCACAATTTCAGCCAGATCCGCTAAAAAATGCAGCCAGCTAATTTTATTCAGTCACATACTATGATGTTTGCAGCTCAGATTCCTATTAGAGATACTAACAAATATACACATATATTATATATACACATATATATTTTTTTTTTCCACTTGGCCATATCAAGAGTCACTAAAACAGAAATATTAGCCTTACATATATAAACACAATTTATGCTACCAGTAGTTTGGTTTAAGTATTAGGCATGAAAATGGGATCCTCATAAATCTGTAAAGCTCCACTGATTCTCATAAAGATATAATGGTTTGCACATACATTCTTCTATACTGAATAGTAGTCCATATAGATATAACAATAGAAGAGAAAAAAAAAGAAAAAGGGAAGAGGTGGAGGGAGAAGAGAAAAATAAGGAAAAAGGGAATAAAAGTAAAAAAGAGTTAAAAAGAAAAATGGAAAGAGAGAAAGAAAAATGGAAAGAAAGATAGGAAGGAAGGAAGGAAGGAAGGAAGGAAGGAAGGAAGGAAGGAAGGAAGGAAGGAAGGAAGGAAGGAAGGAAGGAAGGAAGGAAGGAAGGNGAAGGAAGGAAGGAAGGAAGGAAGGAAGGAAGGAAGGAAGGAAGGAAGGAAGGAAGGAAGGAAGGAAGGAAGGAAGGAAGGAAGGAAGGAAGGAAAGTGGATAAAACTCCACCCTGAGAAATAGGACTCCCAGAGCAGGGAGATTGGAGACATCTTCCGTTAGACATACCTCTGAGGAATTAAAACTTTATCTTTTTGCTAGCCCATGCATTACTATTTTATTTATTTCTATTTTATTTTTATTTCTCATTTAGTTGCAAGAAAAGGGACTGGACAACTTTCATACACACATGCTATACCTCTTTCTGCTTTCCCCTTCTTAAGGATCTTACCTGTTGTTCTTCCCTCACAGGGAGCCAACCTGGAGGATAAGCACTTAGCGAGGCTTCTGTTCCCTCTCAACCCATGGGCAGGGGCTTCTGAGTTACAGGTGCCAGTATCAGTTCTGGCACGGAAAGCTATCAGGTTTTGCCAATGTTGGAGGAGCTGGAACTGCTCTGGTTGTTCTCCAGTTCATACTTCTGTCTTTGTATCTGTAGACATTAGCTAAATATCCTCCTAATTTCTACAACTTCATTACACACGTATTAACATTGGGAGTCTGGCTATCAGAGTGTTAGTTATCCCTTTTCATCAGCCAAACAGGAATAATTCATACAAACCATAAGGAGTATTTCACTGCCGTTTTCTATCACAAGAACCATTCAAGAAGAACATGAACCATTCTTTCTTGGCTTTTATAATTATTCTTGTTTCAACTATAAACTATTCAGATTTTTTTTCAGACATAAAGTAATTAAAAGGAAAATTTTGTTTGCTTTCTGTAATATTGTCTGAAAAAGGAGGCAAACCACAAGGAAGCTAGAGTGCCAAAAAATAAGAATTGGCAGGTATTCGAGAGCATGGGTTCTGCAAGTCAGATATTTCAGTCTTTGCAAGGATGGGACTCTGAATTCTCAGCTGAAAATACTGTGTTAAACAAGAACATTTTAATAATATTTTCTGGCCCATAACTTGACGTAATTTAGCTTACCTGAGAAAACTGGTTTTGCATACCCATAACTTGTATCAGAATTTTCTAGCTTAGGTGTCAGAGAGGAGATAAATTTTAGTCTTTTATTCTTTTAGAGGATCCTCTTTTTTGTTGTTATTGCTGTAAACAGACTTTGAAACTTAGCAAAGTTTGTAGCGTGGTATATTTAGTTTAAATTGTGGAATGAAATAAAAGTTTTATTTTTCATTTTGTCTCTGCAAGTATATTGGACCAGATTCTGGTCTTGTTTGCACTGGAATAACCCTGGAATTGTTCCAGTGGTCTCAGTAATGGTACTCCCAAAGCATGCTGAGATCACAAGCTGGTCCATTGACCTGAATGGTGTCAGTGGGGATGCACTGAAGAGAAAATTTGATCTACTAAATTCAAATCCTCAAGGTGCTGTTCTAGCAGCCAAGTTATTTAGAAAGAAAACACCAAACTTGAATGTTGACCCTCCAGCCCAGCTGGATCTTCATGGAAACTGTGTTCCTGCTGTAGCCGTTTAAATAGACCAGCAATTTACATTTTAAGTAGGCTGGCGATTCAAATTAGAGGGATGCCAGAATGTAGGTAGCACAGAGAGGGCTTAGTGCTTACTGTTCCCCCTGAAATTTCATCAGCATTCAACAGTGTAGCTCTTCCTGGGCACACACAGTACAGACTATATGGATTTAGCTGCTCTGTACTGACGTGCCTGCATGATCAGGCATATACCTGTCCTTAACCATCTCCATGAACAGCAAACAATCCAAGAGTCATTTTCTAATGATGTGGGCCAAAATATACTCTTTAAAGCAGGTTTCTGGGCTTATCTGGGGACTAGTAGCCACAAGTGCTTCTGAACTGGCTGGGGATAAAATAAGAACGATTTGAATGGTGACATTGAGTGATGAGAGGTTTTGTTTGCTTGCTTGCTTTGCTTGCTTGCTTTTGCTTTGCATCCCAATTTATTTGTCCCTGCATTCGGATGTGTATCCACCGCCACTGGGTACAGAAACGAGTTTGGGCCACATCACTTCAACCTTTGGTCTTCTGAACTAATCTTACTCTACGTGCACCAAACAGTTTCTGAGCAAATAATCCTACTGGAGCAGCAAGCAAAGAACGTTTTCCCTCTCAAGCGACAGCAAAGCCTCAGTGCTAATGTTCATCCCCATCACTTGTTTCACACACAAACTGGCTTTAATTGCTGTTACCAATTAAAAGCAGGCAGCACCCAAGCCTACACCCCCATGGCGCTGAGTCTGGCCTCCCTCGGAAGTGGCATGTTGAAGGAATACCGCTCTGTTTTGCGCCCTGCCACACCGAGCGCGGTCCTGCCGTCCGCACTGCTCCCACGCAGTGATTCCGCACGGCGCCAGCTCCCCTGCTCGCTCACACCACGTGTGAGGAGAGCGTGGGAGGCGCACTGGGCGTGGGGCACTGCCCCGGGAGCAGCCCTGTCCCCGAGGGCTCCTGCCTCCGCGAGAGCACGGCAGGGGCAATGGCAGCGTGTCAGGCGGTGAGAGGTGTGACTGACGGGTGCTGCCGGTTCCTCACGACGCTGACCGAGTGAGCGGCCGCATGGCACAGCCCTGCCCATACCTCGCAGGGACACCGATATCCCAGCGAGCAGCGATCTGCTCCACGGGCTGGGGAAGGGCGAGCGAAGAGCTGGAAATCCCGTTTTTCCTGGCAGGGCCGATGACATCTCTCTCAGAAGGCACCTGGAGACGCTTCAGCGGAGCTGCGAGTGCAGCGGAGCAGAAGCGGCCAGAGCGGAGGGCCGGTTCAGCCCGGGGTTACGGAGGGTCCCGCTGCCGCGGCCGCAGCTGCGGGGACGTCAGCGGGAGCGGCGCGTGGGCCGCTGGCGCAGCTCCACGTGGTTGACTCGGAGCACGTGCGCGGGGGTCACGGCGGCTGCCCCCAGCCCGGGAGAGGGCAGAGGTGACACCGGTGTTTACCCCGTGCAGAGGAGTCCCCTGCACGCGCACGTGACCCTGCTGGCACGCCGAGGTGCGAATTCCTCAGCCAGCGGGAGCTGGGCCCAGCACCGTCTATTGCTCTGATTTTACATCAACATAAGTAGAAGTATCCAGCCAGAATAACACCCCACTGGGGGGAATCAGGGATTTTTCTGTTTTGTATTTGCTAGCAGTATTTTTTTGCAACAGTGCGATTTAAAAAGGTTCCTTTGAGCCACAGGAACATCTAAATCAAACGTCAGGCTGTTCAGTCAGTGTTGACACAGTAAGAATCACAGAACCATAGACTGGTTGAGGTTGGAAGGGGCCTCTAGACATCATCTAGTCCACCCCCCTGCTCCAGCAGGGACACCCAGAGCACGGGGCACAGGGTGGCATCCAGGCAGGTTTGAAGATCTCCAGAGAAGGAGACTCCACAGCCTCTCTGGGCAGCCTGTTCCAGGGCTCTGTCACCCTCACAGCAAAGAAGTTCTTCCACATATGGAGATGAAATTTCCTGTTTTAATTTATACCCATTACTCCCTTGTTCTGTCACTGGCCACCACTGAGAAGAATTTGGCCACATCCTCTTTACATTCTCCCCTCAGGTATTTGTACACATTGATAATATCCCCTCTGTATCATCTCTTCTTCAGGCTACGTAGGCCCAGCTCGCTTAGCCTTTCCTGAGGAAGAAGGTGGCAGTAGTAACAATATCACAACATCTTTACATGAGCAGCACCTTCCTCCCTCGTGGCCACCTCGGTCTCCCACCTCAGCCTCCCTGGACTGGGCTCTCGGGCCAGGAAAGCCCAGCGAGCTGTCCCAGTGTGGCCTGTCGGCGGAAAGACTCCCACCACCCTCAGGGGATGGCAAACCAGGCCTGGCTTGAAGCAAAACCATCTGCCCCTCAAAACCTTTGCTGCATGGGCAGGCGCTGGTCACGCTCCGAGCCTGCCTGCACACTCAATTGCAATCCCGCCTGCACGGCGGGAGCTGCTGCTGCTGGATCCCCCCCTTCACGCGGTGCCTGGGACACAAGTGTGTCCGGCAGCTTCCCGCTTCCCAAGCCAACGGCAGCGAGAGAGCTGCAGGACAGCGAGTCTCTGCGGGTGCTGTGGGCCAACAGCCGCCAGCTGCAGAGGCTGCTGAACGGTTTTGCTGGATGGCAGCTTTTAATTCCAATGGCCTATGTGTACAAATATTTCTCATATTGAAATTGTTCCATATCTTCCTAAGTTAATTAAACACTAATTTTCTAATGAGGTGGCAACAGTAGCAGCAACCTGTTATCAGCATGCTAGCTTGTGCAAGTAACCAGTGGGTGACCATGGAGCCCTTGTGCTCTCTTTAAGCTCTGTTCCTATATTAATTAATCACTTTTGCAGCTGTATTATTCTGAAGCTGGTCAGAAATGGGGATAGTAATTAAAGGCAAAAAACATTTATGTTACTTGGAGTCTGCAGAGATGCTTTGTGGCATTTGCTATTTCACTTCGTTCTTACAAAAGCCTCTCGTTTTTCATGCTCAATGTATGCCAGTTTAGCAAGAAAAGGGACAGGAAATTCAGCATAACATGTTTTTCAATATGCACTGAAGTTACGGTAAAAAAGCTTTCTGAGTTGCACAGTGAGAAAGAAAAAACTACTGGGATTTGTGATTAAGGGCTGACCATATGTCTGTCACACCTTCACAGTAGTTAGGCACTTCAAATCGGGTGTAGTTGGAATTACCATACCTACATCCAATACTAAAATCTCGGAAAGCTCACTCTACTGCTGCCTCATACAGGAGGTTTTCAACTCCTGTTGCACTTCAGCCTGTTCTGCGGTTCCCCAAACACCCAGGGTTCTGGTCATACCCCAGAAGTTCTTCAGTGTTAATGAGGTCAAATTGTCCCACATCCAGTTCATGCACCAGCTTAAGTGGGACTCATAAAATATGTTCCTTTGTTTATCTTCCCTCAGGGCCAGCTTGTGTGCTCTGATAATTCTACTGAAATTGGATTTTACGTAAAAACACAATGGTAGCTCACAATTTTGTGTGGCTGCTGGGATCCTATGCTTTTCTGAGGTACTGCTGTATTTGAACAGGATATGAAAGATGGAGTTCAGTGTTTCCCTGTGTCTGATCAGAGCTCCTTCCTCTTGTGATACACTCCAGTCAGAAGACTTTGGCTCTCTGGAAGTCAGTGTGAGATTTTTCTCATCCTTTCTTACTGAAAAGGAGGGGAAATTCCCATCAGGACTGTGATTTAGGAATGTAACAGCTGCTCTACCTTGGAAAGAGAGGGTCTGGGCATGTACTATCAAGAAAGATTTCAGATGGAGGTGAAAGGGACAAGTCTTCATGGTACCAAAATTCAAAGGTGTAGAGAGGAAGGGCACGGGACAGGCTCCTAGCTCCACAACTCATTATCCTCTGATTTAAGGAAGGCACTTTTTTTTTTTTTTTCTTTTTCCTGGATCTCCTCTCATGTACCTGTTATTCCCCAGATGCTGCTCATGGAACCTGGGGAGTCCAACCAAGGACCAGGCAATGAAAAATTATGTGCTGCTAGACTGGAGCGTTGGGTTAGGTAAACCCTGTGTCACAGGGAGCAACAAGTGAGATGCGCCGGTCAACTTTTCCTTCTGAGAGCTCCACGCAGACAAGGGGCAATGATGCCCTAGATTTGAATGACAAAGCCTGCCAAGAAAATGAAGTTGTAAAGTGAAATTCATATTAAAAACCCTTTACAACTGCTTATTGAATTTGGACAAATGTCTTCAAATTCTTTTCATATTTAGTGCTAGCTAAGCCAAAGCAAAAAATACTATGCTGCTAGTAAAGTATGAATACATTGGCATGAAGCAATAGGTAAACAAATATCTTTCATGTATTGCTCTGTGTGCTTCCTTCTACTCCAAATGTATATAAAAAAGAAAGACATTATAAAAATCCTTATTATCCAGTCCTACTACTAATTGAAGATGATGATGACAATAGTAGTAATAATGATAATTTAATTTACATTTAAATAGAATACTTCCTCCCAAATCATTCTACAAGCTTACCAAAATGATGCTGTGGGACCACTTTACCCAGTTACTACTTGCAGCCACCTCTGCAGTGAATCACAGCATCTGCTTAAAAACAGATAATATCAGTGCTGTTTGATAAATGCTGTTTGAGTACTGCAACTAAGAAATAATGAAAAAGAAATTATTTTAACTTGAGGTTCATAGGAAAACCATGGGTAAAAATTTGGATAAAAATTCTAAAGGCTGTTGAGTGATTATTAAGCTTTTGAGATATAATCTGCCTCTGTATAGCATGTCTGACAGCATGCTAGAGAAGAGGCTGAAGAAGAAAAAAGCCATAGTATCACTATGGTTGGAAAAGGCCTTCAAGAACATCAGGTCCAACCATAAGATCATGGGGTCCAACTGATGATGGGCACTGCATGACACTGAAAATCTCTTAGCGTTTGTGAGATGTATTCTGAGCAAGTCTCAGGATGAAGCTGCACCATATAATGAACAAAAGTAAATCACCTTTTAAGGTGCTTTTATTAAATCCCAGCCATTTGTGTTTATTTTAGTATTAATCTTAGTATGCATCTTAGTATTATTTAGTGACATAGGTTTAATTAAAATATTTTAAAATATTTTAATTATTAATGATTTAATAATTAGAAATAAGCATTTATATTCATGACTGACTGAATAATGTATGCAACTGTTCAATTTATTTTTCTGAAAATGAGGGTCTAGCATTTTTCTGCCCATTCTTTCAATTTGAAAATACACCAGCTTCCTGCAAAGTATAGACAATGCAAACCATCTTGTTTGATGCAGCTCAAGAAAATATACAAGTCTGTGGGAGTCAGAAAATTATATATAGTCTTGCTGAAGTTCTGCTACAATCTCAGTGATGGTCAACGATAAAGCAGTGTGAAAAACATTTATAAAACACAAGTCATCAGCACTCTCTAAAACTCCCACAGACGCACATTTTTGCAAATGTTGGGGAACTCTAGCATTTTTATCCTTGACTCCCTCTTATAAAACTTCAATTTTCCATTTTTTTTTCCTAGAAACTCCTGCCCCATTTATTCAATATTCAGGAAAAGTTCTGTCGTGTTTTTGGTGCACCATCATGGGCAGGCATATTCCTCAGATAAAAGTTTCTTGCCTGCTGCTTTAGGGCTTGTATTTGGGACTGGAGGTTTTGCCAGGGCCCTTTCTGGCTTCAGAAGACTTTGGTGCTTGGTGAAGCTGACAAGGGTGATGCGAGAGCTTTGGCTGGATAGTGCAGTCCCACTAACCTCCCTCAGCTTGGAGGTATTTATAAACCTTCCCCATGGGAAAAGTCTTTTGCTTCTGCTTTATCCAAAAAGCTTTAATGACTTTTCATAGCCCCTTCCTGGGTACTTTCTAAAAAGCAGGGTTTTCAAAGGCAAAATCATTATTGTTGCTGGTGCAGATGTCTCGATCTCAGATCTGCAGAAAATGTATTTATATGGGAGCTTCTTTGGCTTTGGAAGAGAAGACTGCCAGATCATGTAATACTAGACTAATTCTCCAGAGAGCCAGTATAAGGGACGTATTAGGGGTTGTAATAAATCTGAGTTCTTACTAAGCTGCAGACAAAAAGGATTAAACTTTGCCATAGCAAATCCAGAACCCTTGCACTCAAGGTTGAATTAGTCTGAATATACCCAGAGAGTCTTTCTCAAAACCATACATATTCCTGCATATACAAGATTCATACAGACCACAAACATGGAATATCCTATGAACAGCTGGGAGAGCCTCTTGGAGATCATGGGACTCTCCTACCTGAGCAAATCCAGAAACAATTTCAATTTTGGCATGGTGTGAAATGGATCAGTCAGCAGACAGGTTGCAAAAATAATCTGTAAGGTCCCTTTGTAGCCAGAATGAAAAAGCTACGCCCCTTGAAAACCTGTTGAGAGTTTGCAACCCTAAACCATTCAGGATCAGCCTTTAATCAACCCTATATCAGCCCAACTTCTAAATCTCCTTCATTTCTGACTAGATTTAAACATTGTTCTCTTGACAATTTAGCATATAGATTTCCTGTGTCCTCTGGGACCTTATTTCATCCTCCCACATGCATTTCTGTCTTGCTTTTGCCTCCAGGATACTGCTTGCTCAGGACTGCTTCACAGATTGCTTCAATGCTTACAGAGCTCAGGGAGCTGGTGCAGCAGCACAAAGCACCCTCAGCCACCCCGGCCCCAAGGGACCAGGAGGGTCCCCTCCAGGGAGGGCAGTGGTGCCCTGGGAGGAGTGTGGTGCAAGTGAGGAATGATGTCTTGCCTTCTCCAGCAAAAGCTGCCCTGCTGCATGTGCTGTACCCATCTCCAAGAGCAATCTCTGCCAGCAGAAGTGAATCAAGCCACCATCTGCATGTTTTTCTTTTCTTTTTTTGTGTAGTTGCCATTTATCTAAAAAAGTAAGTAATTAGGAACATTACAGAATTAGTCAAATCATTTTTTTTTTCTCATAGGGATGAAAGCCAGTGATGTAGTTAAAAGCAGCGGGGGGTGGTGAGGGTGTTACACAGAGCCTGTCAAGTTCTTTTCTTCCGCATGAGCAAATGTTCTTTCTTGGAGGGACAACCTGTAGAACTGCTGTGGAGGGGTCATGTAAGATTTGTTTTCCTCCAGGTTCCAGGCAGGAGAGCAAGCCAAGACTTGGGCTTTGGATGGAGAAGGAGAAGAAGAAGATGCTTCCTTGCATGGCAGCCCAAAGCTTTTGCACTGTGCTGTGGGAGAATGATGTTCAATAGCATCTTTCCCACAGTACTTTATCCCAGTCCCACCTCCAAGAAAAGTTGTATTATCTGCCACTAAATGATAAAGAATAGCATATGGAAGAGGTTTCTCAGGCTATGCTGAGGTCAGGGACCTTGTGAGAGGAGCAATGTAAGGAAAAGATTCTCATATGTAGGACAGTCTCTGTAATTCTCAAGAGTTTTGAGATACAGAAAAACTTGACGGTGCGTGAAAATGTTGCCAGTGGATCTGGGTTTGATATTTGGCCGTCAGGCATGTATTAGTGGGGTATCTCTATAAGCTGTAATTTAATTAACTGAGAGCTTTACTTTTGCAGCTCTCTAAACTGGAGCAGTTAGGAAGCCTGGTGTTTTGTAATTCTGTTTTACTTAATTAAAGTACTCTTGTTGGCTGTGCGGAGAGATGTGTTGCCCTGTTGTTGGCAAATGATGAAAGGAGGCAGACAGCATTAGTATACATGATTTCTTCCTCAGCCTCCACCAGAGCTGGGCCTCTGTAATTCCTTTGGAATAAGTATAATATTTCTCATTGATTTTTTTTCCCCATATTCAGCTGCATAAATTCCCTCTTACGAGTATTAATATGTTTCATTATCTGTGAGATGCCCAGATTTTCGCAGGCTTCATTCACAAATGAATTCCCACTGTTAGGTCAAACAAGGTTTACTTCAGCAACTACAGTTCCTGTAATACTTAACTGTTACCAAAGGATCATCTTTTCATACTCCTTAGCAAAAGAGATATTTCTTATGATCTCAAATCTTACCCAAGAACAAGATTTCACTGGGGTCCTCTCATAAATTTTCTTGGGTTTATGCCATTGCAGGAGGGAGTGCATAAGAAGTGGCATCTGGCAGTACATCTGTATCCAGTCCCTGTTGATATCCTGAGCTGTGTCTTCCCTGGCTCGCTCTTCCCTTTGTACACAGCTTGACACATCTGGCACCCTCCTAACAGGCAATCTGAGCAAACACTTCCTCTTCTTGCTCTAACAGAGGCTGAGTAACTTTTTAAGTGTCTTTATCTTCTGTTGATCTCATTGCTACACCAAATTTCGGTGGTGTTGCAATGTGGGTTTTTTTCTTTTTTCTTCTTTTCAACCTCATAGCAGCTCTCTGAAAACCATCTTCTGAAGAACCTTGAGCAAATGCAAAGGTCCAAATCAGCTGCACAGACCAAAACCAGCCATCTCCAGACCGGTAACCTTGAATCCTTTAATCCTTTGCAGAGCACATGAAAACAAAAATGAGACAAATGTTGATGGGTGCATGTGACAGAGCTGTTCCTCGAGGGTTTTCAGGGCAACATTAATGCAGAAGGGACCCCAAGTTCTTTGACAGGTAGTTCATCAGCTGAAAGTCTTTGTTGTTGTTGTTATTCTAGATCACTTTGTTTTGCATTATTGTCCCTCTTAGACTGATTCTCACCTTCAAATGCACAAGTGGGTATTTTTCTTTCTGCCTATCTGCATTTTTTAACATTAAGATATACAAAAGAGAAGTTGTCTTCTCCTGTACATAGGTATTTATTAGTAAGAGACATTTCTTCTGTGTATAATACAGCGTAGTAGAAATAGTTGCCATCATAAGTTTCACAAGTTAACCTGCTGGAAAGCAGCTCCCTGGAGAGGGATCTGGGAGTCCTGGTTGACAACAAGCTACCCATGAGGCAGCAATGTGCCCTTGCGGCCAAGAGGTCAATGGGATCCTGGCCTGCATCAGGAGGAGCCTTGCCAGCAAGTTGAGGGAGCGGACCTGCCCCTCTACTCAGCCCTGGTGAGGCCGCACCTCGAGCACTGTGTGCAGTTCTGGGCTCCCCAGTGCAGGAGGGACGAGGGCTGCTAGAGAGGGTCCAGTGTAGAGCAACAAAGATGATTAAAGGACTGGAGCATCTATTGTATGAGGAATGACTAAGCGAGCTGGGCCTGTTTAGCCTGGAGAAGACTGAGAGGAGATCTGATCAACATGTACAAGCACCTGAAAGGAGAATGTAAAGAGAATGGGACCCTTCTCAGTGGTGGCCAATGATAGGACCAAGTAATAGGTACAAATTAAAACACAGAAAGTTCCATCTCCATGTGAGGAAGAACTTCTTTCCTGTGAGGGTGACAGAGCCCTGGCACAGGCTGCCCAGAGAGGCTGTGGAGTCTCCTTCTCTGGAGATCTTCAAACCCGCCTGGATGCCACCCTGTGCCCCGTGCTCTGGGTGTCCCTGCTGGAGCAGGGGGTTGGACTAGATGATCTCTAGAGGTTCCCTTCTAACCTCAAACAGTCTATGATTCTGTGATTAGTTTGAGGGTGCAGCAATCACAAGGTAGATTCCTCAACTGGTACTCGTGTAGTCCAGTTACGTCAGGGTATATATGGGAAGTTAAACAATCTGCGTGAAAAAATGCTTGAGCATTTATTTTGTTCTTAATTCTAGAATCCAGAGAATTCTTAAATCCAGAGAATTCTTTATCCTGTTATTTAAACACTGCACACTCCACTATAGTATCAATTTGATGATTTCTTAATACAGAACAATTTGAATGATAAAGTAGGTTTGACCAAACAGTATCAGCTACAAAGTGGTTTTGCCCTCATTAATTTAAACTAGGTGACTGCTTTCTGAGATCAAATTTCTGATGTATTCTCATGAATAATCTACCCATATTTTTACACGTCTTATTTTAACATGAACTCAAGTCTTCATGTGTAAGGGCAAACCCTGGCAAATAGGCATTTGCAAGAGCACTGCAGGCTTTAAAGGGCTGTTCTTCAAAATAAAAATCTGTAGAGATCCCTGGGAAGTTTTCCCCTACCTATTGACCAGCTTCAGGTGTGTTTGTAGCCTTGATGTTGATCTTAAGAAGCCCCTCTATTCTCCCCTTTGTTTATCACATCCCCACATTATTGGAAGAGTAGATGCAGCAGCACAAAGGTAATGTACAGCCTGAGAAGGGCAGCCTGAGAATCATTTGGCTATAATTAATGAAGAGAAAAACACAAATATGATAGCCTGTCTTTTAGGAATGAACAGTTAGGAGCTCCTTAGGCCAGTGATAACTCTTGCTACATTGTTAAAGTAGCCTTGATTTAAATAGGAAGCCATCACATCTTGGGTCATCTTGAAGTTGGAGGAAAACATCACAATAAAAACAAGCAAATAGAAACTGTATTTCACTACATGGACCAGCAGGAAGACTCCTTAGGCAAGAAAGGCTAAAGAGAGCTTTTCTGACTTCAAGATTTGCTGTTCATAACAAAACATAGCAAGTCTTAGTATACTCATGCTTATTATCCCAGCTGGGAGAGGGGAGATGGATGGCCCCTCGTTGCAAAAGGATAATATCCAGAGCTTTCCTGCTGAAAGCAGTAGGCATGAGCCGGGCATCCTTTGTGTGGAGAACAGTCATGCAAGTATGTGGAACAGTTATGGAGAAACAACTTCCAAAGGGAAAACAAAAACAACTTTTCTGGCACCTCCCTGAGAATCTAATAAATAAAAGGCCTCAACATCTCAGCTTGTATTTATTTGTGGCAACAAATCACACACTGGAGATGGTAGGACACTCGGCCCATAGGTTAAGCTCTGCTGTGTTCTTTTTTTGTAGCTTTTCCAAAGCAATGCAGGAGAGCAGCCCAACTCTCAACAGCAGTTTCACCCCCTGAACGTGGGAGGATGCACTGGGAATGCAGAATCAGCAAAAGGCTCCAACGACGCTTTGCGCTGTCCTTCCTCTCTGCTATGAAAATCTGGAAATTCCTCCTATGAATAATGAGAAGGTGAGGCAGCTCTTCTTCTTGACTGGCATGGTGAGCTGTGAGGTGGCTTTCTTCCTGAACAGTTTCCCATTTTAGTTCTATTTTCGCCCACTCTCTTTTCCAGAGAGACTGTGATAGGAGAATGACATCAGTTTGTCACCATACTCTACATACTCCATACTCACCTCCTGTGGCTCTGCTCTTCAAAATTCCTGCAGCCTATCTGTGAAATGGCAAACTCCCAAAGATCTGTGCTCTGCTTAGCTTTTCAGCAAAATGAAGCTCTTCATATCTTGTAATATCTGCACCTGTAGTGGACCTGAACAAACACATTTCAGGGAGAACTGGTAGGACACGGACTGTGCTACAGGTCTGTGATCCACCGCAATCATGTGCTTTTATCTGCTTTTAAGACAACAGAAGAAAACAAACAGAATTGAACCTCTTTTTTTAACTAGTCATGTATTTATTTGAGACTTTAACATGCAAAACAGTATAACAATTATAGAAAGTAGAAAAAATATAGCACTGAAAAAAGTATTCATGCAAAATGAGGCTCCTACTTGAATGATCCTTCACAATCACCAGTTAGTTGATTTGTCCCAATATTTATAGCTCATGATTACAACTGCCAAAACTGGCAACCACCAGGATTGTTGTCTCAATTAAGGACAGTAAACAGATTGTCCCATTTTTTTTTTAATGAAAAAATCTAAAATGTAATTCTTCACAGTTTAACATGTTTATTCATTTAAATGGGCTAAAAGATAGTGGTGTGACATCTGCTTGAGAGACACTGGTACCTAACGTTTTGGCTGTCTCCCCACCAATTTTATGTTTAAGGGGAAGGTGGGGGGGAAGAAAAGTATAGTATCTGTCAATTAAATGCATCAATAAACTATAAAAAATATTTTCCGCTGTTAGAAATGTATAGAAATACTGTTATAGAAGAAGGTATTATGGAAAACCAGGAGGGCGATGTGGAAAAGTGCTGCAAAGAATCTCTGCTGGCTCTTTCAGGGAAGAATACTGTAAGCAAAAGATCACAGATGATCTTTGCCAGTTTATTCATCTCATGGCTTCATTTCCCAACGTGCAGGCATAATCCACTACAAAATCTCTTAAGAAGCAGTTCCAACATGAATTTCTGCTGTCTTATTGATGTGCCATATTGTTATTTTCTTAGTCATAAGCACCACTAATTATTATGCTACTGTAAGTAAAACTTGAAACGCGATCAAGATTCTTAGTATTCTCTTCATTGGCACTCTAAATTGCATAGTCTGCATTTCAAATACAGTCCTTTACTGAGAATCATCCTAAATGTATGTGACCAATAAGTGCTCAGTTGTGCCCTATAGGTACAATCCTATAGCAGGGCAAAATGAATTATTGCTCTGCTGGGAGCTGCTAGCAATATTTTCCTCTGTGAAATGGCAACCTTCAAAAGTTAGCCCTATGTCAGCAGATAAGCCTCTTCCATGGGAGTAATTTTCATGAAGATGGGATCGGCCTTTCTGTAGGGCTTCTACCCTGCCCTCATTGAAAAGGGTTGCTTAGAAGTTGTTTGTTTTCAAACACAACTTGTTAGGTCAAGTATTCTAGATTACACTAAAAACCTAAGCAAACAGAGCAGTTTGCTCATATTGCATATGTTCTCAGTTCCATGGTGCTGCATAATCTTGCAGTGTGCTTGTTGCTGCTGCTCCCATTGATTAGATGAATGCAAGGAGCTTTGATATAATCCAAATCACCTGATGTCTCTATGACATGTATCAGAGAATTTAAAGCTTTCTTCAACAAAAGTTTAACTGTATCTCTAGGGTCCATCAAGAAAACACGTAAAATGTCTCCTAAACTTCAGGTAAAATGTATTTATTGGCTACCAGAAATAGAGTTAAAGCCTTTCCTTGACAATGTTTACCAGCAGCACTAATAAAAGCATTGAGATTTCTGTCCTGAGATGGTCGATATGGTGGGTCTGTTTCGGCATTACCAAAAGGAGAACTGCTGAAGAAAGACTTACTGAGCAAAATCCCTGTGGGACAACTACTGTTCCTTCCGTTCCAGGGGGGTGGTGTGGAGCAACAGAGGAACCAGAGGCATTTGCTCTTACTGCAGTGAGAGGATCTGGTACAGGCATCTCCTAGGCAGTCTCTGCCAGGAAGGAATTCACTTTACACCACAAGCAGAGGCTGGCAACAGGACTGAAGTCTACTCTGTTCCCAGAGGTGAATGTCCTTGGAAAAAGCTGCCTAGTTAAGTCAGGGCTGCTGCATAAATGACTTGATCAGCAATCCTTCCTTGAAAGCCAATCCTTCTGAAGCTGATGGGAGCTACAGGGAACAACCTTCTCTGCAAGGCAGAACCTCTGTATTGGTATTGGGTAGGATGCCAAGGGAAGTTCTCTTTACTGTCTTTAAAGTATTCATAGACTACACTCAGCTTTAATATGAGCCTTAGAATTGTCTAGATTAGTCCAAAGAGTCTAAAAATGTAAGTATCACTGCTAAACTTGAATATCATGCTGTCTGGATTGTTTTAATGTTCTTCCAGATGAACATATAATTCACTGTGACATATCCCACATTAATAAAAGCACAAAAATAGTAGAAATCCATTTATTATTAAAACAGATACTGAGCAACTCACATAGATAAAAATGTTCTAAAAGTTAAGAGGCCTATTTCAATCTCAGGGCAAAATGAGCAATATGTTTGCACGATTAAAACCAGTCTCCACTTTCAAATGGCAGTCCATGGACACGGCAGTCCTCCAGAAAGCAGAGATAACTGCAGACTGGATTCTGATTTCCCCTTAGAGTAAATCAGGAGTAATTTCATTGAGCTCAGTGGTATCACAGTAAGATAAAGATGAGTAAACTCAGAATCTGATCTTGTTACGAACATTGTTGTACTTGCGCCTTTTAGAAAAACAAGGATGCAGTTTGATGAAATGTGGCAGATTTTATCATTACAAAACTATTGACACAGTCCCACTAAAACTAGCACTCTAGCAAGAGAAAGAGTGTTTCCACTGCAAGATTTACCATGTATTGCTATGTACACGGAACAGGAGTCTGCCCAGTTTAGCTACAGAAAAGAAAGGTTTCTGGTTACATATGCAAATCTTTCATATAAATAAAAAACATAATCTAAATGATGTCACGAAAAGATTGCCAATGGTAGCACTCAGGCACAATGTGCCCTGATGAGCCACAAACCAGTGAAGATACTGCATTCACTTATATCCACGGTGTGGACTTTGTCTGTGAGTCACCATATTTGGAAGACGATATGTGCATGTACTAGTAACTTCATGTCCTCGTTTGATACTAAGAACAGCCCATTTTTATTGAAAGACAATCAGAACGCAGGTTATTAGAGAACCTGCGGTCAGGAGGTAGCAGCACATCCTTCTCATACCACATTTCACCCACAAAGCAACATGAGCACATTACCAAGGCAATCCTTCCCACTTTCCATGGAAGAGGGAAATTGCTCATGCAAAGTCAAAGGAGAGGTCTGTAGCTTCTGTGACATGTGGTGTGGCACTGGTGAAATGAAAGGCATGCCACATCCAGGAAGACAGCTTGCGATATGCTCTTCTCTCCCCTGAAAGGCAGGCCACGTGTCAGGAAATGCTTCACTATAAATGCAATATGTTGCGGAGCATTTGGTCGTACATATGAGTATTAGAGGACTATAAGTCATACAACTGTGTAAATGTTAGGATTTTGTGCCTGTAGTAGTCATAATTAAAAAAATGAGAAATATATGCACATGTATGTGTATATATCTCTTTCATCTTCTTCTTGGAAGACTGCTGCACTCCAAATTTCTACAGTTGTTTTGCAATACATAAGCTGAATGAGGATTTTGATAGATAAGAAGTGTATTCCCAGAGACTCATAATGTATAAGTTTATGTTTACTATATGATTTAAAAATAAACTGCTTTGATCTAAGTTCCTTAAACGGTGATAATGGGACTGTGTCAATTTTAAATAAGTTTTTTTTTCTCAATAAAATCTTTGCTATGTTTTTATCACTTTGTCTCTGAAATCACTACATGAAATCTGAGTAAGAAATCCTGTGTTTCTGGAACAATTCAGTAAATGATTTTGCTGCAACTAAATAAAATCTTCAGCTTCAATCTCACCTGAAAATGATATCAAAGATGCCTCAAGACTCATTCGCTAACAGAATTTCAGAATGTTGACAACTTTTTTTGAAGAAAATCTGGGCCAGTCTCTTGTCACACTCGGCACCAGTGACTCAATCAAGATAAGAAAAATCAGAGCTAGAGAAAGACTGACCATGTTTCTAAAACATAGCCTTTACCATCACAGGTCCAGAAACACGACAAAGCCAAAGCACAAGGCGGCACAGTCTGAATTTTAAAGCCCCTTGCAGCTGATTTAACATATTTACTTTTTCAAGTTGCTTGTGGTTCTCTAGCAGCGGGATCAGAAACGTTATCTGTACTGCATATTCTGAAAGGTACTTTGCAAGAACTACAAGTTGTCATTGAGCTAATGTGCTTCCAGTCATTAGAAGTACTCATAGAAAAAGGCTTCTCAGTAGTTACAGCTTCTTACATTAGTTTGATGATAAAAATGATTGTAGAACAGGAAAGCAAATTTCTACAACATGCCCTTAACAGGTAGAGCAAGTTGATACCACGACTAGCAGGAAGAGCATAATTAAAATACAACTTCAACTTTAGATTAATAATAGAGCAATACACTAATTAAAATCAACAGTGACTGAACTTTCTATTTACACTAGTTCAGACAGCACAGGAGGCAGAGAACTGTGTTTCCGAGGCATATGCGAATGTTAGAGCTTCTGTCATCCAGGTGCCATTTCTGACAGAACACATGTGTGCTGAACAGTTGGCAAAAGAATGAAAAAGATTACTGTAGATATATGGGCACACAGAATCTGGGATGACATAGAATTAAGTCCATATAGGAGGTGACAGACTGCCTCTAAAAGGATACTTTTTTTTCCTCCTGCGATTTCTTCTGTCTTTGTGCGTGCGTGCATGTGTGCACACATGTACAAGGAAGATAAAAAGGGAGCGAGAGGGAACGAGTGGCTTTTGATACACTTTCAATACAAATGAAGAAAAGGCATTTTATTTGTTATTTCGGCTTTCTTTGGAAAAGGAAAAGGAACCTAATTTGGCTACTAGGAAGCTTTGATTCCTCAATCTAGTCAAGGCAGCCTCTTCTCCTGTGAAGTCCGCATCAATACCCATTATCGCAATAGCACCTCTCTTTCAACATCAAAGTTTCTCTGCCTGAGGAAAAAATAATGTAAACACTAAACTTCATGTATCGCACCGCGGCTCCTGGCTTCGGCGTTAACCAAATGTGCTCGCGAGGTGCAAACGCTCTTCCCACATTTTGAAGAGCTGGAATGTGAGAGTGACTGACATATTGCAGACTTTTCTTATGAATTTGGACCGCAAGAAATGGCATCATTTGTTGTCTCACAGTGAAGGGACTATGTGTTCCTATGTAGTCTTGTTCCAGCCGGAGGAATCTTGATGATAGATTCACTGCATCTGCTAGTTTTCATCTGGATCCAGATCAAGGTCAACTTCGTCGGAAATGTTAAGATAAAAGAAAGCATAGAAAGCCAACAAAAATATCAATATAGCTACAAGGACAAGGGCAACTTCCTGCAGGAATGAGAGAAAAAAAATAAAACACAAAATGTTAGAAATAGTATCATCATTTCAGATAAATAATGAACAAATGTTATTTCTCTTGTATAACACACATCTATGCAACTTCTCTTTAAATGTGTATTTCATGTAATGTATTGCAATTTTAATGATTGTTTCTTCTTTCTTCATCATTTTAGAATGTTATAAAATCCATGCACATAATAAAGGTTTAGATGATATTTTGATACACTCCCAAAAACCAGGGATTTTGTAAAGATTTTTGATATGACCCAGAAATAGCATCTATTATGTCCATTTATTATACTACTCCTCTTTTTTTTAAGAAAACACAGAATTTGTGAAACCATACTTTTGAATACAGATTCAAATTATGAATTTACATGGTGAATTTTTATGTTTTCCAGCAATATGTTATTGCTTTTTGCCAACAAAATTTGTTATTTTTTAATGAAGCAAAGACATCATGGTGGAAGTCAATGAAAATCAGCACGTCTACTTCCCCATCTCCTGGCATGCTCTAATACAGGCCTACGAGACCCCCAGAACAGGGTGAAATGTTTCCTACTTTCCCACTGCAATAAAGTGAAAAAACACCACAGTTTGCAATTGCCTCTTGCATCTCCCTTAATTAATATAAGAGTTTCCAAAGTGTACATGATTTATAGCATCTTTCATGAGCAGAAAAACGTTTTTGTAGTAAATGTCATATTCATTACGTGACTGCCTATCACGATATTCTGCTTAAGCCTGGACTAAGGCTTTAGATCTCAGATATAACAAATCACAGTATGATATTCTCTTTACAGCATCACTTCTTTCAAAGTTGAAACGTTTCTGATTTTTAAGATTTCATTTTCCTGGAAAGCACAGACACTTCCTGCAGCATCAAGTCTCATTGTGTTAGACAATGGAAGAAGAAACGTGATTTTGAGAAATGGCCATATGTTCCCTCAGTTCACAGAAACTGCCATTTCCACAGCTAACAACGTGCATTGCTTCCTTATCCATCATCACAACGTGTTCTTAAAGTCTTCCTCAACCACCTTCCTTCCACAGAACAAAGCAACAAAACCTCCTCAAAATCTCAGCTTCACGTTGAATGACAAACCGTTGGCATCAAAACAAACACACGCATTTTAAAGGAGACAACAGTAGTAGTTGAGGGCCCAGTAAATAACGTGATTACTACAGAACATACCACATCAAATTAATTCTGTTAGTGGGACTGAAATGGAGCTGTCTACACATGACCTGGACATTTAGGCATCCTTTACCACGAAGGGAGAGAATCTGACCCCCTTTTGCATCATTCATTGTGTTCTAAAGCAGACATCTAAAGAAGGTCAGGTGAATACTCCCTAAAAATGACCATTTCTCCTCTTTAACGGTAAAGGGAGTATAGAGGAGTGTCTGCCTGGTGTAGATATCCTCACTGCAGGGGGCATTCCCTCCTACATCTCCAGATTCCGGGTAGTTCTGTGACTTTCTGTGCACACTGCCATGAAGGAGTTAAAACTGTGTTAGCTTCACTTCTTAAAGTCTAGCCCATAATCTGGCATTCTTCTATAGAACAGCATTTCATTTGCATTTACATGAATGCATTATATAGTTTATCAGAATGTTGGATCAATAATTCAACATATGCCATCTAATAAACTTTGAAATACTCCTGCCTAGTTGGCGCGTGCTCTATATCAGTCTTTGTTCTATAGATGCCTGTGCTTTACATTTTACAGGGATGATTAATTGATATGTATTTTAAATTTATTTTATCACTTTAAAGTTGTTCCTGTAAATTTGCTGAGGCTGCTTGCTAGAGATTTTAAATACAATTTCCTCTAAGAATTATATTGCTCTTTGAACCTTATTCTCTTGATTTTATATGATTTGATTAAAAAGAAAAAGAAATTACATTTAATTCACTGACATATTAAAGGAAAGTGATTTTTGCTTTGTTGCAGTTGCAACACGTCAGCATCTCACAAAAGGGCATGGCAGCATCAGACAGGTTTCATTTATTTCCTTGTATCCACAGCTGTGCTCCCAGACCCATCTGGCCGCACAGCTACTAATCTTAAGAGGATGTAATAAACAAGTGACATACAACTGCAGGCTCCATCTGCTCCGCGGAGTGGACAACAAAACCGTACAATGCAGGCACCGTTCACACTTGACACAGAGAGCAAATTCATTCCAGTATTACCAAGAGTTTTTTTTCCCCTTGTTTGGGTGCCACGCTTGCCAAGAGTTCTCCTTTACAATTAGTTCCCCTTTCTTCCTTCTCCCCACTCTCCCTTGCAAAAGTCATGGTAAAAGGAGCAAAACTGGAGGAGGCGGGGGGGAATGTTTACACTGAAGATTTGTTCCCTATAAAGCAGAAAAATTAAAGTAGAAAAGTAGGAAAATTTTGGTGTTATTCTCAGGCTACCCAATAACGGCTCTGACTCAAGTTGCTCTTTAATTTCCTCTCTGACTAAGCTTAACACTGAGATAACATTACTACTTTCCTTATACGGGTGTTAGAAAACGTGCATGGATGGACCAATATTTATTAAACCCAAGGGTGAAAGGGCTTAGGCATGTAAGCATATCAAAATTCCAGGTCTGAGAATTATGCAAGAAACTTCATTTTGAGTTATTTACGAAGGCAGAATAGCAAAAATCTATGGAAGGACACCTGGCTCTCAGCTAGGGCTCTGCAGTCTCTTAAGAACTACATCCGGTTTAGGAACTTTTACAAACATAAATTTTGCAATAGCAACAGAAACACTACACCACTGAACTGTTTTCCTAACAACAGCACATAGTGCCATTGTAATTTGTTTTATACTTCTCGGGTTTTGCTATTTGTATTATAAGCCATGCATAGAAATGAAATGTTAAAATATTCCGCACTCTGCTTATATAGCTCCCTTTCTTTTGCACTTTATGGATCATCCCTATCATCCCTCTGCAAAATCCATTTACTCAGAGGATTTCACCATGAATAATTAACTCGTATATAAAATGTCCTACAGAAATAAACTTAAAATGATCACAGCGCTTTTTCTCCACTTCTTTCTTTTATAATATGGTATAGAATTCTAGAAAATCATATTCTTGCTCTTGAATTCCAAAATACGGTCAAACAAGCCGTTAAAAGGAACATAATTTTCTATTTTATTCTCTTTTATTTATGGTCATTTCTATAGAATCATACTAACTTTATCATTGTTAAATTTCTCAGAAACTTTACCATAAAGAAAGCACAGGTCATTATGGCATAAAGTAGATTTAATTCTCCTTCCATTTTCATTACTTTTATGTCTCTCAACCTGAAATTTTCAACTAATTTCCTCAGATTCACCTTGATGGAGCAAGTTACAGAAACTTAAATGAGATTAATCAGGAGATGAAAAATGGGGGACTAAGTGGGAAAAAATATTGGCTAAAATAACCCAAACTGATTAAAGCAATATTATATAATACATTCATAGGAAAATACTATATTCTCATGAAATGTTCAGATTTTTTTACATATTAATTTATTTTTATTGTCCCCCCAAAATAAATGTACCTTTTCTATCCGACATCTTTTTAAAACTAGATGAAAGAGTACCACTATTTCTGCCTCTGAAATGCTGTACCACCCCTCCCATTTCTGAAAAGGCATGAAAAGAAGCAGTTGACATCAAGCAAATATAGTTGTCTTTTTTGGGAAAAAGAAAAGATATCCAGGAAATCCAGAGTAAGCCTTTTTCTCATGTATAATTTCTAACTGGAAGACTTCATGTGGATATCCAGTGTGTCCAATTTTTAGAGTTTCAGTAAAATAATATTTAAAAGTTGATGCTTACTTCCTTGACACAGTACATTCTATACCTAATGAAGTTACCAAAGCAAGAAGATCTTGTAACAGGCAAAGAGAAATTCAAGACTTCTTAAAAAAAAAAAAGAAAACTTTAAAACTTTCTGGATCAAAGAGTCATGAAACATTTACATTTGTTTTATACAAGTAGAATATTTCAGCAGCTACTAGTAAGTAGCTTTAAAATACATATATCATTTCCCAACATTTAAATATTGGGAACCTGAATGTTCTAGCTAAATGCATGAGAAGATCAGAAATGTAGACAGTACTGAAAAAAGAGGGGCCTTCCTTAAAAACCTGTAACTCTAAAATGTTCTTTGGATTTAAGGGACAAGCGCGACCTCAGTACCATGATCTCTGAATAATCAAACAGGGGATCACCAGTAGGGAAGTGATCGGTTTTGGTGAGACCACCTCTAGATCACTATGTCAAGCACTAGAGATCATGCCTCAAGATCAAGTTGAAGAAGAGGTCACTAAAACAGATCAGAGGTTGGAAAAGAAATCTTATGTGGTCAAGCTGCAAGAGCTCAATGCATTTGGTTTATCATACAGAAGAATTAGAGGCAGTTTGATTATGGCGTATTACTACACTAGTACATTACTATATATTTGGATTCCAGAGAAATGATCTTGTCAGTCAGTCTTGTCTTCTCACGGAAGTCTAATCTTGTTTAAAAGGAACCCTCCAGGTACACCTTGAAACAAGCTCAATCTGAAATAAAATGTAATTTCCCAGGAGGAAGGATGATGGAAAATTTTAAATTACTTGTTGCGAAGATCATGGACTTACCACGGCTGTTAAGGCTTTTAAGGCAGGATCTCTCAAATAAAGAATGCTTTGATTTAACTTTGGGGAAGAACACTTCAGCGTCGACACATGTGAAAAGGAGGTCCTGGCAGCTGGCCTGGGAGTCTGTGAACTCAGCCCTCCGGATTGCTCCTCTCCTTCTGGACCATGGGAAGAATGGGGTTGCTGACGTTGTCAGCATTATACTGGGAAGCTCTGAAATTCCAGCTTGTTAAAAAAAAATGACAGCTCATGCTTCAGACTTTTCTATATAAGGTCAGAAGAAGAGTTTCCTTCTCTTCCAAACAGAACTCTCTTCAATTCCCTCCAATTGTATTGATTCAGTTTTGGGGACCTGAGGGGTTTTTGGTTTTTTTTTTTCCACTCAGCTATCCTTTGAAGTGTTAGAGATTGGCCACAAGTGGAAACCAGAGCTGAGAAAGATGTGCTATTACTCCGAGACGGTACAGAAAATCCCCCTAAGCTTCCACACGGTGCATCTTGTTCACATGCTTAAAGCATGTAATTATTTATGCCCAAAGCATCTGAGCACTGTACTTACATGTACAGGCCAGGCCAGATCAGGTGGGAGCAACCTGATTTGGTTTTTGTCTTTGTTTTTCTTTTCCTGTCCATCTCAAGGTCAGGGAACACAGCCTCACTCCTGGCATCGCTAGGAATATCACACTTTGTTCTGCACATTAAACTATGTGTTCTTTATGTGAGGCATGTGGATTTGAAGGCCCACATACTTTGGCCCTACTGAAGTATCTGGGCTTCCCAGAAAGTATCTGGACGAAATTTTATGACCTGTGACATACAGGAGGCCAGATCTAATGATTTAATAGTCCCTTGTGGCCTTAATTTCTACAAAGCAATTAAACTATATTCCCAACACATCTTGGCAAATGGAGTTCACTAACTTTGCAGATTAAGAACAGCATGAAATCAGAGAAAACTCTTTGCCAAAATACACTAGGAATGTTTTGTTATCTATTCATACATAACTTGTTCCAGATGAAGTCGACTCTTCACAGTGAACTAGCTAGCTAAATAATAGATTAAGTAGATATGCAAAACAAGGACAGTCAGTAAGTTCCCATTTTTTTAGAAAATATTTTCCCCTTAGCTCAATCAATGTATTACACAGCTAATGATTCTCTGTAGACCGGTATTCTGTAGTTGTCTTTTTGTCTTTGCAAGTGAGTTTAAAATATTACTGCTCAGATTTGTGTCTGCCTCTAAATGAAAGACAAAACTTCATCATCTCTTACAGAGCCCACTGATTCATTCTGGCGGTCTTGTTAAAAAACTCTGCCCCAAAACTCCTACGACTTATGGCTTCTCTGAATGATGAGGGCACCACCCCCCAGCTCTATGGGGCTGATTTTTCACTTTCCTCAGATTATTTTCTGCTCGTCACCCTCATATTGATGTCCTTTCCCTCATCCAGTGAGAGCTGAGCTGCCGCTGACCACGCAGACTCCTTGCTGCTAGGCCATGGACAACCAGCTGAAGCTTCTGGAACGAGGACATCAGCTCCATGGGACAGCAAATCAACCACACAAGGAAGCTTCAGAGGCTCCATTGGTACAAAGAATTTCGCTTTATCCAAACACTGGCACACACAGAGCTTTCCCTCAGGTTTGTTTCTCAAGACAGGTCTCTTTCTTACTTCTTCAAGATATGTCATCCATTTTGGTGCTGTCTACATTAGTGCCACATGTACAGACACAGCACAGTAACTCTGTTACAATATTTGATTTTTAAACATCTTTAAAACCAAATACTACACCATAAATGCTGCAATGGTCACCCTGCCTGAACTACCTTAGTTATTAGGGTTTAGTTGCTTCTTCGACATTATCGACGCAGAAAAAAAATCTCTCATTGGGGAAATTAAAAAGTACTAAATGGCAGTGACTGAAAGAAACTCTGTTACTTTAAACCCTGCATTAAAATGACAAGGCAATCAAAGTTTGACAAGACAAGCTAATTAGTATGCCAGCGATGAAATGTGAAGGATCTCCTGGGGACTGGTTCTGAAAAGTTTTATGTCATTTATAGGGCCTCTTTTAAGCACATATTGTCAGTTCTTATGGTGTAATATACAACAGTGGAATTTCAATATCTTCATAGATATTGATGACTAATACCATTATAAAGGTCTCTAATACTCTTCTCTTTTACCTAAATACAACTTAGTTTATAGCCAATGGTCATTCTCACCATAAATATAAGCTCTTTAGGACACTCATGAAAAACAGCTAGAGACATGAGTGAACACTGAAAATATTAAGTCACAATACTGTAAATTGTGTTACATATTTCACAGAATTACAAATATAGACTCCTTTTCTAGAGCTTGTATTCCCGTATGTGTGACAAGTTATATTTCCCCTAGAATATTTTTATCTGAAACTCATTTTTTTGGTATATGGAAATACTAATGTGTTTTGAAGCGCTGTGTGCTGCATCATGAATGTAAATCTGCATACACAAAAAAACAATATATGGCAAATGCACAAAGAAATAGGAGGGTTCAGTAGATTCTTGTTTCTGAATTTATCCGGAAGATAAATTAGAAGCATCTGGGATAGCTGTTAAGATGAGTGTATCCGTCATAAGAAGTTTGCTGGACAGAAGGAGGTGCTAAATGATGGTCTGACCAAAAAATCACGCAGCCTGAGAGCAGGTGAGAGGTTAGTGGGTTTGCCAACAGGGACACCAGTGCCAGGGCAGGCTGGAAGAGCTGGCGCTGCGAGGTGGGAAGAGCCGCAAACTCACCCCGATACACTCGGTTTGTCTCCTGCCATAGACTCTATTCTTTATTCTCTAGGGATTGTCAATGTTCTGGGGAAAGTATTGTAATATTCAGTAAGTCTGGAGTTGTTTGCATTAAGTGCAGTGGGCAGGATGCATAAAGGCTCTGCTCTTCTTGCTCTGCAAGCATCTCCCTGCAGGGAAAGGTGCCCAACGCACCTTCCCTTTCGCTTCAGCTCTGTCAGCTTTCCCCAGCTATGGGGAAGCAAAGCAAATGACTGTGATCAGTCTGAGGATAATCACAATCATATTTGAAGGCTCAGGTATGGAAAAAAATGGTATAGTCAGAAGATAACACCTGAAAGGTTTTTTTCCTCCCCTTTTATAGAGGGCAGAGGCAGAACTGCAAATGTCGAGCTCTGCAACTAACTGAACTCCAGAGAACAGGACGTGCCATGATCACATGAGCACGAGTGCACCTTGACAGCAAAATTATTGTTAACTAGCACAGAGCAGGCATTCTGCTATAGTGTGCAGGAACATTCATGCAAAGTAACTTCTTGTTGTTTTTCTTCCTCACTAACATTCAGTTTTTAATTATACATACAATTATATGTAGGCTTAGGTGTTCTGTGTCTTTTTAAAGAAAGAATTACATACAGGAAAAAAAGCAACAAAATGCATTTTGAAGGATCAAACCTCTTATTTTTGTCTCTTGTAAAAGATATGCAGAAAAAAAAAATCACGTTTATAACAGAATAAGCTGTACAGTAAGAGTCGCCAAGTAGAACATCATTTTTAAAAGGTCATGCCATTGAAAGTAAAATGAAAAGGAAAAGTAAAATTTAATAAGGAAGGAAGGCAAAAACGTAGAACTCAAAAGGTTAATAATCTATCCTTTAAACAAAAAAGGCAATCTACTTTTTCTCATTAAAACCTGACACACAGCACTAACTGAGGAGATTATGTTGTGAAAACATACTGCATCGCACGGTAATGCTTGATCGAGATCAGCAATCAGGAGCAAAAAGAAAGCACTGTTTCGTGATTATAATAGCAAATTCTGGAAGACAACCAAATACATCATCTGGCAGCTCAACAGCTGTTACAGCTTGGTAGTAATACCTTGGCATTTGCTATAAGCTATAACTTGAAAAAAAATGATTTCTCATCTGCCATAAAGAAGAACATGCTCTGCTTTTAATATTTCTGAAGTTTCTTTCGCTAGGACAGCCAGGTATTTAATTCACTTTTTTAATTACTATTATTTTGCATATTTTTTACTCTGGTTGCCAAGTTAATTCCATATTAGTTTGACTATAAATAAGTTTGAGGGATAAAATATTGGATGCAACTTAAATAAACAGTGTATGTTCAGCCAAGTATATTCATGACATGCTGGGTAGGAGAGATAATAAAAAATATTCATAGTTGTCCTCCTTGTTCACATTCACTGCCACGATTAATTACTCATTATTATACTTTACACCCACCTGAAGAAGGGACAATTCCAAACTAAAGTTCAGTGCCTGTCTCGGTGTTTTGCTGTTGGTTAAGCCAACCATTTTTTCCAGTCACAGGCAGTACACAAGGCTGTCAGCTGAGATAACAGTGCTGAGAACTTAGCAATCTTTAACAGCTCTCTCTTTAATTTACTCCCGGGCATAAGATAGGAAGAGGAGGGAGGAAGATGTTTATTGTCATTTTTATAACGGTATAAAATCATGAAGACTTTTTGTGCGTGTCTGTGTATGTGCAGTGGTTCTCTGAAAATATCCATTTCCTAAGCATACAATATTTTATTGACATTAATGTAAGTACGCACCAAAACAAGGACTAGGGCTGCATAAAATCTTTTAATGTTTCAGCTATTCTAGTTATTTTAGGGTTAAGTAAAAGCAATCCATCATAAATATTTTAGATGATAGCATTCCACTTAGATTTTGAAGTGTCATAAACAATAACTCTCAGAAATCAATATTCACACAGTACCTCTATGGGGAAAAGAAACAACATATTCAGAAAGGTGGTATAAGCTATCAAATGGTTTTCTACCTTTACGCCTAGCGCAGTTTTCTTGGCCTCTGCTTTTAGTCTCGTTGCTCTTAACATTGGCCTGGTTTTCTTATAATCTTGTTTCCCTGGAATAGGAAAAAAAATATTGGAAATGAGGCAAAATAAGGTAAGGAATATTAACTATTATTTTAGTTTCAATGACAGATCTAACATTTTGAAAGTACCCTGTAGCTGAGCACTAACCAAAGGAGCTCCTGTGCAAAAGAGGGGACCGAGTGGAACAGTCAAAACAAACAGTGACAGCAACAAGCAAGAGGCAGGAAATCACTGCAGAACCTATTACCCCAGAGACACATCAAAACACCAATACTGATAGCCTTCCAATAGTATGATATTTATTAAATTATATTGTTCCGTAAGTATCTGGCGGTAAATAAGCAGATTAAAGGGGGACGGCATTTTTCACTAACGTTTCAATCAGAACAAAATTTTCGCTATATTTTTTGTGGGGTAGTCAGCTCTAATGCATACGATAAGTGTGCAATACATGGCTTGATGGTGAGCGTAGATGATTCATCTTTTCAAAATGGAATGCTTTTCACAAGCGGCACAATCCAGCCATGCAGGCCGCTCCAAGGATGTGCTAACAGAACCACACCAGCCGCCTGTATGGCTGCATTGCACTGAAGTGGCTTACAAGGACTTCTGAAAAGTTATGGGGCTATCACTTGCAGCCACTGAGCAGCACAGCCAAGTGCTTGATTGCTGCGCATTCGTATGAATTGAGGTTAGAGGAGGACATCAAAGTACTTAAAACTGGCCTAAATCAACTATCTCAACTTAAAAATAAAGCCTGAAAAGCTTCTCTTACGGGTATTTTTGCTGTCTAAAAGGCCTATTATTGCAGTACTATTAACCATACGTAACCATATGTGCTATTAACCATAGCAGCTCCAAGGCAACAGAAGTCCTTATACAGCCATAGAAGAAGGAGAAAGAGGAGAAAAAGAGGAGAAAATTTTTCCCCCTAAAGCATTTTTATGCCTTTTTTGCTATTTTGCAAGATGAACTACAATGCTTAAAGCAGAGATATTTTTTTGGTTCATTTTTTACCACTATTTGTATCCATTTTTACATCTAAATATCATCAGTGATACATTTGAATAACTTAATCTGTCCTCTAAATTTGTGTCCAATAGTTTTGCTCATGCAACACTCCGATTTGTTCAACCATATACAGACATATTCACAAACAATAGGCCAATCTTCTCATTTTATGATCTTCTTAAAAATTTAAATAGTACAGTGCAGTGGTGAAATGCTGAAATGTGAATTAGAAAAGAAAAATCTTATCTGGTGGTTCATTTGATTCACCGAAACACACACACTTCCTCTACCTTATCTATTACAGAAGCTCCTTCTCCTTCATCACCCTGCTCATATTCAATGTAGACATCTTCTCTGTGTACCATATTATGAATGCTGAACTCACACTATGAATTTTGTTTCGTGGGATAATCACTCCTCAGCCTAAGGAATTATATACTGTGAAGATCCTTGTATTCTCTTCTGACCAAATATCATTCATAATAAACCTGAAATAATTTTAGAAGTACTCAATGGCCCAAGGGAAAATAACCACAGCCTTAACTTTTGAACAAAAATGTACACCCAAGCAACCTTATGGGATCAAATTAAGAAGAGATGACAGCATGACTATTTATGTCTGATGTTCCAATACATGAGTCCAGTCAGGGTGTCTTAGATACATTATAGGACCACTGCAGCACTATTCTTTAGAAGTCAAAGATATCTAATAATAGCATGCATAAGTGAGTGGAATTTTATTGAACAATTAGAGAAAAATTTGCAAGAACAACCAAAAAACTAGTTCATGAGATGAGGGCAGCTCTAAAGAGAAAGTGTTTGTTCCCCCTGAAGTACCCCAGTAGTACAGTTTGCTCGGAAATAGTTGAGGATCTGTCAGAATTTCCATTCTATAGAGCAGGAGTTTATAAGTTATAAAGATTCACTCCAGGGCGAAATTTGGCATAGAACTATCCCAGCCTTGACTTTCTTTGTTTGTTTGGAGCCAATTTTCAATAAACTGATGCAGCTGTTCGAACTCACTTGTGAACAAACTACAGAGATCCATCCATCTGAGATTTTTTAAGCACTAAAAATATCTTTAGCTTAGAAGCAGAAAAATGACAAGGACTAGGTTCAGTTTTGATTCTTGGAGCTCAGTTTTGCTGTCCTCTTGTGTGGGGCAAATAAGGCAGGATGATCAGCATCACGACCTACACTCTAAAAGATTTTCCCTCCAGTGATGCAATGGAGTTGGTTATTAAAAAGAGGAAAGCTTCATAGGGACCATTAGGAACGAGGTACAACTTAAGCAAGCTACTGAAACCCAATCCCCTTTCCTAATATTCCCCTTTCTCCTCCTTTTCTCCAAGGATAAACCATGAAGAACCAGGGTAAATATCACCCAGGAGACACTATTCTCTAAACAAAATCTATTAGCAGGGCCAAGTCTTTTCCTAGAAAATGAGAGTTTATTGGTGTTCTTCGCATCAGTTTCAAGCACTCTGGTACTATTTATTCCAATATTGCGGTTAGGGCTAAGACTGGATTGTACTTACTCAGAAATATTTCCAGATTTATGTTGAAGTTGATATGAACAACTAAACCTCCCTATATAACAAATAGGCTATTTTAATAATGACTCTGGAGCTGGTAGTTCTCCAAATCTATGCACCTGTCATTAATTTACCACTCTCTTTGCTAAATGTGATAGCCAAAAGAAAAAAAAAAAATATATACACAGGTTTGGGAAGCAGTCTGAGTCCACCAAGTGCAAAAGTTTAAAAAGGGCATCTGTGGAGTCTTTCATAATGAAAACCAGATTCAGCAATTGCACAAAAAGACTCTTAAAACAGCTGAACTTTCTAAGGCCTTGGGAAAGACATCTGCACTACAGGACTATAAAGAACTACGAAATACAAAGCCCCTACCACGTGAACACTGATCATTACCACCTGGAGAGCAAGCAGAAATAAATAATACCATATCCCTATGTTCTTTTGGGCCTGCAACATGTTGGAATATGTATCCACACACTCCCCGTTTCGTCTAGTTTTATCTCACTTATCCTGCAAGCTTTCCTGTACATTTATCTGTCAGAGTCATCAGTCGGAGCTGTTTCTTCTTCCCAGGAAGGGACCGTCAGAGCCAGTCGGGATGGGCTCGTCAGACAAAGCCCCATTTGTCTGCCTTGCCCAATGTCTAGTCAAGACAGACATTGCACTTTCCTGAGGGAACATATGAAGGCAAGAAGAAGACGCCAAAGGATAGAACTGGAACATTTCCAGACCAAATAGTACTTTCTTTATTACTTAAACAAAATCTTTTCCTCTTTTACTTCTTCTTATTCCCATTATCATCAATCCTTCATTTCTTCTCTTTTCGATTCTTTTTTCAACTACCCCAATTTTCAGATTTTTGACGATTTTCTCATTTCTTTCTTTTCAGCTTTTCCCAAATCCATCACTTTCTTTCCACTTCGAAGGCCAAAGCACTAATCCATGATAGGACAACTTCTCTTAACGACTTACCGCCATCTCCTCCCGGCTTATGTCTTGCCTCTCGCCAGTCGCTCCAAAGAGCACACGTGCAGATCATCCACTTCCCACTGCAGTGCCTGAATTTTTCTTTGCCCTTCAAAAGCTCTCCAGAGCTTGCCCTTCATCTCATCCTTTTTTTCCCATTGTCTATTTTTTTTTCTGTTCCTTTGTTGGCAGTGACCTCTGTAGCTGCTGAACTGAGTTGCATCCGTTTACAAATTCCTCTTTGAAAACTGTTTACGAGTAGAAACTAACTCTGTTTTCTAAGTTGTAGAATTAGAAAAGAGTGAAGACAAGAGTGAAAGATAGGCACTTTTTCATCTACCAAACACAGATGTACTGTGAAAAATGCCAAAATTTTCTCCTCACAAATGAATGTTTCATCAAATACACAACATTAGTTTGTTTCCTCTCATGTAAATACTACTAAAATTCTCTGGATCTCCCCAAAATTACTGATTTATCTCTATTTGCAAGATAGAACAGGGTCTTATATATCTTCCATTATCAATTGTAATAACAGATAAGAGATGACCTGACCTGCAATTGTGGGTACTCTTTTTTAACTAAACCTGCCATGACACCAGGATTAATGCAAAACTAAAACTAAACAATAAATATGAACCAGATAAGTTGATTAAGCTCTGGGTGACCATTTCTTATTTAGTCTGAAGCAATATTGCGACATGACCACGCAGGTATCAATCTCACTAGTTCTGCATACATCTCTTTTGCACATACATAACTGCGGTGCATGTAACCGAGTACGCAACATGCTGAGCACTATAGTTTAAGAAAATTATCTACATATCCGATTGTGATTTTAAAGATGCAGCCATTTAGGACAGAGCCAGAACAGAATACACCTTAACTCTCTCATTCTACATAACAAATTCAGGAGGGGGGAAAAAAAAAAAAAGCTATTCCCTACCTCTTCTACATATTTACTCCTTCGTTCTGACAATAGCTCATTACCAGGATTGAATAACAGATTAAAGACTGCCTCTCTGCTTTTCTATTCATCAGGCTTAAGCAGAAACAGGACTGTATCTTTGGCCTCTGTTGATACTGCTGTCCAAGCTTATTATCATATGAATATCTAGTTATTGTTTTATAAATGTTCACGTTTCAGGAGCTCCCTGCTTCTTTTCTCTCAGTAGACTTTACAATATCCACCTTCATTATCATCATGTGGCAGCACTGCTCTTCGCCTGCATTTGCAACTTTAAAAATTAATGCACTGCTATTTTCTGAATACTGTACTGCGTAAGCTGCTTATGAGTACATTGTGCTATCAAGCAAGCACATGCAGAAAAGCTTCCTAAACTGTTATTCTTTCAATGAAAATACAGCTGGTTCTGCTTCAAAGGCACTTCTTTTCACCTGCAAATGGACTTGCTCCTACACTTATTCCTCAATTCATTGTCTTTTATTTGTGTCTGCAAATCTTTAATTGCCTTTAATTAGAAAAAAAAAAAGTAAATTCAGTGCTTTAATCTTGCAAATACATTCAATCATAATTCTGTCTGGGATGAATACCAAGTTCTATTCACTGACTGATCTTTATAACAAAGGTATATAAATTTATTGTCCGTTTATATAGACCACACCAATTAAGTCACAATGGAAAAGCAAATAGATAAGAGTCAAAATATTTGAAATGAGAAATGTGCAATCTAAATTTAATTACTCAAACTATTTGAAGATGAGTTATTTACAGCATGCCAAAAAAACCCTGACAGTAAAATTTGCTAATCAACACTACAGATTTAAAATTCCTTTCAAAACTTTCAGTATAATTTGTAACAAGCAACCAAATGTGTTCCTGAATCTTTCTATTCTGGTATTACAGTTATAATCAGAACAGTAATAACACTTCTTCTACACAATGGAAAACAATCCATTTCAAATGTTAAATTATTGTTGAAAGTATAATAAAATTACAACTATAGAATAAATTCTGGTTAGTGATATTAGTTTGACTGAAGTACATAAATGCAATTGACGCTGAATCCAAGATTAAATTGTATATGTAGGTAACTAAAAGCTAGAGATGTACTGCAGTAAGCTTTACTGTCAAGCTGGAAGTGTTTAATCACACACCTAGTTAAACAGAAATCAATGGTCTTATAGTTCCTATTGATCTGAATTAGCAAAGCTTTTGGGACCTCGCCCAGGAAACCCTACTCCACAAGCACCAGGCAAGACGGGGCTCCTCTAGTCCTTTCAGGGCTTCCACGGGCCGATTTCAAGGAGCTGCTCTTCCTTCCCTGTCACAACGCATGTATTAGATCCTGCTGGCAGATGATGTAAATGCAAGCAGGCTCCTTCACTTGATTCCCCATTGTCCTCAAAGCAGATCCCATTCACAGCGGCAGACTTCAGGGATTCAGGCCCTTGCTTGCTCTAACTCTCACTCTACTTCCCACAGGAGAATATTCCAAAGAGTGGGCAATAGCAGAGTACTGTTGGAGCTGTTAGCACCCAAGTCATGTGGGTTAGTTTAATCTCTAAATCCAGGTGGAATGAATCTAAACCAAGGAAACTATACATAAAGGAGCAGTTGAGAGTGAGTTTTCCACATGCTTTTATCTGGAATCTCAGACCACTGTACACATGACACAGCTATCTTTGAAGTAACTATCTCAGGTATTCCTAACACTATAAGGAGAACGCTGCAGAACTACACAGCTAGAATCCCAGCTGTCATGGCGGCTCAGGGTGAATGGCACGGTTTCTGTTATGCCACGGCAGTTCACCAGCCAGAGGTCGTGCTGTGTCTATACTACACAGAAGCACTGTCTCGTAAACACGAGCACAGGGCCGCTTCCAAACCCTTCCTGCGTTCCAGCTACGTTCCCTGGAGCTTTAAATTACAGACTCCCAGGAAAACTTCATTTAGAAGAGACCTGTGGAGGCCATCTCATCCAACCCCACTCACAACAGAGCCAACTTACAAACTGGACTGAACCTGAATGCCAGACTGGGTTGATCAGGGCCTTGCACAGTTTTGAACATCTGCAAACATGGAGAGGGCACAACCTCCCCAAACAACCTCTTCCAATATCCTCTGCTGATTTTTTTTTCTCGTATGTAATTGGCATTTCCCATGTTTAACTTCTGCATGTTGCCTCCTGTTCTACCTTGGAGAAGAGTTAGGCTTCACCTTCCATATAGCATCCCACTAAATATTTTTAGACAGCAATAAGCTTTCCTCTGTACCTTCTCATGTAATAAAGGTGCACCAGGGGAATTCACCAGGGTCTATAACCAGCTAGTCAATTGACTCAAATGTTCAACAGTTTTGTTCCTTCAGCAGTTCTGTAATTTTCCTTTAGTTTTACAGTAGTTCATTTTTAATACTAGGAGTTATAGATATTTATTTTCCTACACGTCATGGATCTCCTCAAGTCTGAGCTCTATGCCTTACTGGGGGGAAGGGAGTTTCAAACTCTCACAGAAAACAGTTTTTCTAGATACACATGAGTAGATATTTTCCTTTAAGGGCTTTTTTTGCTAGTGCCAGTAATTAGGTGTCCGGTATGAGTAAAGAAGTGTTCCTTCAAGCACTCTATAACATGATCTGGACCCACAAAGGTTCCCACACACCTAACTTCTAAGGTGCTTGAACAGATGTAGATGTCTAAATATCTTCATGAGAGATCTTAGACCAGTTATTACAGATTCACTGAATAACAGACTTTGAATCCAATGAACCTCTGTGATATTCTACTCTCTTTATGCTCACATTTTAAACATACATGTATCAGCCTTAGCTTTACAACTCTAAAATTGAAAAAATCTACTTATTTAGGACATTAGAGAACTTTCAGAAAAAAACCAACATTCCAAAAGAAATTCAGACCTAATCTCATATAAAAGCAGACAGCAAGTAACATATATATAATGGTGCGTAGGAAATTATTGTCAGTTTCTGAGGATCCGTGCCATAATTCTCGTGCTCTTCTGCAAAAACAAGATCAAGCCCTCAAGAATCTACTACTATTTCTGTGCTCTTAACATCACCCAAATATATACATTGATCATTCTTTTTCCAGAGCCACAGAAGAGAGACTTTCTTATTTTTAATCGCTGTGATTACAAATGTTTCTGGAGTCTTAGGTTAACAAAAACATTTTGATATGTCTTGTACGTACTCAAGAGTATGTCTGTACTCAGAAAAAGCATGAAAGCCCCCCACAGCATCTCTTTTTTCTATTCAGGTTTAATGGCAGCTCAAATCACTGACCATTTTTCAATCTTGAGAGACGGAACAGCTTGACACTAATAATACATTTGCAAAGGACACATCATCATTTAACACAACATTAAGTGCTCAGGGACAACTTTTTACCGTAGACACAATGTGCTGTGAGCTCAAGGTTGACATTTAATGCTACAAAGATAATCCAACCAGTCATTCATGAGGGGTAAATTAATTTTCAAGCAACTATATTTCAGCTTTAAGCCAACAAGAAGGATGCATTAAAATGAATAAGTTCCTTTTATGCTGCTTACAAGATTTAAAAAAAAAAATCAAAATATATGACATCCTTAAGTACACCAAAGTATACCCATTTAATTATTGCTATCTTTTCCTGATTCCAAAATAGACGTCTGCTAATATTTGTTAAATGTAACATTCTGACTGGAAACAAAATCGCTTGGAATTATTGAGTTGCCATCCCATGAAAACAGCATACCGTAAAAGGAAGGCTTTACATTTAAAATCTGTATTAGACATATGTTGACTATAACAGATATTTAAAACACATTTAAATTAGCACATTTTCAGAGACTCTTTTAAGTAATATTTTAAAACCTATATAAACAACTTCAATACTATATATATATGCACCCACATGTGTGTATATATATCATCAAGACTTTGTCAGCTAATTCAGAAGTCATACAATTTCATTGTTTTCAATAGTTGTAGAATATGCACAGTTAATTACAAGGTCATATAAAACGAGTAAGGAACAGTACTAAAATATTGATGCTTACTCCTTGAGGGATCTTTTTTTCATACATTTCAATACTAAGTCATCTTTTTCAGTCTTTCACTCAAACCAACAGGTGCACGCTTACAGACATTAAAAAAGTAATAGCTCCACATAAAAAGAAATATCTTGAACACACAGGATGGCAATTCTTCAATTAACCTTTCGAACGATCTCTTTAACATTTTACATTCAAACAGACAACGATGACAACATTAAATACCTTTCTCAAAAACAAATTAACACAACTAATTTGAAACATATAATTGAATAGGTGTCTTTATATCTTCCCAATATATATGTATGCATGCACATGCACATGTACTTTTGGGCACATGTTTATTACTTTGGTACACAATAAAGTATCAGTATTTGCTCTTTCATATAAGCAAAGAATCAGGTTCAGTAAAAATTCTGAACCTGAGCAAAGCAAAACAAAGATACTTTTGCTTAGAAACATGTGTGAAATATACACTATTAGCACACTTTATAAGCCACACTTTTATCAAATATTTGATTAAACTATATTTGGACAATGAAAACTATAGTGCTATTTCTTTGGTGATCAGTACTATGAATAAGGCAACAAAACATGGGGAGAGAGCACACAAAGAGTCTTTCTGCCTTTTGAGACAGACTGAGCCCAGTTCCAACTTGGCTTACACTGCTTTTATTAACTTTGCTGGCTCCGAGTAGAGGAAAATGTGATATACCCTGAAATAAGTGGAAACAGACTTATTTTCACTGCTTTCTAGGAAGACGGACATAACATGCAACACAACAGCTTCAGAGCTGCACTATTTCCATGAGGATTCTTTTGTGCTTTGCAGTCTCTGTCTCTAGACACCACAGACCTTTCTTTCTTTAATATATCCTGTTTGAAGACACATTCATAGCTCCTTTAGTGCAGGAAAAAAACTGAACGAGAGGAGACCTTCTGGATAGAAGCTATGCAGCAAAGGCAGGTGAAAGAGAGTATAATCATCATCGTCATAGATAATGATAGCACCCAGAGGATGCTGCCAAGAACCAAGTTCTGCGCAGACATAGTAACTACAGAATCACAGAAAGACAGGTCTGGAGGGGGTTTTGAGAGGCCCCTATCTTGTTAGCCCCAAGGTAGGATCAAATTTATCTACACAGTACTTGGCAGATGTTTGTCTGTGCAGTTCTCAGAGAGTCCCTAATAACAGAGATTTCACAGTCTCACCAGCTTTCTCCCAGTGTTTCGCTATCTCTATTATAAAAGTTTTCTTAAAGTTGAATACCTAAGAACTCAGCTCATTACTTTTTGTCATACACATCACAGTCTTGGAGAAAAATTATCCTCTTTTTTTTGCGCATATATTATATATATATGTATTTAAAGATTGTCATTATGTCTCTTCTGCTCTTCATACCGAACAACCCCAGTCCTTCAGTCTTTGTTTCCTGGACCTCTCTTGCTGTCCTCTGGACTCATTTTTCCTGATACTTGAACAAAATCAAACACGGCACTGAAGCAGAGGGTTATCTCCATCTTTCACATATACCCTCCTTGTACTTTCAATTATAGTCTGTGAGTCTGTTTATTGTTACAAACCCTTTCTGAAATTACTGCCTAAGCAGTTTTTCTTTTTACTCAGTTTGTAGGTTGATTATTTCTACCAAGATTAAAAATCTTGCTCTTTTCCTTATTCTATGATATTTTATTTTTCCACATTGTTTCACTTTATTTTCCTTTTTAAAAAAAATCTTACATGCATGCTTGTTTACTTCCTCCCAGATCTGTATAATTTACAAGTGTAATTCATCATTCCTCTTGCAATTGGAGTACTGGGCAGAGGACTGACCCCTGTGGATCCCTCATTACACCTTTCCAAATAAATAGGTTCTTGCTAACTCCTGAATACAGATTTTGTATCAACTTGGCACCCACCTTGCAAAGGCTTCATCTGTTCATGTATCTCTAGTTTGTTTATCACACTACCCTGAAAAAAGCCTTAATAAGGTCAAGGCATATGGCACCTCTTCCTCCTCTGTAGGCATAAGGTTTGCTATTCTGGTATAGAAGAATATCAGATGGGTACGACAAATCACGTTGGCTGTTACTTATCTCCCTGTTATATTCTAGGTACTTACAAGACACTGTCTGTCCCTGTCCTGAAGAGCTTGTTGTGAAGGATGAGGGAGTTTCATTCAATAATTTATGAATATTATATGTCCCATCTGTTTGCTTGTTATTGTGATTTTGGCTGTGTAATTACTAGAGGTTAGGTCCAATAAGAGCTTAGGCAGGAAGGCAGAAAAATAATACTAACAGTTCTCTAGTAAAAGCACTTAAAAGATTACAATGGAAAATTGGACTGATGACCAGGTCAACAAATTCAGTTGCCCACAATAAAACATACTCGTATAACAAATGTTCCACAAAGCACCTGCTCTGCTCTTCTTATCTCCATAGTTACAGGGCCAGAAAATTACAGAATTACAGAATGATTGAGTTTAGAATGGACTTTTGGAGATCAGTTAGTCCAACCTCCCTGCACAAGCAGGCTCACCTACAGCACATTGCACAGGATCACATCCAGGGGCGTTTGAAGATCTCCAGAGAAGGAGACTCCACCACTTCTCCGGGCAGCCTGTCCCAGGGCTCTGTCACTGTCATGGCCAAGAAGTTTTTTCCTCAAATTCAAATGGAATTTCCAGTGTTTCAGTTTGTGACCATTGCCTCTTGTCCTGTCTCTGGCCACCATTGAAATTAGCCCTATCTTCTGGCCCCATCTTCTTGACACTCTCTCTTAGGGTGTTTGTATATACTGATAAGATCCCCTTTTGTTCTTCTCTTCTTTAGAATAAGCAGGCCCAGCCCTTTCAGCCCCTCCTCATATGAGAGATGCTGCAGTCCCCTAATCATCTCCATAGCCCTGCAGTGGCCCCTCTCCAGTAGCACCATGTTCCTCTCGTAGTGGCGAGCCCAGAACTGGACACCTTACACCAGATGCGGCCTCACCATGACTGATTATCTCACTAACTTTCATGAAGTTACTTTCTTTTGATCTTATACAGAACAGCAAATATTGAGGTCACAGAAGAAGTTGAAGATTCTCTATTGGGAAATATTTTGGGAAAAAAACATATACATGATTCTAGAGGTAGATCCTGGTTCATAATCCAAAGAAAGCAAGCCCTCTCTCCCTTAATTCCCTACTGTAGGAAATCCCCTCACCAGTCTCATAAAATCTCATGCAGTGAAAAATTCTTCCTGACCAGAACTGTCACAATAAGTTTAACCTCTGAGCACATGAATACAGCCAAACCAACCATTGCCTGAAAAATGTTTCCAGTACTAATAACCTAAAATTTACTCCCAGTTACTTTGGTGTAACATGCTATTCTGGTGCCAGAACATCATTTTAACTATTCATCAACCACAGTTGCTGACTAAGTACCACAGCATTGACAAGTACTGTAATCCTATAATCTATAATATTAAACCTTCTGGATAAGTGGTCAGTGTTTCAGGAGGGGAGAATCTCTCCCACTCTACAATAGTTAACTCCTCACTACCTGATGTGTCTGAGCTCATTGCGGAGGGAGCCTAGGAGACATCCCACGGAGATGACAGCACTGATGGAACTGCAGTTGTCCCTTCTCTTCCCTCTGTCCTTGCTGCTTGCGGAACCCTGGCCTCTGAATCCTGCCTCCTTCATAAGCCATTTCTCCAGGCTTCACATGCCCAGCTCTTCTGCTTGGGGACTTACGTTGAAGAGGTGAGACACAGAGACAGCGCAGCATAAAAAGAAGCTAAGTTCATTTCTCTAATACCTCCTATGTTGAGCTGTCATCTTGTCTTACTGTTAACCTTTCATAAACATATTATTATTGCTAAGAGTCTTTACTTCAAATTGACTCACTCTCAATTCATCACTAGTCACACAAGCCCTAGAAAGGTCTGCATATTCTGAACCAAACAACATCTGGTTTGGAGCTAGAATTTGGTGATAAGGACAGAATTTACAGATTTGGTGTAAGCACAAGATTCCTGGATTTCACTTAAGAGATGAGAAGCTGCAACACCTGAGCAGGATATACTATGAATAGTCACAGATCACACATCAAAGAGGATGACAATCCAAAAAGTGAAGGACTAGAGGAAGGAACAAAAGATGTCTGGGTGAAGAGACTTGCATGAAGTCACATACCAGAAGAATGGCACGACTGTGATCCTGAACCTCTTAACTCCTGATCCAGTGTCTTATCCGGTGGATAATGCTTTTCTCTGAATTGAAAATAAATTGGATGCTGTCTGCCAACATGCAGTAATTCCTTACTAGTAAGAGTCATATCATTTTGGACCAGCTGTATATTACAACACTATCCCAAAACATAAGTTGTAATTTATTAATACTGTGTAAGTAAAAGGTTTCCAGTAATACTGTCAGCATTTGCAGTTCTCACTTCAGTGAAGCATATTGCAAAGGATGCTTTGTCAGACCTATATATCACTGTCACTCCAGGAGTCAGTGCACTGACATTTTTAGCAGAGGTGAATGTTAGGGGATACTGTGAAAGTGATTATGTAGGATAGAAAGGCAGGTTTTGGAGTTTCACTCACTAGCAGTGCAGAAATCAGAGGCTTTTAATGGAATTAGCAGAGAAGGGAACATCTCTTGTACACATCACCATTATCCCTTGGGATCCTAAAATTACTTGTGAGGAATAATCTCTCCAACTCACTCATAATTTTAGCACTCCTAAGAAATACATATCTTCATTTCGCCCATAATTTAAACTTCTTGCCTTCCACAGAAACACCAGTTGACAGGTCTTAACGAAAAGTGAATGACAGCAATAGCAGCTTACTTAAAAATGCAAAGGAAATGCATATTTATGAGCACCCAGAGTAATGGTTTATGGACCTCAGAACTAAAGGTATAATAATGTTTTCAAGCATATTAGGAGACACAATTTTACCTTCCAAAGCCAAGCCGGGCTACAGCCAACAGTGAGATCTGCATTTGTGTTAAGGTATTAAAACTTGCCATAAAAAAAGGCTAGATAGAGACTGGCTGACTTTTAAACTTATCTGTATTTTTCCAGACATATTACTCTGTCCGTTCTCCCTTCTGGCAGCTTATAGAGAAAGAACTATGTCTGTGGGTGCAGTGTATTAAGACATGCAAAATCTATGGCTTCTCACTCCTGACTTAAGGACTGGACTTGGTCCGGAGATGTCTGCTATCCATTTGCAAACACTGCACTGCTCAGTACGTCCAGCAGGATTGCTCGGCTACCTCCCACTTTCCCCTTAGGCATACACAAATGACGATTCCCTTAAAGGCTGTAATCGTACGGTAACATTGCCATCGCTCTGATTTTACTTTGTACTTTTGGATTTACTCCGGACCATTCCATCTTCATTTCCATCGGCATCAGTTCTCTGTTGATTTTTTTTTTATGCATTGAGTCAGTCTGTTTCAGTAATAGTCTTATTTTAAACCTAATTATACTACTTAGCCTAAATAATGAAAGTCATTTAGGAAAGAAGTTTACTCAATAAAGCAAGGATTTCTACCAACATTTTTTTTTCATGGAACTTAATTCCATGGGATAATCTTTTAAGAATGTTGTTTCTTGCAAGAAATAGATAAAATCTGGAGGAACTGCTAAAGAAACTAGTCCACCTTCTGGAAAAAATATTCCATTAGAGTAGAAAAAGCACAGAGCTGTTTTCTGTCTCTGGATCATACATAAAATTATTTTATAACCTTTGGAAATATCTTTTCTTAAAACTTTGGTACTTATCAAAAATTTGAAATCCTGGTGTAATATTGTAATAAAAGTGAAAAATAATCATGATTACTAACTATTGGAAATGATTCTCTGATGGCCTAAGTGAAATCTCAGCTGTAAAATCCAAAGGAGTAAAAGAAATACAATGCTAACTTTATGCTTAGGTTCTAACCAATAATTTCTTACTAATATTTTAGAGACTAAAAGTACAAATAAATACTGGTATCGTGATCACTTTCCACTCCTGGAATTTTTGCACTACTGTTCATTTCAGCCAATTTCCACCTTCCCTCAGATCTACTGAGAATGAAGCTTTTTCCTTGTATCGGACTTCAATTATAAAATGAAAGATATTTTATTCCAAGGGTTTCAGTAATGTTTAATGCTGGACACTCACTACCATTAAACCTATCTTGGGGAAATAACTGATTTTGCATATGCTGTTCAATAAATAGACGAGGTTACTTCAGAGGGAAAATTCTACTAAAAAATGCACTGTAGTCCGTGATATCCCTCATCCATGATGCAATGGAGATGGCCCTTCCTACCATGACATGACTGTAAAGCCTCTGCTATAAAGCTGTTTCCAAACTGTCCCTGTTTACTTCCTGAATGAAACATGCTCCCAGGTTCCTTGACAACCCACAAATACTGGGTGCTTCTCCTTTTGCTCCTCCCGAAGGTGAGTCTGAATGGTGTGAACCATTTCTTAGTTTCCCGTCAACATTTTTTGATGGCAAGAATGCGAGTCACATCTTACTCCTATCAGTCAGAGCGAGGGCCAAGGAGTCAAACAGGAAAGTCCAGTCAAAGATGTATAATGAGAGATCCCCAGAGGGACTGCATGTTGTACATATTAACCAGATGAGTATAGCACTTTATAAGATAAAATATAAAAAAGGCAACAAAATCAAATATACCTAGAATCTTATTTTTTTTTAAAAAAAAGGGAGAGAGAGAGAGAAAGAGAGAGATGGGTACAAGAATGCAGTAGAAATATACAACTTTCTAGGTCTTTAATCTGTGTCACTTTGATGGTTTTACCATTTTATGTTGAGTGCACAAGCACAGGAAACCAAAGATTAATGTTACCATAGAAATGTGTCCCTTTTCTCTAACCCCTCTCTCTCAGCAGGAATTTCCTATTCTCTTCAATATAGGAAAAGCTCGTGAAATTCTGAAATATGTTCTTCAGTTCTGAATTTTTGATTTTGGAGAAAATATTCAGTATTAATGTTTCCTAAAGTAAAACTCCAGGGAGAAAGTTATGGTAATCCTTCCAAATATATTTTCATCTATAAATATCTAAGAAACCTGCTCCACTTCAGTGTAAAATCTTGTCCATATGGAATATATGACTAGAAAGGACTTTGTGAACTACTGAAATCCAGTTCTCTCTTGGTGCAGGTACTCATTCAGTTTTGTTAAAGCAGATCATAGAGAATGATCAATTTGAAAACATGCTGGAGAGGTTTTTTGTTTGTTTGTTTCTATCTCTAGCACTACAAGCTGATACAATTTTAATTCTTTTTTTTTCCCTTAAACATGCATGGTCAAAGTTACCCAAAACTTCAAACTCACTGTTACCACTCTGCTCTACGTAAAGGCTTTCATACTTCTTATCCTTCCTTGAAGTACTTACAGGAATAATACACAGTTTATTTCATAGTCATGATTTGGATGATCGCCAGGTCTGGGTTCCTCAGTGCAGGACAGACATGGAGCTACTGCAATGAGTCCAGTGGAAGCCAAAAAGAGATGAAGAGCCTATGGCTCCTCTCTTATGAGGAAAGCCTGAGAGAGCTGGTCCTGCTGAGCCTGGAGAGGACTAAGGCGGGATCTCATCAATTTGTATAAGTATTTAAAGGGAGGGTGAAAGGATGATGGGGCCACATTCTTGGCAAGCAGCACAAACTGAAACAAAGGAAGTTCTGTCTTAACATGTGGAAAAAATGCTTTAGGGTGAGAGTGACAGAGCAACACTGGAACAGGTTGCCCAGAAAGGCTGTTTAGTCTCCATCCTTGGAGATACTCAGAAGCTGTCTGGACACAATCCTGGGCAATGTGCTGTAAGTGATCTTGTTGAGAAGAGGGGTTGCACTAGATGGTCTCCAGAAGTCCCTTCTCCCTCATTCACTCTGTGATTCTGTGATTAATCTTATTTTCACACTTAGGGGCTGGAATTTGTTTTCACGTACAGGCACATACATCTGAAGTAACTGCTGAATTGTGGTATCTATATAGTATAGTATTGTGGTATCTATAGCAAACCTCCACCACAGTAAAACCTGACCTTCCAGTTCACGGTTTCTTGATCATCAGAAGCTTCTATTCAGACTAAAAGTTACCTGAAAAGTTAACACTGAACTGCACTCTTTAATTCCTCATATTGTGTCAGCAGTAGAACTATGATGGCAATAACCACCCTTCACAGACACTTCTTTTCTCTGCTTTTGCCATACCAAAAACATTTTTTTATTTTTTTCTCTTTCTCTCATGAATACTAAAAGCATTTTCTGTTTTATCTCTTTTATTATGACTACTTAATAGAATTTCATAGTTCTCTCTATGCAAACACAACAGGTCATATTTGCTTCTTCCAATAAGCCATTTGGGCATGAAACTCCTCCATGGAATATATCCTACATGGTCTGTGATTTTTCAAGCTGCCTTTCAATATATATGGGTCTCTTGTGTTGCAGACATGAGTTCGATTTTCTTGCAACTGTCCCTGTCATTTCCATCTGGTATTGTACTTAACAGGTTGATTTTCTGAGATAGTTCACACTCTGAAGTATGTTAAGGATTGTACCTTCAATACTATTTGATTTGCAATTTATTCAATGTTTTTCTCTGTGCAATTCATTCCAGTTTGCATAGGACCCATCTGTTCCAGAGAGGACATGGAAGACTTCAGTCTATCTGTTCTGGAAAACTATTTCTTCAGATATAAATGTCCTAGTTGCTTCACTCATTTCTTCTGATCGCATGTGCAGCAGGCACATGAAAAGGCCATGGCCAAAAAGAACAATGTTCAGGCCTGGCTGTCCTTTCTAGACTGATGGAAGGCGACATCATTGTTCACTGTAGACAGTGCAAAATTCCTTTCAGAATACAAGGTTTTAAACTATAACTTTCACTATTCATACCATAATTCAGTAAGTAGGACTGACTTGATCTACAGACTCCTCTGGAATGAAATCAAAAGTGACTCTAAGCAACTCAAGGAAAGCCTGCACAGGAAACCTTTTTTATACTTCCTTCTAATCTGTTCAATCTGCTTGTCAGCAGATTGATTGTCAGCCTAGAGATTCTTCCTAATTCACTTGAGCTCTGGCTTGGCTTTACAGTATGTCCGGTGGCAATATTTGATTACGGCACTTCTGCCAGGTGAGTCAGTCCCCGTAGTGGGTTGTGCTGCTCTTTTATTCACACTAGTAGCTCACTTGCAGGCATTAAGTTGATAAAGCAGATCAGGGAATTGATTCAACCGAAAAACTGTGCAAGGCAATTTTTCCTTCGAGCTGGATCAAAATGACCACATAAATGGCTGTGCCATCACAACTGATAGTACAGTCTACTGTGACACGGGGCAGGAACAAGCACTCAGAGTCAGGTATCCTAGGTAGGTGCTGCTAACAATCACTGCGCAATGTCAGACTGTACCTTCTGGCTGTCTGGCTGCAGGTGTATTACTGCGTTATACAATGGCAATAGAAACTGAAAATCAATTCTCTGTATTGCCAATTTTTAGGACAGAGTCTGGCCCAGTTTGTGCCTAAGGTAACTAGCGCTCTCTCAAGCAATTTCCATGCGTGGGAAGTGCTAGAACCATTTCCCAAAAGCAGGTTGAATGCAACCTGGCTGTTTTGAGGATAGAATAATTGAACAGTAGGGTCAGGTTCATTCAATGCCAGTTGGCTTCTATGCCAGAAAGCAGTCCCAGGCTTATTTAATTTACAAGTGCAGACATGAACCACCAGGCCAAACTCCGAGACCTCTCACCTTTGGAGATGATTCTTACAGAGCTCAGTCAATGCTTGCAAAATCCTAAGCGGCTCAACTTGCATTTTATTTTAATTTATGACTTCCTGCGGCTCCTCAGATCCATTGACCCAGGCGCTGTCCCTCAGGCTATGGCTACACAAACAGCTGCGCAGTCATTCTGCCTACGCTCCGAGCTGGCCAGGTGCAAACCAACTTCACAACAGAAGATGCAGGGCCATAACATGTAGTGTCACGGCAAAGCTAATTAGCACTGCTGACAGGCTTGTACAGCACGGGCACAATGCTCAAGGACATAGAGCACACCCCATGTTTTCAGTCTTCCTTGCAACAGTTTCAGGGAATCTGGGCCACTCTCTCATCCGTATGCCACTATACCGAGCTGATGGAACCATGTCTAATGCTGAGATACTGTTTCACTCCATATGCTAGTTCATTATCCAGCTCCTCTCTGTTTTAACTGCCAACAACATTATGTTTTTCAACACTTCTCCACTAGGAACTGAATGCACAAACATTGCATCAAAAATGCCACCCAACATCTGCCAGGTAGTTACCATCTTCCCATGACTATCACCTAGCCTGAACCTGAACAAGTGATTTAGTGTTGAGCTCTGTCACATCCTGTTACATATCATACATACCTAGATCATCTAATCCCCAATCCTGATGAACAAGGAAGCCCACAGGTATTCTGCTAAAATATAATAGGGAAATTAATTCTAAGAACAAAAAATGCATTCTGAAATCACTGTTCATTTTTAATAAAAAATCAAAAGCCACAATTCAGGATATGAGTGTTGCTACAAATTTTACAATACAATAAAGACATGGTGATAATAATGAGACATTCACAAACTGCAAACTAAAGAAAAGCTAGACTTTTCCCACATTTCTATTTATTACGCAGTCAAAACTTTTGAAAAATATTTATTTCATTATTTAATATATGTTTAAGAGGGCAAAACTCATTCAATTGCTCCTATGACAAATACAATACCCACATAGCTGGGGGAATTACAAAGACCAGATTTGAAGTGAAATATTTCAGAGACAACAGGTTACTGACTTGCCTTATATTATCTGTAAATATATTAATTGCAATTAGTATATTAATATTAATAATTGAAATTGTATTTAGTTTCCTATCTGAGTTCCACTTCTAACTTTATAGTTCTTTGTTCAGAAGTTCATGGTGCTTTACCAATGAAATACCTCAAAGTAACTTTGAAAGTAACTTTGATTCATACTAAACAATTGCTTTTTCTACACTTTTATTCAAGTGTTTTAAGTTAAGATGATACTCCCACAGCCCTATTATTTCATTACCTACCCAACACTCAGAGCCTCAGAAGTAATGCACAGGGTCCAGCACATATCACATGAGTAGCTCAAGACACTACATGCCTCAATGCAGCCAGGTCCTAATTTCTTACTTCCAAAATTATGTATAACAGAATAAAAAGATTCCACTGAAAAAGATATTTTTAATAAAGATAAGTTATATAAATCCATGAAAACATATAAGTAACAGACCACTAGTTAGGCATCACCAACCAGAACATAAAAGATCAGGTTCTTCCTACAAAAGCCAGTGGGATCTGTGGTCATGTTTTGAAGTTCACCCTGAATGTATATGAGGTAAGATTTTCAAAGCCTGGTTCAAGAACTCCTGAAAAAAGCTGAACTGCTGTGCTTTGGTTGTAATATTTATATGCTCATGTGTCTATAGTGAAATCTTTATGTATTTTGAAGAGGATGCAGGGAGGTTATTTTGGGGATAGTAATTTTGCCTGCAAAAATGAATCCATTGACAAACGGATCAGGCAGCTCCGAATGAGTACAAGCACAAAACTGTGTCACTCCAAGTCCTATAGACTCCAAGCATTCTACAGGATTTGCAAATGCTAGCAATAAGACCAAAATGCAATACAGCAAAATGTGAAACGGTGATGTTGTTGTTGAAAACAGAGCAGACTATGAGCCTCCATTTGTATAAAAATACAAGTGTAGTGTAAAGGTATCATAAAAGTAGTATAATCAAACAACTCCAAAGAAACAATATGGATTTACTGCAGGGTGGCAACAGGGGGCAAAGGAGTTATATATACCTCATTCCTCCTTATCATCACTGCATGGTGTGTGCAAACTCTGTCACAGCACATCACGTACAGTTCTGTGGCTCTGCAGTCCCTCTGTCCAGACTGGGACTGCATCTCCCCTTGTAAATGAAAAGTAAATAATATCCCTGCAAACACAAGTACGTATCCAGATCTACCATTGCATTTAATGCTCTGCGCCAAAGCAATAAAACATTTGGACTTTAAAAATAAGTGATCAAATACCATATATGCTTAAAATCCATCATCATCCTTCACAGAACTTACTGAAAAACATCCCAATAGCCACAAAATGTGGATTGCATTACTTACGCTAACCTACATTTCACTTCATAGTACTGTTTCCCTCAGCTGCTCTTGCTTTATTTTCCAAGAAATTACACTGCTGGCACAAAACAGAAATGAAAGCAGCAATCACTGACCAAAAATCATAGAGTTCAATTTTTGTGAAAAAAAGAAATTCATTCTCCATTACACTTCCTCCCAAATAAAAGCAAAAGGACTACACATGGTACACATGGCATAGCATTATCACGCATGAACCTTAACACAGGAAAGGACTGCAAAACTTGCCAGCACTTTCACATAATAGTAAAAGGAGGGAGTGTTTTTTCTACTTCTTTTTTATTGCATATACTTGTTAGAACATTCTTATCAGAAAATTCAAGTGACTAAATTTAATGTTTTATATGCAAAAAAAAAAGGGGGGGGGAGAGGAGGTGAGCCACTGGAATTGTCCACCCATTTCCTGGTTTGTTCTCCACTCTGCCAGTAACTCCTAGGAAAGGCATCTTCATTTTTACTTCTACTCAAAATAAGACAGCCAGATAGTTGTTTCTTCTGAACGTTTCTCCTCCTGAGTGTTCTCCCAGTAAATAATTTGCTTCTGTCAAATATGTAGAAAAAAAACCCCACCCTATTCCAGGAAACAGGTTGGAGAATTTTCATTCCACTGATATTTACCGTGCTAGACATTTGTTTGAGATGGTAGGACCAGTCTCAAATGGATAAAAAGATAAGGTTTAGACAGTAAAGGAAGAAGACTTCCCTTACGGAACTGATGTTCTGTCATTTAAAATCAGTTTATTTTATCAGAAAAGCGACTGGATACAGCACCTGCAGTTGTGGTAAGAATGGGCACCAGGTCTGCCTTACCCACTGAGCTGGTGACTGCAGCAGGAGATATTCACAGTGTCTCGAGTTCCCTCCTCCTCATCCCTCTCCCATCTGTCAGCACAACCACGGTACCACAAATAACTTCTGGCATGCAGGACTGGGGTTGCTCCTCTTCCAATGACGCAGCTGCCCACAGAGCAGCTCTGTGCAGTGGCCTAGGAGACCCCAGCCTTAGCTCAGCCCCAGGTGCTACAGCTGCCAGACCTCACTTCTCTCTGCGTAGTCAGGGTATTGAGGAAGCTCCACACTCAAACGTAGGATGAGAAGCCTTTCTTTGGCAGTAGCCGCCAGTTCCCCACACTGACTGAAGAAGTAAAAAGGGGCCCTTTTACACTCAAGTTTTCAGTTGTTAGCTCAAGTTAATAACTCCTTTCCTCCTTGTGTTGCTGAATGCCTGCATCTCTTGAAGCACTACCCAAGCCTCTTTAAAAGATGTATCTGTGTATGTTATACTAAAAAGCACCACCATAACAGACCCACTATGCATGGCCTAGTACTTTCTGCTTTACATATATATATTTCTTTTCATTCATAAATTACACTTCTTCCCAGGGGACTTTAAAGAGCCTTGTTTATCCCCGTGATCCCCTCAGCTACACCTATATTCTCAGTTACACCTTCATATTCTAAAGGATCAAATCAAAGGACACAGAGCAAACACTAAGCAGACCTTTGAGTCTACAAATTTGGGATTGAATGATTGGCAAACGATCTCTCCCCATGAAAAATTATGTTACAGCAACACAACAGCAAAGAGAGCCAGAAGTATGTTTATTCCTGCTTTGTAGACCAGGTTTTAGTTATACTATAATCCTCTTGGTATGCCTGCTCAGGATCCACGCAATCACACAAGTCAGGAGCAATACCCACAGATCCTGTGGCTCTCATGCTGAACAAGTGACACACCAGATGAAGGCTCAAAAATATACATGTGGAATTGTTCTGGGAACTTAAAGCACACATAACAGTAAACAAAGCAAATATGGTGCAAAACCTGTTGCTATTTTCCTAGCATTTGTGAAGCAAAGCTACAGAAATGCAGAAGGATGCACTCGTTCTCACACCTTCCCCACAATCCCAGCGAAGGAAGGCCAGCAGCACAAACAGCAGCAGGGATCTGTAAATGCCACCTGAAAGCATTCACTGCTTTCTGCCAGACCATGAGATCTGTGCATGCACGTGTGTGCACGTGAGCACACGTTCAGGACGTTTCTGTATGTTTGAGACTGCTGAATAAAGAGCAGGTCAGCTACTTGCCCTCCTGCTTCCTCTAAAGCCATGGCTGCTCCACGGGATCCACCATAGAAAGTTCCTTAGTGCTGTGCTTCCCTCTTGCCTGCTCCTGGCACAACCTGGAAAGGTGGCTGCTGTTACTCGCGGTCTTGCTTGGGGACAGTCCCCGAGAAGCCTGTGTCGGTTTGGTCTGATAAGTAAAATCCTCTCTGTTGCCTGGGGAAAAGGCAGAGCGGCTGCTGGGCACCGCAGCCCTCGCTGAGCGAGCGGCGCTGATGACAAATTTTGGCTCACGGCTGGGGCCAGCTGACAGAGATGAGCATTACCAATCTCTGTTTGGGGGGAATCCTCTGAAAATGCTGCTGAAGCCAAAAAAACCTGCTAATGGCATAACAGCAAGCAGCAACCCAAGCAAAGCTGCTGTCGTGAGGGAAACAATAAAGGAAATGGCTAAGCTGAACCAAGCAGTAAGAGCTTAAACTGTGGCTCATGGCAAGCAAGTGGCAGGCCATACGGAAACAGAGCAATATGAAATGAAATACCTGATTTTACTTCAAATTACTCCACTAAACAATTAATTGAAAATTTTGTTGGAGTCAACAGGATTTTTTAACATCTTGTTCCTCAAGATGTATTTTCCATCCTCAAAAAGATATAACCATTTTGTCAACCTAGTTACCTCCTTTCCAGCAAGACTATAGAAATAGTAAGGTAAAAAGTAATGTCCCTCAACTAAACAGCAAAAGATAGTTGTTGATCATAATATTTTCAAGACTCTATATGCACTAAACACCTGGGAAGGGCATCTGGTAATCACCCTACGCACTGTTTTAAAACTTTAAATAGATGTGAAAAATTAAGAGTTCAAACACAGGCCCCTCAGAGCCTCCCTTTCTCTACCGTTTCTGGGATTGCAAACTATCTGGAAGCTTCTGCATACTGGAAGGTCTTATTATTAACTACCCTTACACTAAGCACCTTTGCAAAGGTATGTAAACTCCCAAATCTAATCTATTTGATGACCAGATTCCAGACAAAACTGAAGTTCTTCCAGTATGATTTTTAATAATCTCCATGTTATCAGGCCATGATGAATTAAATAGATGAATTATCATCATTTGTGCAAAACAGTATAAAAGTCAAAAGCAAAGAAAAAACAGGAAAGCCTCCATATTCATTATGACTAGAAAAGTTCTTTATTATTCAATATTTTTATATTTACTGCACTAGAATACTTAAAAGTGCAATGAGAGCAGCTCAGCAGCTTCAGTAAAGCTGAGCAACTCAGCAATGAGGCCTAATGCTAACTCTTTATGCTTATATATTACAAAGAGAATCTCTATCACCAGAGAAAAAGGCAATGGATAGTTTATTTTAGTACTTGCTGTAAGTCCTCCAAGGAATAATACAATCACAGAAACTGGAGACAGAAAAAAACACCTTGTAGGTCATATAGTTTATTTGCCTACAATGATTTTTAGCACTTCCTTTTGCCAAGTGAAGAACAATACATCACATCTACCCAAAACGAACTTAAAATGAGAACCCTCAGACACCATATTTCACAGTACCCAATAGATCACGGTGCTGCATCATATAACAGCGAAGATGCCAAATTGCTGAGACGATATAAGGCTATATTAGCCTTATACAATATAGCCTGGACAATATAAGGCTAATATGAGGCTAGCCCAGAACATGAGAGTCAGCTGCATAACAGGATCTGTCAGAGGACGAGGCCCCGATATAAATCCTCTCACCCTCTTGCCTCCTTGCCACAACACAGCATCCTCTCTCCTGCTCAGGACACAGCTGATCAGCCTTGGCACACAGGTGTGAGATGTGCAACCACGGCGCCAAGTGGTGTTAATGTGCTAGAAATAGCTCAAGCTGTGGAGGAGCATGAGGTCATTTAGTGAGTCTCATAGTTAGTGGCAGGTTCGCACTCCCTCTGGGTCTCCTGTGGTCTAGGCAGTTCTCAGGGGATGCAGCAGAAGGCAGGACCTGGACAGGAGAATTTCCTGCTGAAATGAGAGATGCTTCATGCAGGAGAGCCTTGCTCTGGTGAGCAGAGCATCCCTCTTGAGATCACTGATCTCTTCCACCCATTTCAAAAAATGACTCCAACAGTAATCACATGAAGGTGTTCACAAAAGGAAGAAAAGCAACCTTGAGGGAGTCAGCTGAAAAAGAAGTGACCATAATGAAAAACATGCTGAGAACATGTTAGACAGTGGATCTAACAGTCTTCTCTTTAACCATCTAGTTATGGGGGACGAATCATCTTAAAGAGAAGCTGAGGGGCTCCCACTTCTTAACAAAACCATTTTGGTGAAGTATTTGTGGTGTCATATGCCACATAGCAGCTTCCAACTGAGGTTTCCTACACAAGGCCTAAACTGCCCAAAAGCTCAGGGCTCATCCAACTGAAATTTCTCCACTATATTTGCTTGATATCTGTATAAATACTTGAAGAGCTTCCATCACACTTGTGACTATTTCAAAAAATTAATCAAGAAAGCCTGCCACAGTAACTGCTCGAGATACAAAACACAGAACATTCCATCATTACCTAAGACAAATAAAAAATAGTCAGTTGTTTTCAAGTTTAAATGAAAAAAATGCCAGTCCTTTAAAACAACTATATTAAAACAATGTTATGCTAAAAGAATTAAAGCATGCTAAAAGAATTAAAGCATGATAAAATTAAGATTTTTCACATAACTCTTTAACTCTTTCACCATTCACCATGCAAAGGCACATTATAAACAGCTCTTTTTACTGAGAGACTTGCTATTTTTCTGCATATTTAAACAGAGATGTGGGTGCTTAGCAACTGTAAAACAAAGTCATTTACTTAAATAACAGTATAGATTAAGGTACTTCATTTAAATACCTACTTTTTAAATATTGTATGTGTCTTATAGCATCTACAGATAAAGAATTCTCAAGTACAGATGCAAAAAATAAGCCATTTGGCTTTGCATTTAAGCCAAGAAACAGAGATTTATGTTTGCTGTGTACATCTCTGGGATGGAGGAGAGACAACTGTGCTTTGTGTACAGGATACCTTCATCTATACTAAGTAATTACAGAACAAAAAATGGGAAAAAAATAAATGATTAAAATGTAATCAATTTAATTAATCTGTATTTATACAATATAAAGATCTGCATCTTTCAACATTTTGTAACTTTTATAAAGCACGAATGCTCTTTTGTTAGAAATGTACATAGTTTAAACTTGAGGAAAGCAGGAGAATAATGAAAGGTCCAACATTTCAGAAATATCAGGTAGCAACTAAACTGCAATATTTCATTAGCATTTCTAAACTTAATAAAACATAGACTTTTTTCAAGTTATAGAAAACACTACCTTTATAAAAGCTTTGCTGCCTGAGTTAATCAACAATATACAGATAATGATTTCCTAAATAGTGTGTTACTTTTCCTCATTCACTTGCATGCAATTCAGAGCTTTTGAGGAGAAACAATACACTTTATTAAATCAACTCATCTAGTTGCAATAAACAGATTTCTTACCTATTTGTTTTCTGTATTGGTCAACAGGAGTCCTTGCTGTAGAGGCATCTTTTCGACCCATGGTTTTCAATCCAAAAATCACTATCAATAGTAGGAAAAAAAAATGCATTATTCCTAGATAAGTTACCTAAAGAAGCCAGCGACTTCTATGTACAACACAAAAATCTGTAACAAGCAACACTTACAAGATGAGGCACAAAGACATAAGCCTACTCAGAATACAATGATGTACTAATCATCGCTATTATAAAGACTATTAGATAAATTCAAAAAGTACCTTTTTTCTCCATTACAGCATTTATTAATCTTACAAAATGGCTGTTCATTTGAATTAAAAAAAAAGGTGAATTTAAACTGATTGCTCTGCATCACAGCACTTAATGCTATGGAATTCCATTTTAATATATTCTTTTCCTTAGTAAACCATAACATGAAGAGAATATTGTGAAGCCTCTTCCTCTGCTGGCAAATCCCTGCAAGGGCTGGGAGCCTGAGCATGCGTGTACTGGAAGTCAGATCTGCTCCAGAGCAGCACAAGGACCAGGACTGCCCTCCTGGCAGCCTCATCTACCCGTTTCTTGAACATTGCCTGTGTTCAGGTCAGCAAATGAAGATCTGCAACGTCTACAAATAAAGAGACAGTGGAGAAAGAAGGTGGGAGCTGGGGCTCCACCATCTCTTCTTATGGTCTTTGGAGCATATACAGTTGGAGCATATGCAGTGAGCTTCACCGGGCACCACTGTTTGTGAAGCTTAGCCCTTGATGGCACTGCAGTCCCCAAGCATGTGCTAAAAAGCACCCAGATCTCTGCACCGTGGGCTTCTGTCAACTTTACAGCCTTCATTACCTGAGATTAGCTCCTTCATAACTTCAGCTGAGAGCCAAAGCACCGCTGCAGGAATGACTCCACCTATCAGTGACTCATGCCTATAAAAGGCAAAATGTATCTTTTGTTGTATTTACTTATGCTGTAAGAATTACCAAAATGTAAATGTCAAGTGAAAAAACAGGACAACCAATTCGGGCTCTTAAATCAGATGCTCACTTTCAGTGTGAGCAGGACTTAAAATGAACTTGGGTGTCTACAAGTTGGCAAAAAAAATATTCAGGAGGAATAGCAAGGTATAAGACTACTATTGTTTATAATTTTAACTGAAGCCTCAGCTACAACACTGTAATGCTTCCATGCCTTATTTTGGTTTAGTTAAAAGAACACTTTCTTTTTCTTTTATCTAGAACATGTATGTAGTAAACTGCAATCCACTGGGACTTCTCCTGCTATTCTGGTGACTGAGTTGCATTTCTCACATAATGTTCACATCATAGTAGCAACGCTGGAAAACAAATATACAAGTTCAACATGAAGCTAGTTGAGGGGAAAACATGCATTTTACATTGAAAAACTAGTCCTTGGCTTATTTTATGCCACTTCTAGCAGCTGTTTTGACTTGCCTTTTGCAATTTCACTAGCCTACCAATGTTTGGTAACAAATCGTCAGCTGTTAAAGATGTTTGCAGGAGTGCTAGTAAAACACAGGGAGACAATTATTCCCAATTATTTAAAAACGGGCTTGGTTGAGTGAATAGGAGCACTGGGACTGTGGCTGTCGGCCAGGTCCCCTCTCTGGCCCCTAGAACCCAAAAACGCTTCTGCTTCTCTCTGTTCTACAGAAATCCCTGCTCCTTTCTATTTCTTGATGGTTAGATCGTGAACTCTTGAGAAACCCGTGGAGACATTAGCACATACAGCCGCAGTGTCTAATAAGACAGCTATTTGCATAAAAGATCAGCCACAATTTAAAACGTGTTGTGATAGATGTGGAAAGGGAATAACAGATCTATATTAGCATGTACGAAACCAAGATTGTTTTCACAATTTAATTCCCCGGGGATGGTGGCTCCTCACCTTCGCTTGCAAAGAATCCTCCGTTCCCTGAGGAGGTAACTTGCAATGAGCCAGAATTAAACTAAAATATGGATTAATAAGAGATAATATTTATTATTTATGAATCTTGCTGTAGGAATGGTTTCAAATGTAACTTTCTGATCACATTTCCATAACAGAAAGGCCTTCAGCCTTTATGACTCATGGCACAGCTTGAAGAGAAAACTGCCACTTCCCTATGTAAAATACAAGTGGTCATCCTGCAATAACCACTGCTCTTAACTTTAAGGAAGGGAAAATGTACTCAGTCTTTTTTCAGCTGTCTCTGATGTGAGCAAGTGCAGGACTTAGCCTCTTCTCTTTCTGCATAGCACATCAGTAACCTGCAGCATAACATGTTACGTACACTCTGGATGGTCTTCAGGTCCCTGCAATACAAGCATTTAAAAAACACTTAAAGGAGCTCTGCTCTTTTTTTGTGCTATTAAAAATCCTTAAAGAGTAATTTCAGGTCATTTGAAGTCAACCTGAGCTCTCCTCACTTTCAACCCTCTACAAACTATGATTTTAAGAAGATGAAGAAAGACTCCCTTGCATTTTTTTTTTTTTGCTTGTTTATTGCTAGTTTTCAGCAATATTATAAGGTGAAAGGATTTCTTCATTTCTGTGATTCCTTTGGTTTTTTTTTACCCTCTTTCTCTGCCCCTCTAGAATTCACCCTTAAAGGTTTACATCTCCAGAAGAATACATGATAAATTATTTCCTTCCTCCTGTTTTATTCTGAAGCAGTGACTGATACTAATTAATACACATGATAAATTGCCTATCACCACCTCCTACTGTAAATAGCCTTCTTTTGAGTTATAAAACATGTTTGAATGTCTAGTGAAGATCTGATCTGAGTGTTCATCTTAAATCCCAACTGACTATGCCTGAAATATATACTGCTTCAATCAATCACAAAATGTTTAAAACAATTATTTTAATAAAATGAAAACATACTGTTAATAATTTCAAAAATCACGTTAGAAGTAAGTACAAGCACTACATAGTATAGTACAAGCACCATATAGTCCTTTGTATATTTATGGCATAATATAAATTATTAATAGTAGTAATGAAGTCTAAAGTGTATGGCACTGAACACAGGAAGATCTAAATATGTGCCCATGTGCACACTTCCTTAGCAGTGATGATATCTGACAGTCTGCAATGTTTTTACTCTTTAACAGCAAGCTGCTGGAATATTAATCCAGGGCATTTTACAGCAGTAAAAGTAATCAATTAAAAGATTATTTTTGCAGCTGAAATGTGGCTAGTCAGTTGGGAGAAAGGAAATTAAGATTTTGTGATAGAGAAGAACCACCATGGAGTGTAAAACTACTAGGTCAAATCTTGCACTGTAATTAAGAAAGTTCATAAAGAAAGGAGGATGAATGTAGAGTGATATATCCATATACGTGCACATACCTTTTGTTTTAGAAATATTGCAAATGGATATAATGCTTGAAAAATCCCTCTCTTTTTTGTGTGGTTACAGTGCAGGTTACTAATTTCAACCCATAATCCAATTAATTTTGAATGTGATTCAAAGGCTAGTGATGTCAATGAAAGAATGGGTCTTTTACCAGTCAATCTCATTAGTTTAATAAATAATGGACATTAATATAATGTTTAATATAATTAATTACTATTAATAATAAATGATTGATAATTAATAATATTACAGAGACAAAAATAGACTTTTATCCTCTGTGGTAAAATCCAAGGAACATACTAAATTGTCTACGTTACACCAAATTATTCCATTTAAAGTGGAAAATGTTGCTCTTAGTTGTTTGGATTGGGTTTTTTTTGTATTGCTGAACAGTAAGGAAGAAATTGAAGACAGGTAGTGGAAGTAACTAGTAGTCAAAACTGCAAGAATAAGGCAGCTGAGAGGAGACCATAATATGCCTCAGTCATACTTCTACGATAAAGGACGTAAAAACCTTTACTACTACTTTAAGAATAAAAATAAAAGATGATTTGAAAGCCTTGCTTATGCATTCATTGGCTGACCTCTACACGTCACAGCTCTTTAAAAAAAAAGAGCAATCGTCATCACTCCTCTGGAAATTGTTTCTCAAAGGATAAAGGAATCCAAATCACCTCTGGAAATTTTACATTCAGAAAACTATGCTGCTTTAGCTCCATATAAGGTGGGATCAATTAGGTCTCTCTTTCAGTAACAGCAGTTCACTTGCTTTTGTGAGACATAAGACACATCTGATTCTGTAAGAGTTGAAAAAATCATGATTGATTTTATTCATGAGAGGGAGAAAGTGAAGATTCTAGGGACTGCTGTCCCTCAGTAAGATTTTTAAAAGGTTTCCTATGAAGTAAATTTTGAATTTTATGCAAAAAAAAGAGGCTATTAAAGAAGTCATTTTCATTCCCAGTAAAGTATAGTCTGTCATAGTGTACACAGGAAGTAGAATTAGGTCCAAAATGTATTGACCAAAACTCACTTATAAAAACATTACTTACACAGGAGATACTCCTGATCATGAAGATCATGGCATTTTGAAGAAGAATATTTCTAATGCAATAATCTTATATTTATTTTTCATTATTAGGATTTTTCATTTGTCTGCAGAATCAAATGCTCTACCCACTTCCAAACTGCTATACCATCTGTAAAACATATATATATATTAATCTGAAGACAGATCATCACTTGAACAAACTTAAAATTATGAACTTTCAGAGATGAACAGGGATCCAACCAGAAAGCTTACATACCCACACTGAATCAGCCACAGTAAGTTCACTCTGTAAAAGGATGAACACGAATAAATGCAGGAATTGTACAGTGGTGTTCATAATTTGGGGGTAAGTAAGGAGAATGAAGCCTTTGTCAGCCTTACAGAACATAAAATGGACGGATTTCCTAGCTCACAAGCTGAAAGCTTCTTGGGTCAAGAGGGAAAACGCCAGTTATTTTTTCTATGTCCATCAGCAAAGCGGCAGCAGCAAACATTTCACAGCACACTTAAAGAGAGGCAGCTTTATTCTCTTTGATCCTCAACATTCACACCTTCCGTGTTCATTTCCTTTGATAAAGCAGGTAATAATTTAAATAAGTGGTATAAAGCCAGAGGTGGTAGACCTTAAATTTCAAAATCAGGTAAGTCTGTCTGAGAACTTCTCTTCTACTATGTTATTAAGTTATAATTCTTGAATTTAACAAAGCACCAGGTTGTTTCACTGGGATCCTACTTCAAGACCTCAGAAACTTTTCCTTTGTTCCGCTAGCTTTTAAAGTAGAGGGGAGAGCAATTTATCTTTCCTTTCTTTAAACCAGAAAGTAAAGCTTTGAATCTCACTTTCTTTGGTTTTGGGGACGTGCCGAAAATTCGATTTCTTCCAGATGTTGCGCCTTTCCTGGAATTGCCACGAGTCAGAGTTTGCCACAAGTCTGGGTGCTTTAACTATATATATTTGTTAATTTGTCATTTGTGGCTTTTAAGCTTAGGTTCATTTTCATGAACTTCCTGAAATAAGAGGAAATATTTGGGGAATAATTATACATCTTTTTAACATATCCATCTGAAACAACCATTCAGAGGACAGATTGAGCGACTGCAATCTGTCATATGACTTGAAGGGAGAATAGTACTTGAAACTTTTAAAAGTTATTTGAATATAAAAATTCAGAAACTATACCTAATTCCATATTGCACTCATGTTTTATGTTGTGCCTTTTTTTGCTTAATTTGCATATCTGTTTTCAAAATTGAAAATCTGAACAGTTCCTTCAAAGAAATATATAAAACCAATTTTGAAGCTACTTAAATTTTCTCTCCTACCCTGTTTTTCAAAAATGATTTTATAAAGTATGTTAGACAATGTTTCTGCTTATTTTTTCCCTGTAATTCTACTATTGATGCCCCATCTATTTTGCATCCATTTGCCTTGAATTTGTCCATTGCTGCAGCAGAAATAGAGCTCTCAGCACAGTCCATTCCCACGTGAAAACCAGCCCAAGAGCTGGAAACCAGAACGACAGAAAAGAGGCACAAGCCGCCAGGCAGTTAGAAAGCTGCAGGACAGAAAAACGTGTCCTTCTGTCATATTTCACTGTAGTATCATACAGTGCCCCATCATGCTTCACTTCAAGTCATAATAACTGATAAAACTGGTCACCACACTTTTCTCATAGTCTTAATGAATTTCTCGCTTGCTACCTAGAACAAGCCCGCAAAAGTTGAAAGCAGGCTACGAATGACAGCAGCAAATAACATTTCAGCACACGTAGACATAATTGTAACACTTCAGCAAAACGGAATTATTAGTTCCATTACAAAACCTGGTATTTGAAAGGACTTAAAAGGTAATCTTTCCATCCAGTGTTCAGAATGAATGTTTTTTCTTTCTTCCTTTCCCTGAAACTACTGCCACTCAATAAGTATTAAATAGACTTATCTGTGAATGAAGAAAAATAGTTTTATGCCCCTTTTGTTGTCTCACATGCTGTATTAGGCATTCAGGAAAGTAACTCAGCTTAAAAGAATCTATTCTGGTCATCAGGAAAAAGAAACATTAGGTGTAAAGAGTTTTAATTTGGTGGGTCTGGAATCTATTTTTTTTCCTTATTTTTCAAAACCTGAAAAAAGACAGAATAACCTGGTAATATTCCTCATAAAGATTAGAAGATAAAACCAGCATGTATTTTCTTAGCCTCAATGTAATATCTCATTTTTGTATTTTTGCTTTTAAAGTTGTGTACAGAAAAAAAAAAACAAAAAAAAGCAGATAAACCTATAGGATCCAGTACTAACATACCAAATGTAAAGTTCAGCTCTACAGCAGCCAATAACAAGCATGATATTCAGGCTTAGTGAACAGACCCATAGGTGTTAGCAGCAGCATTTTCAAAAACAAGTCCTCTTGTTGGTTTTGAAGGATTAGGCCATAACTAGGTGAGGAGTTTAATACGGCTTAAGTAGCCCTGGTTCAGTAGTTTCCAAAGTAGCTCAAGACAATAGTACAGACTAGTAGGCCAGGCTCACGCGAGATTACATCTAAATTGCTCACAATTTGCTTCTCTTGAAATCAAATTAGAGAACCTGTTAAAGGCAATGATTTTTAGGGCAAAGAATAAAGTAATAACGTACATAATGCAAGAGCTTGAAGAGCTGCACATTTTGTTTGAGCAAAAAGTGAAGAGAAAATTAATCATAGCCATGAAAAATCCTACACTAGTACAAAAACTGAAGGAATGCATCATAATCACTCTGGAGCCTTTATAGGCAGAAACTGCCAGATGACAAAAATATGCCTTGGTACACATCAGAAAATATAATATACTTGACACATTTAAAGGCAGAGGAGAATGGAGTGCAACCAAGAAGAAAAGACCATGATGCACAGACAGCAAAATTAACAAATAAATCACCAAACAGCAGAATTTAGTTGAAATAGCAGAGTTATGTGAATGTTTGAAGGTCCCTGATGTGACCATTTCTGAAAATGTCTGACTGGTTCCTTTTCACAGGTTTCCCTGCAGAGCCACAGGACCAGAAGAGAGTTGTCGCCATCAATTCCCAATCCCCCTGACCAGTGTGCATGTGTGGCACCAGGAAGAACACATTTCACTGCAGGGCTCATTTTCCAGAACACCAGAGGAAAGGATGGCACCAGCTGAGACTAACACACTGAAAAAAAGGATTTATTTGGATGTCTGAAGTCATGCAGTATATGTGAAATTGTATTTATTGTAGAAGTATTATTGAAAAATTGAGCACTTATTCATTACTTGCTGCTTTTGAAGCTTAGGCTTTTTAAGACCCTGTGTTCTGGGGCATGAAAGGTTGGCCTTCCGTTGCCTAGGAGGTAGCTCTGATGAGAATTTTCTACACCTCAAACTAATTAGGAATGTAGTTGTGAGGCTCCTGAAAGGAGACATTGCCCTTGCAAGAGCATTTAATACATAGCTCTCAAATTGTGAGTTTCTATTCAGAAACCATAGCCTGAGATAAAATGGCAGAGGAAAATCCACTCCATTCACTCTAATTTCCTAAGAGCCTTTCTCCAAGCACTCAGGGCTTGCTCTTGCCCTTGGCCATAGTCAAAGCAGAATGTATGCTCCAGTGCTGCCTTAAGTTATTAATTGGGAGGAAAGGGATATATAGCGTTGGAGATTGCCTAACACAAACAAACAAAAACTGCTAGAGCATTCACTGAAATAAGTTCAGGCTGGCTTTCATAAGAGCGAAGAGATTCACTACAAGTACACCAGGGAATCGCAAGGCAATTTGCTATCGTCTTCCCAGGATAATTGCTCAGTTCTACCAAGCTTTGGAAGGTTAGAGGGATGGAACAACTTTGAAACAAGAGTTTGGTTAAGTTGCTTTTAACTTCTGAAATAATCTAGCCCCACATACTCAGCTTTACAGCCTTCCCTGTGTTTCCAAATAGTCTTTATATATGTGTGTATATATGTATAAGGTAAGCTAATGAAAATCTATGCTAACATAGTACAGTGGAAGCATCTTGCAGCTCTCCACTGTTCCCAGCACTGGCAGTGCCTCGGTGACAGTGCTCCAAACTAGCCTGATAAGTTGGGTCACACTGATAGTTTTGCTTTTATGAGTACCAGTCCCCATGCTTGAGAGTCTCTTCAAGGTACAGTACAAATTCTATGGAGTCCTTCTATGGTCACAATACAGAATTGAGCAGACCCTATACAACATACATTACTTGTGTGCAATAAATGACAGAATGCAAGTGCTCTGAATTCTTTACTCTGCATATATGGCTATGTTTTAGCACTGTACCCACATTTAGATCATAATTTCCATGGGTATATATAAACACCCATGAAGACAAATAGGCTGTATAGAACTGGAAGAATTCATCCAGAAGCTTTGCTTTGTAAATCAGTTCAGATGTATTTTGCTAAAGCCATAAAGGATAATAGCAAGTGCACTGGGACCTGTTGTTTTAAATTATTATGATCTGTTAATTTAACAGAAGTTACTAATATTATTTAACCCCATTGGTGCATTTAAAATTAAAATAGTTTGAAGTTTTTTAAATAGAATTTGTGTCTCTAACAATTATTTTTCCAGAATACCTTCTTCCTATATAGCCTTTCAGTCTGCTGCTTTGTATTCTCAGAAAGATATTGAAATAATCCAGACTTTCAAAATTATCTCATCTTTCACAATAAAAAAAAACAGCAGTCTAAGAAAGCTCTGTTAACCTTTTCTCTCCAAATTATAGAAACTGTCATTCATAAATTATCTAGTATATGTTAAAAATTCCAAAGAAAGTAACATCCATCCCTGATCTGACCGTTTTATGAATTCAGGATGGAAAAAAATTAAGAAATCCTCAGCTGTTGTAATCCTTTGTGGCTCCATTAAAAATATACTAAAATTTAATCACACCAAAGTCTAAGGCTGAAAAAGAAATTACAGAAAGCTTGTATGTTGTCCATATAATAGAAAAGAAACATTGCTTTTCACATCCTGCGCAGTGGAAATAAATGACATGACCACGGGGTGCCTGGCCGAGGACTCCCAGTGCCACATACACCAGCTACAGGAGGGCCCGTGTGCGGCTACAGGCAGCTGGGACACCTAGTCAACGGGCTGTGCTACAGCACACCAAGGTAGGTGTGTGCTCAGCAACACCCAGCAAGCCTGAACTCACCCTCAGCTCCCAGAGGTAACACTGTTAATACACAGAAATTGGCGTCTTCTCAGGAGGACTTCAACTCTTGCAGCCACTTCTGGGACCAACAAAGGCAGGGAAGACACTTCCCTGTACTAGAAGCATCTTTGGCTACAGGAGTCTCCTTACGAACCCCAAGTCTTCCTCAGGCAACAACTTTCCAAAATAAAGTCTTCCATTCTGTAGGAATAGTCAGAATTCCTTCCCGGACACAAGACTTGTGTAGACAACTGCATTTTTACAATCGAACAGGCTCATGTCACCATAACCCCAATCACACTTTAGACATCATCCATCCTTCATGAGGCCTGCAATCACTGTAGCACCCACACAGTTTGTCACTTCTGGTTTTAGGCTTAGTCCTAGGCTATGAGGAGAGTGAAAAGCATCCCACTCAGTACAGGTCCTGATGTCAGTCCCTGCACACCACTGTCACGCCCCCCAGACACCACTTCTAAGCTCTGGCAACAGACCAAGGCCAGCGCTTTATCCATTTTCTTATTGCTGTACAGTCCTAATTTTAAAATTTGTTTTAACCAGGCAGCGGTAAATCAAGGACCTAATCAAGCTTAAATGTTGGCTATACAAATACTGGACTTTGGCTTGACAGTTAACACAAAAAAAAAAGAAATAATACACTGCTCCAGCTTAACTGTTTTCTTTGACAAAGATATAAGTAGTACAGGACCAGTCTTGCAATAAAATAAGTGATGTAACTTTAACTGAAGGCAGCTGCATCAGCTCCATGCACAAGGAATCAAACACTCTATCTGCCTACTAGACAGTTCCACATAAAAGAACTATCTATGGTGCATAAACAAGATCTTTCAGGTATGGCTGGTTTTAAGGGTACAGAAAACCCTGAAGTGAGACTTGAACATCCAAAGACTGAAATGCCCTCTGCCAATGCAGTAAGAGCTGCAAATCGCAGGTCATTTAAAATAGAAACTTAATGTCCATCTGAAACCACTCTAGAGTCTCATAGATAAGTGGGGGTATCAAAGTGAGAGGCTTTAAGATGTTGCTGCCCCTAGCTGTTCAGCCACCTCTGTGCTGGAGGTCACTGGCCTGGAAGGAAGGGCAGCAAAGAGAATATGTCTGATCCCAGGAATCCCGCTCAGAGACCCACTCCTCAGTGCCAGCCATGGAAACAGCAGCTCCGTGCTGCAGTGAGGAGAGCGACTGCAGCGACTGCGAGCAGGTGTAGCTGCTCTTTCACACGGACTCGGATCTGAGGGATGCGGGAAACCCAACAGCTGGTGACACCGGAAAGCATCTAAGTCTTCTGCGCTCGTCTGTTGGAGCCATTTGTGAATAAACGTGAGCCTAAGAATTTGTAGAATTGAGAACTTCATATGTAAAGATTACAATAAAAACACAATAGATAAAAGCACAAGAAGCTACACAGGCTGATTGATAATGTAAATGTGAGAGGGAATTATCATGGGTAAACTTAACCTTTCCTTTACTTGCACCACACAGCACAGCCGGAGAGAAAACAATTCAAACTACGAAATCTAACACATTTCTAACCCAATCTGTTTCCCCACTATAAATAACAGTTGATAACATAAAAGGTTATTTTGTTTCATTATTTATTTTATTTCAGTGGAAATACATGAAGATAACTCTGGTTTACTGTCTAGAGGCAACAAACTATAGGCAATGTATCCTAATCATTCCCTCATTATCCTAAGAACAGCAGTAACTAACAAGTCGGCCATCGTAGAAAAAATGGTATTCTCGACTCTATCTTCTGGGTCTTCCCTCTACCTACTCAGCATTAACCTAACACCAACCTCTGCTTTCCCTCTCCCTCTCTTGTGCTTTGGGGTACAAGCACCATCAACACTGCAAGCTTCTGCTCTTAGAAGAGTCTTCCTCCATTTACTCATTTTATCAGCTCAACACCTATTTCCAGGCTTCTATTTTATCTCTCCTCTCCTGACTGTGCCTCCTTTCCTTCCCACCCCGTTACTGGGCTTATATTTGTTAATTCAGCGCACTGCGCCTTACCAAAACGGTGTTGGTTTTGGTAAACACCTAGGATGCAGGATGATGCTGAGAAAAATCGCAACATATGAAGAAAGGATACTTTGCTCACATAGGAAATACCACAGCTAACACTGCAGAAAACCCTAGGATACAATACAGTAAGTATATTAAAAAACCCCAAAAAGCTACGTTTCATTGCAATACATGATTAGAGGAAAAAAGACATGCAAACACTGACACTCATTTTTAACCTTCTTTCTTAAAAAATGGTTGAAGAAGCAGAAAACAAAGAAGTTAGCACTGTGCATTTTTAACAATGCCCGGAGTAAGTGTTTACTCAGTACACTGAATTACAGGGGTATCTTATGTGCAGATACAAAAGCACCTGGGGTGCCATGACATTTTCCCATGACCTTCAAACATAATTCTAGCAAAGAGTAAAAATGTATCAGGAATCACAGGCTGTTGCAGACAATTTGGGGGTATTAAAGCTGAATTAATGCAAGTCCTACTTGGAAAAACACATGCAAGCACTTTTTCTTCTCCTGTAGCAGTACCAGTGATCACCTATGTTTGTCATTCCATGAAACACAGGTCTTTTCTAAATGGCAAAAAACACTTAGCTTAATATCATTCCTGAATCTGTCTTTCATCTCCTTTCTAGAAGGGAAAAAAAAATCTACTTGCGCATTTCAGGATGTCAAAAAATATTTCAACACCAAAACTGATTATTAAAGAGCTGTAACATAAATTGTGTTTCTTCATCTCTTCTACCAACAACACCATGACGTTTATGTTTGTATAACATTGCAGTGATATATGGGATCATCAGCTAGGTAACTAAAAATAGTTTCACTGGCCCTGTGATTGATAAACTATGGAAGTATTAAAACATTAAAAATGTTAATCTTTGCAATAACCTCCTGAAAAGTTTTTATATTAATTTAAATCATCGATCATTTTAATATTTAATCATTGCAGACTTCATTTAAAATGAGGATAGCCATTGTATTGAAAAGCAGTTCATTTTTTATTTTAAAAAATGATCAGCTTCTATGTATTCTGTGATTCTCTTCATATTTTACCATGGTTAAAATGTAAACCTTCAAGCAAATCTACAAAGTAAAATAAAATAAAATTACATACAGGAAACATATACTTTCACAGTACTTTTTTTTTCACCCAAGAGTATAAGGTTATAAATGCTGTAAAGGAAAACCGCTAGTTTGTCTGCACCTTACAACCATCTATGTTTTGTATGTTTTGTCTTCTTTACGTCTCATCTGCCTAAACAATATGTTTTTAACTCATTTTTGCATCTCTAGCCTGCTCTAGAGATTTATAAAGACCTCCCAAAACATCCTTTGTATTTTATTCTATCTGTACGTATCACACTGCTTGTAATGCCTGATGAAAAGTTCAGAGTGATTAATACAGAAAGATACTGAAGGAAAACCAGGAGCTTCCTAGTTCTGAGAAAGATCTCAAGGAAAATCTAAAATTACTACTGCAATTAATTGGAAGCGTGTTGCTAGTCATCTGTTTTCTTTCAAAACATTTTAAAAACTACCAAAGACACAAAACCAATTCATGATATGAAGAAATAAGGTGCACATAAAAAGTTATGGAAAACATCTTCACTGCATTGTAAAAGACCTCAGCTTGTTTTCTCTGTTGAGTCTAACCAATTGCATGTTTCTCAGAGGTACTATCATGGGCTGCACACTGAACCCAAGCCCTTCTCTAAGGGTGAGCTGCAGCAATATTGGACCAAATTAATCCTCCATACACACTGGGCACTATGACAGATTAACACAACAGCTTACGTGACTATGCCTTCATGCTGTTTTCAGGCCAAGATTTAGAGAACTTCCCTGTAACTTCCATAAGACTTGCACACAAATTGACTACACAGTGCCAACTGCAAGGTCAAGACCTACGAAGAAGTCAGTGACCTGGCAGAAGTGCAGGGGAATCCTCCAAAGCGTATGAATTTACTCTGTTTAATTCAGCTTATGAAAATGAAAGACTAGTAACAAAGGCACTGTCTTCATTCATGATTAAAAAAAAAAAAAAAAAAAAAAAAAGCGCCATTTTTCTGACATTTCTGACCACATTTTCTCTGTGGTCCTACTTAATTATCCACTGCAGTCATATTGACCAGAAGTAAGCTTGCCTAGTCAAGGCTTTCACCAGGAAGGGAGACAAGGGAGGGTAAATCGTACCCATTCCCAAAGATAACAACGCCAACAAAAGCATCTGCCAACTTCTCCCTTGGTGAGCAGAAAAGCTATTTGCTGAACAGCCGGGTTTGCCACTAGCCCATTTAGTACCAAGAAGTGAAACGTTTCCAAGGAAAACACGCCACATACCACTGCCTAAGAAATGGTTCCATTTCCCCCACAACCGCAGACTTTTCTGCTTCCCTCAAACATCACTTTCTACAGTTCACCACGACGGAGTCAACGCGCCTTGGTTAACGGGTGTCCTCCGCTCTTGAGAGCGGACAGCTCTTTACGTTGGGAATGAGATGCCAAAGAAAGAGCCCCTGTGACGTGCAGCTGAACACGGGGCGTGTGTGCAGAGCCCGGGCTACGCCGCGAGCGCCGTCCAGGTGTTTGCTGGCGCCGTGTGCCGCCCACACCGCTGCACAGGCCACGGTAACAGAGCGCGGCCTGGGAACCACGCGGGCGCAGCAGCCCCTGCCAACGCCACCCGCGGCTCCTGTGTTTCTGCCCCGGATTTTCTGAGCGTAGGTGTGACCAACTGACTCCGCCGAGCACACAAAGGCGCCCAATGTGCCCCGCACACATCACACCTGCAAGGCAAACACGGCCGGCTCAACGGGGCCGGGGTGTACGGGATTTACAGCGCGGGCACAGCCAGGCGGCAGCGCGTGCTGTTGGCCGGCCCTGCGCAGATCCATCACACCCTGCACGTGGAGCCGCTCCAACACAGGCGGGACTCACAGCATATGGGGGCCAGCCTGCACACACACAGTAGCTGCTTGTCCCGCTTCCAGACACCTGGAAATCCCACACAGACGGGATTTTACACACGCACAAACCCAACTGAACCACGCTGGGAATAGCACACCAAAGGCGGAGCTCGTGAGGCAACGCCCAGGGCTGGACACAGCCTCACGCAGAGGCACCGGAGAGCAGGGATTTGGCCAGCTCTGCCACGCTGGCACCCTCCGCGCCAAGCCCGGCCTCCGGGTGAAGAGCTGGGAACAAGCAGCACGGGAACCAGGGACCAGCCTGGGCACCGGGGACCTGCCTGGGCACTGGGCACTAAACACTGGGCACCGCGCCGCCCTTCCCGCCCCCGCCGCGGGCCCTTCCCGCCCGCACTCAAGATGGCGCCGCCGCCGCGG
>PTEX01000003.1:5206327-5509769 GCA_003342815.1 Eudromia elegans | reverse complement strand
GGGTGGGGGGGGCAGCCGGGGCGGCCGCGGCGGGGCCCGGCAGCCTCCGAGGCGGCCGCGGGATCGTCGCCGCCACCCAGTGCTGGTTGTTGCAGTTTTGTTGGTGTCTTTTTCCTGCCAACGTGGCTGGGGTTAATGTTGCCCCAAACGTGCAGGATTGAAAGCGACTGGCACCATCGGTTCATAAAAGCCCACTCCAGTGGGACGTTACCTTTGAGATCTTTAAAGCTTCCGCAGAGGAACTTAGTCACCTGCTCTGTCGATGGTGTTTGGTCCCCTCGAGGTGATGGGAGGTGCTTTGCAGCAGGGGACTCGTTAATTTGGGTGCAAACCCAAACCGCTGGCTCTCTGAGCAGCTTGGTGGGTAGTGCTGCAGTTAGTGCTCTGCCACCGGCCCAGCACAGAACCACAGGGTGGTTGGGGTCGGAAGGGACCTCTGGAGATCATCCAGTCCAACTAGCCCAACTCCAGCAGGGACACCCAGAGCACGGGGCACAGGGTGGCATCCAGGTGGGTTGGAAGATCTCCAGAGAAGGAGACTCCACAGCCTCCCTGGGCAGCCTGTGCCAGGGCTCTGTCACCCTCACAAGTTCTTCCTCACATGGAGGTGGAAGCAGCCGCTGATGAGCGAGTGTTGGCCGTCCTTATTGAGCATTAGCCACCCCCTGCAAACCAGCTGCACAAAAAGAAGGTCTCGCCTCCATTCAGCACAAATATAAAGACTTGTCCCTGTTGGCCTCTGCAGCGTGGGAAGTCCGAGCCGTGCCAGGGGCTGGAGAATGTGGGGAAGGAGCCCCACGTGCCGAGCAGCGTCACAGCGAGTGCCCTGCACCCTGTGCCCAACCGCAGAGAGGTCCTCGGGAGCGCCTCACCACGGCACTTCGCTGGACACAATACTGGGATGTGTTCCTAGGGGAAATGTCCCCTCGGCACAGGACGAGGGTCTCGAAATCTGATTTTTTCTAACCTCTGCATGCTCAGAACTTTAAAACATATTTTATTCCCTGTGTAAAAGAGAAGCTGAGAATCAGATACCTCAAAGTATTTCAGTCCTATGTTCTGATTACTTGGTTGTTTCAACATGATTCAGTTGAACCAAATTCATGGTTATGCTCACGGATGTTTAAATATAATAGTATGTGTAAAACAGCAGCCGGATTCCAATAACTGTTAGACATGTTTTTTGACTTCATAATCACCTTAACATGCAAAAATGAAGAAATATCAGGATATGGCTGCATGATGACTTAAGATTTGTTGTAGTGCTTATTCTTACACTGCTTTGTAGCACAGTACATTTAGTCCTAGGCCATTTTTACCTAATTGTGCTGTTCATTTTGTCACCAAGTTTTATTTTGTTTTTATTTAATAATAATCCTGTCTCTGCCCAGCAGCCTTTTTAAAGGACCCATAAACAATAAGTCATAAAGAGCTATGACTCCATGAAAAGGAACTTTACAACCCTAAGAAATTTTCACTATTTTTGGTTTCACTAATTTCATCTTTCCTAGTCCTCATCCTAAGGTAAAAATACTTGTTTCCCATTGCCAAGGATTCCTCCGCAGAGAAAGCATTCCTTGTTCAAATACGTAGCTAAAGCTCTCTTTTATGCTCCTGTCACTTTGTATTTCAGTTACAATAGTGTCATTTTTGGTGGCTTTGGCAGATACAGTCTTGCTGTGCTCATACGCAACCAGAATTGTTGTTGTAAAAAATAATCCCCTTAGCTCATTGCTTTGTCCGTGCATCTCTCCAGTGTTCCCCATCTCTCTGCTTTCATTTTCAAGGCCTTTCATGTTTTGTTCCTATGCTGTATTGTTCCACACTTAGCATTAATATTTTGCTTCTTGCCTCTAACTAACCTAGAGTCCTGGTTCTCATTGCCCTTTTGTTGTTTTTTTTTAAACAAACCCTTTCATATTTTTTTCCATGTAATTATATCTTCACTCAGACCATCCAAAACCAGAAGTTTAGCAGAGTGTCTACTAAAACTTAAAACTCCCTAAACTGCTGGTGTGCTGGTCCTAGTACCGATCCTACTAACCGGTGTCACTTAAGTGGTTCTCTGTTTACCACATCTGTCCATCTGAGGGTTCATGTCTCTGGTCTTACGGTTCAGTCGCAATCTCTTGAAATCAGGGTTCTTCCTATCACTCTTTTCTTGATTAGTGTTTACCTACGTGGGCCCTGAGACGATACATGCCTAAACCCTCTGGATTTCGTGGCCACATCAGAACCCCCTGGATAATGATGCTCACCTGCCGGGAGCAGTAATGCGGAGCCGGCGCGCTCTCGTTTCGGGCTCTCTGCTGAAAATCTCAGTGTCAGCCAAGATAGATGGTGCATTTTGTGACACAGACAGCCTGCCATTAGGACAAACTCATTTCACTGGAGAGCCATCTCATGGTAATGACTTTCAGTCACAAATTGACCTAGGCTGGTTTGAATCAGTGTGTTAGAGGTGAAAGGCTTCATACTCCATTACCAGAACTCTGAGCCATCAAGTCTGCTCCGTCCCACCCCTACTTAATCTGTATTGATATACTTGGTAGCATATTCCTAACTGCCGTCATCCATACACATGTCTGCCATCATTTTGTTGATACAGTCAATCAATACTACATTAAATGTTACCTTCAGTTTATCCTTAATTGCCTAAAGTAGATGTGGTATTTTCATTATTTATACAGCTATGGCATTAAATTATGCATTCTAGATTAAAAGAATAAAAGATTTGTTTACATTATTATTATTGCTCTGGCATCAACTTTTGGATTTCTGTGTAAAGAAATTAATCTCCTATTGGAGGGGGAAATGGGGACTGACAGGCACTAGCTCCTGTTGCCTCTGGGACATAATTATGCTTGCAGATACAAAAACAGAAAAATCATAAGCTTAACACAGTAGAGACTCTTGAAAGTTTCATCTCAGCATGAAGCTATGTTTTAATTATTATTTTTGTCTGCATTGTTCAGATCGACAGTGCAACAACTAGAATAAGTGCTTATCTTAGTTAATTCTTCATGAGGCTTATGTCACTGGAAGATGCATTTAATTTATTTCCTTTTTCTTTTCTTAAGCCAACATTGACTAAGTAAGTGGTAATCTGTAAACATTCAACAAAGGTTTTACTACTTGAGGGCCAAATCCAAAGTCTGTTCAGTCCGTTAGATTTTTTCACTGACTTCAAAGATCCCTGGAACAGGCCTTTTTACAAGACAGAGGCAGGTTGTGCTTTGTTTGAGGACCTTGTTGTAGAATGAACACAAATGTTTTATATTCTACTATATTAGTGTATTTTCTATATGTCTTCTCATGTAAATGGAGCCTGGATGCTCTACCTCTAAAATACATGCATGTAAATATGCACATATATAATATGTATACACGTAGTATATAAGTGGAGTATCACAGTTTTACAGGTGGTGTAGGGAGGAACAAAGATCAATTGGGAGGAGCTGGGGAACTGCAGACCAATATATCTGGCTTCTGTACCAGGAAAACGTTTGAAACTACAATAGCAATAGACTTGGATGGAGGTTACACGTAGAGGAAGACATCCCCTTGAACCATTCTTGGGAACGGTGTGGGAGACGGCTAGATGGCAGAGGCCAATGCTGCATCAGGGACTGTAGAAACGATTTACTAGGATGGGTATTCAAATGCAAATGCCTAGGGTGACCCTGTGGCAGAGCTGGTGTACTGCTATAAGCATAACGTTGGTGAGCTCTTAGCATGCAAAGAGATCCTAGAGTCACTTTAGATACGTTCTTGAAAATACCAGCTCTGTGCTTAGCAGAGGTTAAAAAAACAAAGCAAAACAGAACAAAAATAGCCTCTTCAGAACTGCTTGGAAAGTGACAGAGATCAAAGGAGAAGTTATGATTGTACCACCACATCGAAACAACAAGGTGTTTGCATCTGGAATACTGTGTCGTGTCCCATTCCAGGAATACACCTAAAACTGAAAAGTGCTGCAGAGGTGGGCAGCGAGGATGACTGGGCTTGGCTACTGTGGAAGAGGAGATTAAACAGATTAAAACTCTTCATCCTGGAAAAGAGATAACAGAAGAGGGGGACACAAAGTCATTACTTGCAAAAAGAGTGTCAACAAGGATCAGTTATTTGCTGTTTCCCCCAAAAAATCAAAAATAAGAGGGCAGAAAATGAAATAATCAGCAAGCTGGTTTAAAACAAATAGAAGGATTTTGTTTTTTAAACAGTGCAAAATTAGATAGTGGGAGTCCTTGCCAAAGGATGTTTTGGTTGTGTGCTAGAAAAACAATACGGAAAGATCTAGCAAAGGCTTTTTTATCTTAGACATGCTTTTATTAAAAAAAAAAAAAAAAAAAAAGAGAAAAAAAGGAAAAAAGAGAAAAGCAAGAGAATCTGAAGGTCCCTAAACTGCAGCCTGCCAAAGCTGAGGACATTTTGCTAGGGAAAATGTTGCTCTGTTTTTATCTGTTTTTTATATCAGATTACAAAGATTTGTCTGTTTTTCACACTAAACTTCTAAAAATTTGACAATGGTCCTTTTCCAAGGAAAGGAGACTGAACTATATGAATCCATTGTCTAGCTCCGTATTAGTGTTCTTCTGAAAGAATTTTTGAGAATCTGAATGCCTCTTCAGGGACCTAAATCTGACATTTTGGGTACCAATTGCATAGAGAAAACCTCAGCTCAGCTTCAGCATAACCTGCCAGGGCAATGCAATAGGTTGCTGACCCAGAGAGCACCAGTTCTTGGAAGACTGCCTGAAGAGACCCCGAGCAAACGTCCCCCTTGGCTTCTGGCTCAGCCTCCAGCTTTTCCTGCTCCTTCCACTATATTTGTAATTTAGTCAGAAATTCCATACCTCACTCCACAGTAAAATTCTGTGTGCATAAAGATTTGCATGTGAAATGGATAAATATGACAACTATATCTTTAAAAAGATGCTGTGTTATTTTCAGGTGACTGGCATAAGAGGAGCATCTACTTTACAGTTAGTGGTAAGACTGCTTGAAACATTCGTTTCTTCTCAGTGGTTTTCTTTTATGTGTACAATATTAGATATTTATATATTTCATACAGACATAGACTTAAACTGAAGGATTGTGTGAGCCAGCCCAAGGTGAAGATGGCCTCTGTGGGCTTTTGTCTCACTCATCATGGCAGGTTATTTTCAGGGAAAACAAGTTAGTCGCAGAGGCCTGTGCAACCGCGCCTGCGTTCTGTAGATTCACAGTCTGCAGCCAGAGGGGAAGATTAGATCGTTGGCTCTCACACTCTCTGTATCACGTGCTATTAAACTTGCCCGCTTGCTGTACTGGAGCTTATTGAGCACAGCAACATGAGTCAGTGTGAGACACGTTCTGCGCTCTGCAAAGGCATCCCATCTGGAGGGAAGGAAATCCAGAGAGGCAAAATCACTCGTTTTTCTTGGTGCTTTGCTCCCATCACCTTCAGGGGTAAAGGCAAGCAGATAACCAAGAAATGTGCCTTATTTCTCATTTGAATTTGTCTGAATTCCTCTTACAGCCATTATGGATTCTTGTTATATCTGTAGCATCTCATCACAGTGAAAGTGCTTACACAATGCAATTGGGCCCCAATGTAACCATCTGAGATTAACCTTACTGGGATTTGGGGGGTTACTGAGATCTCTTAATAATTTCTTGCAGTTCTTACAAATTTTTGTTGCTCTCTTTTGCAATTTCAACAATTTTTTGGGATGCATTTTAAAATGCATATGTGGGAAGCATATGAAATACTCCAATGTAAAAAAAAACCTGATTTGAGTTATTTGGACACAATTACCCTATGGCAGTTTTTAAAAATTGTCTCCAGGAGAAAGCCTCCCACTTCTGTGTGGCTTCATTATAAAAATGGCCTAATGATCCCCATTTGCTAACAGATTTGCATCATTCCACATATTAATCCTGTCCTCAGTGTTATTTACTCTCTACCAGCCTTTGCGTTCTCCTCACTTGGAATGATGTGTTTCCAGCTGGAGCATCGACGAGAATTTACAGTGTGCATGGCCGAGTATCATTGCCTGCAAAATGCCATAGCTTCAGTAGAAGCGTTTCTTCAATAATAACTGGGGTTTTTTTTGATTCACCAGCTATTTCTGAACGTCTTCGATGTGTTCGGCGTTGTTTTGTTGTCAGGAAAGTTGTCCCCGAGGCCAGCTCGGGGCCGGTGCCTTTTCGCGCGTGGCTGCGAGCGCCGGCACTCGCTGCCGTGTGGTGCAGATGGTGCCGGGCCTTGCTGGGCCGCGTCCACAAACACCTTTTCCCTTTGGTAATGTCAAGTGATTGACACAAGGCAGAAGGAGCCTTCCTAGAAAGATCCTGGCATCACCTGCTAGCGGAGCAGATGGGATTTTTACACAGCCTGAATTCAAGGATAATGTGGGTGCTTTCAGTGTCAGCACGTCAAATCACCTTAAGTACAGATCTAACCTGGATTTCCTGGCTAGCCGTGAGCCCAAGTGCTTGGAGTAATTAGTTCTTTAATGCTCCTTGACTGTAATATGGCTTTGTGACTTTCGTTCCCTGCTATTAAAAATATATATCTAAATGTTATCCAAATCAGGAACTTGGATGCTTGCCTCCTAAGTGCAAGCTCTTGCTGGTGGGCAGCATTCGCAGAGAGCACTCACATTCTCCTCCTTATTTCACCAAGTGGAACAGGAACGAAGCGGTAACAAGCCAGAACCCCTCCGACCTTGCAAGTAATTGCCGAGCACTGCTCCATTTAGCTCAGAAAATACCCAGCCAAAAGGACGCCTCTTCTCACTGTAATGTTCCTTCCTAACTGCTGCGTAGTGTGTTTTTTCTTGATGCTCTTTCTTGATGTTTTAATGGCTGTGAGGATTTTATTTTTTAATTGGATTGCTATCAGAATGATCTAAATAGAAACTAAAGTTGCCTTAAAAAAAGGATATTCTCAGAGTTAGTACTGACTGAGTGAAGAATCTTTTCAATTTCATCTCCTTAGGGCTGACTCAGTGTGTTTATTCAGGTGAAACATCCACCCCAGTGAAAGACATACGGATGTGACAGTAAATGCCTCAATGCATTTTGTAAATATATGATTATTCATGCTGGTAATATTAATATTGCACTGTGCACCATATAAATATAAAGCAAAAAAATATACTCCTTGACTAAAAATTCTAAACCTGAGCTTTGTGTAACACTAAAGAGCTAAATTATAATAGTGGACACTGTGAAGGCGGGGCTGGTCATTAGATTCTAAGAACTCAGTAAAAAAAAACCAGTTTGGGATAAGGTATAAAACCACACCCAGTAAAAAAATACTGTATTTCCTTAATGATATGTGTAAAGCAAGCCTTGAGTAGATAGAAATAGCTACCTTTTTTTTGGAACATTTCCTCAAACACACCTGAATTTATTAAAAAAAAAAAAAATTTTCCAAAACATTAAGAATTAGAATTAACTTTCTACTGGGAAATCTGTTCCAGTATAATTAAATTCTGTAGTGACGAAGAGGAAATACATGCAGATAATTAATTAAAAATAATTCAGCATGGAGAATTAATACTTATCCTGCATAATAAGGAAAAAAGGTGTTAGAACTAAAAAAATTATTTACTTATGCATAATTTTTGTATGTATCTTTCATCTAGTGTATAGTCTGTTCATTCTGACTCTAGATATTATTCAGTTACATGCAAAAATCCTGATTCTGCAAACATTTATGCATATACTTTATTTTATACAGTTTAGTTCTAAGTAAAGAAAAGTTATGGGCTCTAGGAACTTCTCAGTTATAAAATGCTATCTTAAAATAAAAACATTTTTGCTCCTTAACAAACTGTACATTTTTGTGTTAGTGGAATAAATAATAAATTAATGTGAGAGGCAGTAGGATAAATATGAAGGCTGCATTTACAGCTCAAACCTGGTCTGAGAAAATCTTACCAAAAGACTTATGAACTGAGGTTTTCTATTTCCCTTTTGGGGTAGATTGTCTTTACTTGCTGAAGAGGAGTACTACTGGGAGCAGGGAATCTTGCTCTGAAATCTATTTTCCTCAAATGAGCATTTTACTACTGCAGTTTCATGGCCGTTACTCTTTTTCCAGCACTAATCATGCAAGTGATGTCATAAAAAGTAACTTTTATAAGTTTTAATCACATATATTTCAAATCTCAAATAGGCTGTTCAGACAATACACTCTTTAGAAGGCCCTATTATACCATGCAGTAGTGTGTGATGAGGAGATGCTACATTTATTTTAGGAGAGAAAGAAATCTGTATTTCATTTGTTACACTGCTAACTTCACTTTAGGTAATTGCATTCAGCTTTATTATTGCCCAAAGCAATAACTGATTGTTAGTTATTGAAGTCTGAAATGATTTTCTCATTTCCCAGGGGAATCTGGAGATTTACATGGTGCACAGCAGTAACTAATAGATATAATCTGGTCATAATGTAGCCCTATAATGTGTTATTTACTTGTTGAGAACATGGATGTTGAACATTTTAACATTTCCTCAAGAAGTGTTGCAGATTTTACTTATGATATGTGAGCTTTAAGTGTTTACTACTCTTACTTTCATGATGGTTGAAATGCCAGCAACCGTTACAAGCCATAAAAAAAACACTGAAAATTGTGTGTATGTACTCACTCATCTGAACTGAGTATTTGACATATTTTATCATTTATTTTTGAAATGCATACACATTAATTAAAAATAATCTACAAGAAGTAAAATTTCATCAACAGTAGATACTTATTTGTTTGGCATGGAATATTTATATTACATGAATATAATTATACAAGGAGAGGGAAAGGCTTATATGAAGCAGATCTTACTCTTCTTGCTGTCCTCTGTATCCGTTTCAGTACTAGTCTATATGCAACTCTGGATGTTTTCAATAGCTGCGTGCCTTGTTTTATGAATCACCTGTGGCACTCTGTACCCAAAGGACATTATGGGCAAGTAGTAACCATCTATAATTGCATTCTGGAAGCCACCTGGAACACTTTAAAGATGGGATTCAGTTGTCTTAATGTCGGTATCCAGTGCCATTTTGAATACCATGACACATTGAAGTTGCCCCATGGGACTGACACATATGACCCTGAGCCTGCAGGACTTACAAGGGCAAGTGCAGGGTCCTGCACCTGGGAAGGAATAACCCTAGACATGCCTACAGGCTGGGGACCGACCTCCTGGAGAGCAGCCCCGCAGAGAGGGACCTGGGCGTCATGGTGGACGACAAGTTGACCATGAGGCAGCAGTGTGCCCTCGTGGCCAAGAAGGCCAATGGGATCTTGGGGTGCATTAAGCAGAGCGTCTCCAGCAGGTCGAGGGAGGTGATTCTGCCCCTCTACTCAGCCCTGGTGAGGCCGCACCTCGAGTACTGTGTGCAGTTCTGGGCTCCCCAGTGCAGGAGGGATGTGGAGCTGCTAGAGAGAGTCCAGTACAGGGCCACGAAGATGATTAGGGGTCTGGAACATCTGCCCTATGAGCAAAGGCTGAGAGAGCTGGGCCTCTTCAGCCTGGAGAAGAGAAGACTGAGAGGGGATCTGATTAATGTATATAAATACCTCAAGAGAGGGTGCGAGGAGGATGGGGCTGGCCTCTTCTCAGTGGTGGCCAGTGATAGAACTAGAGGAAACGGCCACAAATTGAGGCACCAAAAGTTCCACAGGAACTTGCGAAGGAATTCCTTAACAGTGAGGGTGCCAGAGCCCTGGCACAGGCTGCCCAGAGAGGTGGTGGAGTCTCCTTCTCTGGAGATCTTCAAAACCCGCCTGGACATCACCCTGTGCCACATGCTCTAGGGGACCCTGCGTGTGCAGGGGGGTTGGACTAGATGACCTCTAGAGGACCCTTCCAACCTTAGGTGTTCTATGATTCTGTGACTTCTGTGGCCTTCTGGAGCAACCAGGTGAAACACCTGAGGGTATAATGGGTGTCTAATAGCACCCTTTTGTTTTAGGCAACCGCCTACCCCTTTGAGTGTCCAATGCTTTTATTCAGTGAGGAGCCCAGTGGAATCCAGCCTAGCTGGGACCTGCTCTCACAGCAGCAAGATAAGCCTTAAATAACAATCTCACTGAACTGGGCAGTCTTCTGGTACACATATCTGCCATTGAAGTCACCTTCAGAAACAGGATCTTGTAGAAAGAAAAGAGTAAGAGTTTTTTTAAACATGGGTTTATTCTAATGGTGTAGTTAATATACTTCATTTTGAGGTTACAATAAAATGAACTGTTAATGTTAGATAAACAAGCCAGTAATATGAAGTGAAGTGATCTTAGACTTATAATATATACTAGTGATGCCAGTATGTTATACATGATACTCAGATACATAAAACATCTACTTCTCTATAGCATAATAATAGTAAACATGTTTTATTAAAGTAGATTTTCCTCTCCATCAAATATGAATGTTTTATGAAGCCTTGAAAGTATTCCTCAAGGAAACATTAAAGAATCAGCTCTTCGCTCAACCCACAAGGGATTTGTGACTGTTATTCACATTAAACCTAAGGAGAATTGTGGACATAAATACCTGGTGCGTCAAGACATGACTAGATCCTTAATCCTTAGCATCTTCACCATCCTTGTGACACAGGCTCCTCCTCTTCCCAAGCGATGGTTTTTCCTCTCCTAGTGCCTCTCCTAGTACAAAAACATTCATCCTAATACAAGATAACCTTAGTTAGTGTATAAGATTTCTCCCTCGTGATTGACCAGGCTGTGATGCTGCTTTCAATAGCTCCAGTAACATGCAGCTGAGATCTGCATGCCATTTTAAAGTTTCACTGAGGTCCATATTGGGTGAGAAGGGAATCAGAACCATTCTTGCTCCCGGCATTCAGCACCAAAGTGTTTACTACCAGATGAAAGGATGGAGATAAAGAAGAAAGTAATGAATTGAGATCTGCAGGAAAAAAGAGAGGCTGAAAAAAGAGAAGATCTGTGCTTTGATAAAAACAAAATGTATAACTAAGTGTAAAAAGCCACCTTTTCCTCAAAAATAATCTGAATGAGGAAAAAAGCCACCTTTTCCTCAAAAATAATCTGAATGAGGAAAAAAAAAGGGGTGGGGAGGGATAGCAAAAGCATTATCTGTTGAAGCATCAACACTTATTTATTCTGCCTCCTTCCCAGAAACCAGAGCAGAGACCTGTGTGCTGGAGCTAAATGTCTCTTTAAAGCTATGGTAGCTCTCCAAGCTCTCCCAATGCGAGATGTGTGGCTGCCAGCTCCCTGCGGCCACCAAGCTCCAGAAGAAACGTGCTCCATTTGTTTGACTCTTGATGCAACAACCTAGACTCTCTTCCTCATCTGCACCTGCACAAACTGTAAGTAAAATCACCTGAAGCAAGAAGACTGGGTTCCTGTATGATCTTACTTACGGGGCTGTGCTGGGCATCATACAATGTCCTATATGATGTCCATAGCATACCACAAGTCCCGATAAAGCTGTTTATCAGGTAACTACTGCACTGGACCGTAGCCAAGGCCACAGGTATAGTCATTAACAGATTATGATTTGAAAAAAGCTTTAAAGATTTTAGCCAAAATCGTAATGCCTCAGTCCCCCCCAAATCTTGTACTGCTCTTCATTTTCCTTTTTATCCCCTCTGATATCTTGTGCTTCTGTTTGCGCCACACCTTCTGCTGTTTCATTTTTACTGTCACTCCTGTACAGCTCTTTCTCCTCCCTTTGGCTCCTGCACTTGCACATTATAGAGAGGTTCTCTATTACAGAAACTTTGCAGCTTTTCTCTAAGCTTTTACTTGGCCTTTAGTGACAGCCATTACTGAAATGCTTTTGTCCTTTTGCTAATCCTGACTCCTTCAAATTATCCCCTTAAAATTATGCTATCAAGCAGTTGATTTTTTTTTTTTTTTGCATAGGAATCTCCCTGATGGCTAAAAATCTATATGTAACTGAAAGATAAGCTATTGAGAACTTGTCATAAAATACTTACCTTGTGAGTGTACTTTCCATAACTGCCATCCTCATGCTATTTCTGCTGTACCACACACTTGTACATCTGGTTAGTTTAGAATGGCAACTCTCAGGCTTTCAGGATCAGTGTTGTGTTCATATTTCCTATATTAATTATGACTTCTGCATTCCACTGTCTTTTGCCAAAATTCTGTGCACCTACAGTTTTTGGTCTCCTCATGATGAGACCACTTCAGGAAGACTTACAACTCATGTTCCAGTAGAAATAGATGAAGCTAGAAGAGGCATTGCAAAGCTTGGGGTTCTCGGGGCAATAGGAAGTCTTTCCTATGGCAGCATATCAGATGAGTTTAATGGGATATATGCCAAGAGAATAGGAGTGCCTGGGAGCAAAATATTTAAGCCAGGGAATAATGCTGAAACAATAGCAAAAAGAGCATAGTAGTACTATTACTATAATGCAAGAGTAATACAATATTAAAATTGAGCAGGAGCAAATTTTGCCTGATTATTGTGAAGATTTCTGATATTTGTGAAGATTATTGTGTGATTTGAGAGCAAAGGGACTGGGTGTAGCTTTTCAGGGGAAGAATCTGCAGAAAAAAAAATCCACCCTTTCAAAATAGTTGTGAGTTATTTGAAGGAGAGTGCCTGGTATGCTGCTTATGATAACAGGCACATCAACTCAGTGACAAAGTGGCCTTTGCTAGACCACTTTTTCTGCTTAACTTGAAAGCATTTGGGAATGCTTCATCCTTTTTTTCAGGTGTTATATAAATAATTTATACTTTGCTGTGTGTCTTTGTATTACCACTCTCTAGCCCATCCAAAATACTGCTAACATCTCCTATTCTAAATGTATCTATCTGATAAGATCAAAGTCATCTTTTTGTAGTGCCACATTCAATAGAAAAAGAAACTTAATTCAGGGGTCATTGTTATCTACATAACTAAACAAAGAGGAAATCAAAATAAATGAATCCTTGCTAATGTCTTAAAGAATTGTCTCTCTAACTTGGTAGACCTAATTTTATTGAAGACCTATCAACCGATTGCTTGCTGCCATTTTCCTGTTTTGGACAAACACATTAACTCAGCAAATAAGCTGAGTACACATGAACTGTATCGACTGCCAGGAGACTAACTTATCAATTATATATACATAACTTAGATTGAAATATCAATAAAGAAACCAAGAACCTATTAAAACAAACTTTTAAATTAACTGTTCCAATGATGTTTCTGTTTGGCTGCTGTCGCCATCTGAAATATAACCTTGTGCTTCCTAATGCATACTCTGTAAGGATGTCTGAGGTCAAGGCAGTCATTAAAATGTCCATGAAGCCTAAGACAGACATTCTGAGACCTGATCTATTCACTCTCTATACAGGCATGACACAGTAGCATTACCATTAATTTAGCAACAAATATGGCTACAAAGTATTATTTCTAATTTCTTCCATTAATTGAATGAACCTTTACTCAAGAAAACAAGATATTTTGAGAGAATGGTACCACATTTTTGAGGATGCCATGGCAATATGCCAGTGCAACGCCTTGCAGAGTAGTAAACATTACCAGGGATTAGTAGTGTACGCAGCACTGTTGGAGCCATCACCACGGCAGGGCGGTTCAGGGAGGTTTGAAACATCACTGTCCCTGGATGCCTGGAACAGATATTCTGAACCACAACTCTGTTCTTATAGATGTTACTTCACAATCTTCCTCCCATAGTTTACATCTTTTCAGGCTGCCACATGTTTGCTTACAGCAGGATTGCAGTACTTCTAACTGTATCATTTTTAATTGCCCAGTTTAAGAATAGAGCTGAAATGTTGTGTTTTTCCAAGCTTTGGGGGATTGTTAAATGACCTTGTCAGCTCCTGGAAGATAACAAAATAACAGTTTGCAGTTAAAGTGAGGATTTTTCCCTGTTGAAAATGCCTGTTGTTTTTATTATTGTAAGAACTGGTCCACTGAACTTAGCACAGCCTCTGAGGTCTCAGTGAGAATCCTATGATTAATGAGGCAGCCATTAATGTCAGTAGATTGAACAACTGAAATCTGATTATATTAAAGTGCTTCCCAAACATTAGGGTCACATTAACAGTTTATTGAAACAAGCTGATAAAATTTAAAATGGTCATCTAATTCCCTGGGGTTCCTAATTGTTGCATGATAAATCACTCTGCAGAGAAATCTATTACAATGTTCCAAATGAGAAAATGTAATTTACTCTACCATTAGTGGGGTGTTTGAAGCACATCAGTTCTTCCATGGGGGGAATTTTGTCAGAATAAGACAAAACTCAGTATATATAGATTTTTTTTTTCTTTTAGATCAAGATTATGTGTGTGGCTAGAGCTATCTAAATTATATAAGAAAAATGAGACTTTTTATGGAAACAAATCACCTGACAATGACTTGTAAGTCTATTACTAAAGGTCCAGCATGAATGAGCATTCATCTATGTTTATGGTATTAGTCTGGTTAGAAGCACATCTCTGCCGAGATTAAAAAGTTTTCATGGCTCAATTATGGTGTCTTCTTAAAGAAGAAAAATCAGCTTAAAATTCACACACTTCTGCTTTCAGAACCTCAGTGCTGAAACAAATCTATGCACAGAGAACCCAAGTTGTACCTTTCAATGTCTGCAAGACTAAATAATTTTGGTTTGGTTTGTTTTTTTGTACTTGTTGTTTGCTTTTTTCCTTTTGGTGTCACAAATTCCCCCACACTCACCCGCATTTTCCTCTCTCACTTTTCCTCCGATTTGTTTAATGTACAATTTTATTATTCTCTTGTGCTTAGGTAGAGTTTGAGCATCAGAGATTCATATATGCATTTCATTTTGTGCGTATAAATAAAGAGGTTCTGATGCATAAAGTTTGTAAAATTTGTTTCTAGGTTTGGGAATAAATTTGATCATTCCTGCTCTGTTTAGATCTTTCCCAAATTTGCAGAAAAAATAAGAAAAAAGGCATTAAAAATAGAAAAGTCTTTCATAATCACTGCTGAAAAAGATATGTAGTCACATATCTGTCTGAAAACTCTGCATCAGACATAAAAAATGAAGCAGAGACATTGTAGATACTAAATTATTTGCCCACTGAACAGTGGTAAAGAAGCACACATTTTTCTTCATTCACACTACAGTAGACATGGTAAAGGACAACGTTCCTGTGATGGAGAGGTAAAAAACAGCTGAATAATGAGCATCTCAACATGCACCCATTCTCTTCCATGCCCTGTTTGGTGGTAGCTCCAGTCAGATAATCACAATTACCATGTCATTAACTTGCAGCAAGAAAGCAAAATGGGTTTAATTCTCACCAAAACTGTTTTATAGGGAAAAAAATCTCAGCTTCTCTTTCTCTTCTTTATAAATAGAGCAGTAAAATACCACAAAAACAACTTATGGGATGACACAGAGTGTTGATCCTACCAAAAGATACCTGGTTTTTTTTCTGGTGTTTTTTTTCTTTCTTTCTTTTTTGAAATGTGTCATTCTCTCCATGGCAGCATTTTATTGACATGGCATATGGAATAGAAATTTGTATATGTTCCATGTTCAAAAAATCTAGTGCAGAATGTGGAATGATTCGTATTGTTTGCAATTCTGTAATACTTGGGAATCTCATCCAGCCAGCAAACTTCTCTATGTGAGGAGATGCATGAACATGGGACACAAAGACATGCTTCAGTAAATATCAGAGAATAAAGCAAAATATGGCAGATGGATATAAGGATGTTAAAAGGAGCACTGAAACGAGCGGCATTCTCAGCACTGTTTGCTGTAGGTTTTACAGAAAAGGAGCATTCTGAGGAGGCTCTGCAGAAGAATAATAAGGCTCAGCTTTGTGGAAATTTGCTGTTCCCAGAGCAAACACACCTGTAAAAGGAACTTTTGCCATGTTATGCAGTACCTCAGTGGACCAAATCCACGGGACACTTGAGTACAATTTGGCAGCCATAGTAGTTTGGAAGTCAGGATGGAGAAGTTCTAAAAATAATTTTGAACAACAATAATGATAAACAAATCTGGGCTTTAGAAATGAAAGAGAGAAGAATTAGGATGACAGTTGAAGGGCTACCTTTGTAAGGTGGGAAGAGACTCTTGACTGTGAGGGAGAAGGAGCAAGACAACTGAAGGTAAAGCATAAAAGGGACTCTCAAGCCACCCTCCTGAGTGGGTTCAAGAGACATTACATAGAAGATTTAAAATACATATTTGAACCGTGAAACACATTGTTGCAAGATGCTGTGGTAATAAAAGGTGTATTCGTTTTTTCAAAAAGTTGTTCAGACACATTTACATTTATGTCTGGAAGCAAGCTTTGGCTTAGGAAGTCACTAAAGACCTAGTGGGATCAGGGATCCAGCTGCACTTCCCTGACAAGGAAAGATAAGGGCTGAAATTGTGTGAGATCCAGAGCAATAGAGAATATCTGCTTTCTGTTCTCTTAGATGAGCGGCTCTTACATTGACTTCACTCACCTCAGTGACAGGTCCTCGTCCTCCTGTTGACCTTTTTTCTTTTCAGCAGGTTGATCACTGATCAGCAGTCCTGTCATCACACCAGCCTAGGACACCAGGAATGGAGGGAGAAGGATAAAGTCTCCATACTGTGTGTCTAAGAGAATGATTTAGCAGAAAGTCTAGATTCCTTCTGGTGCAAATTTGCCTTGTGCCTTACACAGGTAGTTCTCAGACACACCCCCAATACTCAAAAGAGGTTTCATAGAATCATGGAATCATAGTATCTTTATGGTTGGAAACTACCTACAAAATCATCAAGTCCAACCGCCTCCGTATTCCTGGAACCAAAACTACATTATGTGTTGTCAATTCCTTATACTACTATATACTTGGGAGGCACAAAAGTGTACTTTGCTTGCATGATTTTCATTCTTCCAGAGTTGGCCCACTTTGAATTGAAGACCGCAGAGTCATGGTGACTGTGGATGTGCCCCCATGGAGTTTTTTAAATACACCATTTTCCTGGGGAAAGGTTCTTCGGATGTAGCTTGTCTGTCAATTTTACTCTAATTATTATGATTATTGTGGTCTCTCATTACTGTGTAATTTCTGAATGATATCTATGAACTTCTGCAGATCTGTGATGACTGCAGATTTCTAGTTTTTGGCACAGAAAGCCTAAAACTATTGCCTAATGTTCAATTCAGCTCCTTGGAAGCTGTTGAAGGGTTCATGCAGGTTTGCAGGGACTGCTTGCATACAACACATTGCAAATTGGCCTTCTGAATGGTTGGCAGTGGAGTTTTTTGTGCTACTCTTTGTGTGAAATTGCCTTCCAGTTTTTGGTAAAATCTGTCTGAAGTCAATAGAACTGCTGCAGAGATGAATTTGGACCTCTATGTTTTGTTTATTCTTAAGAAGAAAAAAAATAAATTGCCTTTTTGGAATAAGAAAACATACGTAGCATTTACCTGAAAGCCCTCAAAAGCTTTCATAAATACATACCATATTTCTGCTCATGTAAATGTGTATTTGTATCTTTACAAAAAAGCTACTTATTAGAAACACAGTTAAATAAGTGTTTTGGATGTGTAGTAGTAGTTTCTTAGCTCAAGCATGATTTACCTTATCGCCTATAATGACTGCTATGCTAAATGCATATTTTGCTGTAACTAAAAATGCATATTATTAATATTTTTTATAATAGTTTATATTTTTACAGCGTCTTTCATCCCAAATACCATAGGGTTTATGTATGTGAATAATCCCATTGAGCTTGTGTGAATAGTCCATTGAAACCAATGGGACTATTCACACAAGTAAGACTGTTCACATGCATTAGAGCTATAGAGTGTGGCTCTCATTCTAGAATACATTTTTTTCCTCCATAAAATTGACACTCAGTCTGTGTTAGTTTAAAATAAATTAATTGGAGACGAAATTGCAAATGCTGCTTCTTTCAATATATTTTCAGAAATTCACATTTATGAATAAGGGTAGGAGGCCAAATAATTTAATCTCTCTCTCTTTCTCTCTAAGGAGTATATTAACATGATAGTTTAGTGCTGATTTTAAGTGAGGCTGTCTCTTGTTAATGGTACATCCCAAAACAACTTACTACAAATAAGGGACTTAACCTTAGAAATTTTTACTTAAGGAGTTTTTAATCATGTCAAGAATCTCACTTAATTCAGTGGAATTACTCACATGAGATACAAATCCAGGATCAAAATTAAGGCCAGATAAAACAATGACCAACACAACTGATTGTTTGGAGGTTGTTTTTTGATCTATATTAAATAAACTCTTTAAATTGAAACAAGAAATTGGGAAATCAGAAATCAGACAAAAAGTTGGTTTCAATGTTACTTTTCATTTCTGGGTGTCCAAGATGCTCAAGAGATGCAACTTCTTCTAAGATTGAGGGGCATGTTATTTTTTATATTACCGTCTCTAACTCAAGTACGAGTATGTGATAGTTACGTTTGGCACTAGTCACAGAATCACAGAGTGGCTGAGGTGCAAAGGGACCTCCAGAGATCATCCAGTCCAACCTCCCTGCTCCAGCAGGGACACCCAGAGCACAGGGCACAGGGTGGCATCCAGGCGGGTTTGAAGATCTCCAGAGAAGGAGACTCCACAACCTCTCTGGGCAGCCTGTTCCAGGGCTCCATCACCCTCACAGCAAAGAAGTTCTTCCTCATATGGAGATGGAACTTCCTGTGTTTTAATTTATACTCATTACCCCTTGTCCTGTCACTGGTCACCACCAAGAAGAGTTTAGGTCCCTCCTCCCTACGTTTTCCCCTCAGGTACTTATACATATTGATTACATCTCCTCTCAGTCTTCTCCAGGCTAAACTGGCCCAGCTCCTTCAGTCTTTCTTCATACGGTAGATGCTCCAGTCCCTTAATCATCTTGGTTGCTCTACACTGGACCCTCTCCAGCAGCTCCATGTCCCTCCTGTCCTGGGGAGCCCAGACCTGCCCTCAGTACTCCAGGTGCGGCTCACCAGGGCTGAGCAGAGGGGCAGGATCCGCTCCTTGGACCTCCTGGCAACGCTCCTCCTGATGCAGTCAGGATCCCATTGGCCTTGGCCATGAGGGCACATGGCTGCCTCATGGGGAACTTGTTGTCAATAAGGACTCCCAAATCCCTCTCCACAGAGCTGCTTTCCAGCAGGTCAATCCCTGCTGACTCCTTTGGACCACTGCTTCCCATTCTCTTGTCTTATGTTGCTCTCCACACACTGTCTCACAGAGCTGACCTCAGGCTTTTCCTCTTTGCCCTATAGTGTAATGTTTCCTGCTAAGCAAAAAACCTCCCACAGGAGACCCTAGAAGAGACCTACCCCCAGTGCTGAGGGCATGACAGCAGTGGGGGCTCCTGTGCTAGACCAGGGCTTACATTCGTCCTCTGAGACAGAGAGAGTGAAGATTGAGAATCTGGTGTTGCAGAGAAGCCTGTTCACCTGCTTAATCGATAAAAAATAACTTAAATCTAATCCTTTAACCCTAAAATCTTATCCCCAGGGTTATTCTGGGCCGTGTCCAGTGAGGGGGCACATCTGAGAATGCCCCCGGGCTTAGGGCTTGCAGAAGCTGTCGGTGTGGGATTATCTATCTCCCCATCACGCTGTGGGTTCAGTACAGAATGGGCTAGTAAGCCTGGCTTGTGAATAGTGCCATTTTGGCAGAGATCTTGGTGTCTAAGGAAATGTAAGTACCTTGGGGGTTTAGCTGCTCTTGAGGACCTCAGTTTTTCATACTCCTGAAATTAAGTACCTGAAGTGACTGAGAGATATGCAAGTCCCTTTACAGATTAGTCCTACACTGTTAGAGAAATTCCATTCAATGTATTATATGATGCCCCCTCTACCCTGGCCTAGGGCTTGTACTGCTGCACCTTAAAGAAAGTCTACAGCTAAATGAGGAATATGAGGCCAAAACCTTCATGTCTTAGTTCTCTATTCTCCGTTCGTTAAAGGAGTTGACTATTAGTTCTGAACATCAGAAGGCTCAAAAGGGCCTTGTTTTCTCTCAGAAGCAAGTATCCCCTCAAGAGCATTTAAGAGTCTCAGTTCTAAGCTCTCTTTAAAAACAGGGTAAAGGGTTTGCAGCAAAATTTTTAAAAAAGCGTATTTAATATTTTGTTTTTCTAAATATTTATTTCAAATAGTTCAAATTCGCTATGCTTTTAATACTAATGTCACACTTAAAATAAATCACAATGTGTACTTCCTGTGATCTTTTCAGAACGCAATAAAACAGATTGTTTTTAATGGCTGTTCCAGCAATGAAAAATATCTGTGTTAGGTGGAAACAACAAATTGATGCTTTTTCAATTCCTTTTAATGGCATGAGGATCTTTGCAACATGCTGTGAAAAATATTCTCTTAATGATAGGCCTGTGGCACAACTTAAGGAGTCATCAAGAAATAAATGCTCTGCTGTCTGGCTGGCAGCTTGGTGTCCCTTAATTGAAGTATTATAAGATTCTGTGCAGAGTAAAGCCTCCAGGGTTTTGTAGCTAAATGGCACGGACACCTCTGATGAGACATGCAGATGAAGATGTGTCAATACAATCTTCACCAATTTGCTGTAATAGCAGAGACTGATTAATTTTATAACCACGGGTGCTTCTATTAGCTAACCTAAGGAATGATTTAGACTTTATTAAGCGACTTATTTCTATCTTTTTCGAGTGACTTCTGCAACACAGTTTATCTCCAAGTGCTTGGCAGCAGTACTTTTTCTAATAAGAATTTGAAATTTATTATTTAAGGAGGGATCATGAGTGTGACTCAGTCATGTGCAGCTTAGTGGGAGCAATTGTTTGTGACTTGGCAAATCAACTGTTCTTAAGTTGGTATTTCTCAAAAAATAAAGTGGCCTCATATCTTATGCAACTGAAATGGCAGCTCCTATATACATTTTTAATGTACAAAAAGAGAATTGAAGCAACTAAATCAAAAGTATGTGACTGTATATTTTTATCTTTTTTTCACTAAGCTATAAAACTCTTTTAATATTTTATTATAATTGCTTATGGACATCTACTCATAACCAACCAACACTTTATATTTTAGGGCTATGTTCAATAAAACATGAATTACCACACGGACAAGGCATCTCATGATTTCTCTGCACGTTGCTTCCTGTCACACTGTGCTTCCTCCCAGGACTAAGGAACCCCAAATTACTATTGTCTGTTCTGGACACAGCGGACAGTTAGGAAAATGGCCCTTCTCTTCATGGAAAAAACAGATTGATTGCTGTCATCAGCTCTCTTCCCCTTTCAGCTGGGGGGCTGATGACCATGTTTTTTTCCATTGCATGTGCCAGCAAACCTCCCACTGCAGAAACGGTGCGGTCCCCATCGCACCCTACTGCTGCCTGCAGCCGTGGGGCTGCAGCTGCGTTGCCTAAGGAGAGTGTTTGGCCACTGAGTGCAGACAGGGCTCTCTCCTTGTGAATATCAAAATATTACTGTATTGTTTATGGACAGTGCTGGAGACACACAGATTTTGTCTTTTTTTTTTTCCTTAACTAGACAGTTCTCATATGAACTAATAATGTGCTGTTCATGAAAGTCAAATCCATGTATTACAAATTATAAGATTTTTACTTAAACTGAGTAAACCATTTCCAGATTCTGGGTTAAAGCGTCACTCACATGCAAGTGACATTACTTATTCTTCACTCGTCCTACTCACAGCATTGGGGCACAATATAGTTCAGTCTTGTGCTTGTTTATTTAAAAAATTATTCTAGGATGAACTTCCATGGCCTGAACTCATCTATTATGAAGTAGGAGACCTGCACACACGTTCTGAGATTCACTTTTTTTTTTTCTAGCAGCAGAAATGTCAGTGTGGGAGAGTGTTTCTTTACATAAGGTTTTCATGCTTCCTTCCTCTCTCCTCTACCTTTTTGTTTGTTTCTTTTTTGTGATTCACCACTTTTATATATTCCCTTCTCAAAAGTGTCTAAGTTCATAAATACATTTCAGCATTTATTTGTTTGAAAATTGTTCTCATTACCTGTTCCATGCAACTCCTACTCCTTGACCAACCTACAAAACCATGGAATGGTAGAAAAACAATTTCTGAATAGTGAAAAGCGAATGTCACTAATTCTTAAAGATATATGCAATTCATTCTCTAGATTCTCTAGAATTCTCTAGAATCATAATACTTTATGCTTATAACATTTTTGCAGACATATGGAGCTTCATGCTAGAAAATTTATGGGAATATCTATTGAGGGACTTGGCTGATACCTTCTGAAGATCAAGTTATGTCTAAATTTGCTTTCTGCAGGCTCCACATAAATATTTTCTGATGTATTTGTTGCTAACTCTGTACTGGAATAGGTATCTGAGGTAGCATGGCAGATCCAAATACCTCTGACTGCAGCCATGTTCAAAGAAACCCCTCTGCAAAGTTTTACAAGAACCAAAGACAACTTGCTTATGAAGAATGGAAAGAGCAGTCCTTTGGAATTCAGGCAAGTATTTGTGATTTTTTTTTTCTCCTCTTACATATCCTTTACTTTGTTTTATTTCTTGCATCTATGTTGTTTTGTTTTGTTTTGTTTTGTTTTGTTTTGTTTTGTTTTGTTTTGTTTTGTTTCGTTTTGTTTTGTTTCATTTTGTTTCGTTTTTCCCCCGTCCCAGTTAGGCTCACTGTCATGCCCATCCTTTCAGAGCTGTAGTCTTGCTAATAATCAGATCAGAACTGGAGCGCTGTGTGAAACGTGGCAAGCCGGCTTTATCTCAAGCAGCTACATGCCAGCTGTATCTAGATTGCTTCTCTCAGGATTTCTGCCTTGTTCCTCTCGGAAAGATGAAAAATAGTGCTGCTGATGCAAGCTGCGTTCCTGCTAAAGTGAGTAAGAGCCTGCTCAGTTACTTACATTTCTCACAGGGTCCTGCTGTGGCAGCTCCATACGTTAGTGTTGCCTTCACAGGAAAGGGGGAGTGAGGCCACTGAGTAAAGGTGCTGGCACATTTACTGAAGGAGTGATGCCATTGAGCTTGATTTGGGAGCACAAAAAGACTGAAGAGGGAGGAAATAGCTGCAAAATATCTTAAAAAAACATACCCACATATACATACGTATATATTAATGTGGATTTGTGTGTGTGTATTCACACTTTAATGCTACACTACAAATACTCCTTATAAAGAAGTATGTATGCCTGGATCCCTCTCTGGATGAAAACACAAGCTATGAGCTCGGTTTATACTCGCACTCTGAATTCTGCACTCTTGCAGAGAGACAAGAAGGAAGTCCACGCTCACATAGGCTCGCTGGCACCGTATCAGCCAGCACAACCAGGCTCTCTAACCTTTGGAACAGTGTTGTACCTAATGCTGATTCAATCACTGAGCACTATTGATTTCGGCTTTCTAGAGAAGCCATTCATAGAGCCTACAGTGTATAAAGGAGCTTCTATTCTCCTCGAAAATGATTTAATATAAATAACTAAAATAAATGTTAGTGGGAGATCTGTGAACTTATTAAGAAGAGGTAGACCTCTTGATGTGTTGCACGTAGACTAAATGTGTATGCATGTAGATTTAAATAATGATACATGTATTTTCAGTCCAAGCTGGGCACAGTGACAGAATGGACCTCAGAGTGAGCGCAAATATACTGGACAAATTGCATAATGTGCATCTGCACAGAGAAACACAGAGCACAGACGCACCCTGTAGATTAATCCTTCTCCAGAGGCTCCTAAAGATTAGCGAATGCTTACTCAAAATGTGGCCCGCATCCCTTGTTCACACAGCGAGGCCCTAGAGACCTGTTTGCACCAGCCTGGCGAGGTATTTTCCTGGTTTGAAGGGGACCAGAGCAAGGGGAACAATTTCTGCCTCACCTTTGGTGGGAATGTTCCAATCTGAGTCTGTCCACAGAACTGACTAGTTTGTAAATGCTGTATCTGGGCTGCTCACTTTTCTTCCAGTTTGGACCATATCAATTCCTATGTTCGAGGGGGTCCCAGTATACCCAAAAGGCTTCACCTCTTCACTCTCTCCTTGAAACAGGAGCATAAGTGTGCCAGCGGATGCAGGGAGGAAGGGGGGGGCTACACCTTCCACAGCCTCTGTTTTCACCCACCTGGCTGTGCTTTGCTGGCAAGAGGGATGCAAAGGCTGGGGCACCGCTGCGGTCCCAGGCTCTGCAGCGTGAGCGGACGCGGGGCTCCTGCGCTGCAGAGAAGCCGTGTCCCACTCCTGATTTTTCCCAGAGCCTCCCAGCCCTTGAACAGTCCCGCTTGTTTATGCTTCCCAGAGGTGAAGCATGGAAAATACAATACCACACCAGAGCCAGGAATTTACGTTGACATTTAAACGCTGATTCATAATCCACTGCAGGCAATAACAAAATCCATCGGCTTGGACAGACTTTGGGTCAGGCACATACTGAGATGTTAACAAAACCTAAAACTACACGTGTGCACACACACATAGGGCTTGCAGGACGTATACGTCCACACCCTGCTTTGAATCCTCATCCTAGTACAGCATACAGCGAAAAATACAGACTAGGCTGTTGCTCTGTTAGCTTTTGAAAAGGAAAAAAAAATCTAAAAAATGGACATGACTTTTTATATTATATGTTTTTAAGGCATGACAACCATTGAAAAAGCTATTTAGTATGTTACATGGTTTAATAAAAATAACAGTGTCTGAAAGCTTTCGCAGCTGCAGGGGTACTTCTTGGAAATAAATTTGTGTTTACACAGGTGCAGCCATATTTAACAAAATTTTTATATGCAATGCAAACAGCTGCCTGTCTGTTTTCTTTGGCAGCACTCTTTCCAACTGAAACAATTTGTATCAAACATATCTCTCTGTGATACCTATATAAACAATGGACAAAATTCCTGTACAAGGAAAAGGTTCTCAATAATGTGGCAGAAGGAAAAGCATAAAGGGAAAAGCAGAAGCAGTCTGATTAGAGGCTGCTTAGGAGCTCCTGCCCCTTAATTAAATATTTAGCATTTGAGAAGACCCATGGAAGTCACTGAGGAACAAGCAAGCAGTCTATAGGGTAACTCAGAGAATTTTATCAAGTTACAATCAAGCCATGATCAATAAAAGATGCTTGGCAAATTGGATATTTTCTTTAACAGTACAAAAGATTCTGAGGTACACTACATTACTCAACTTTTGGCATACATTCATATAGAATGAAGTCTTTGCCAAAATATTTAGCCTTAAGACAATTATCCTTTTTTTTTACTTTATTATACAGCTTTTTAACATTTTTTCATTGTTCCATTGCATGAAATTCTAGCTCATGCAGAAAACTATATAATTTATAAGCTCCTTAGTAACTGAGCACTTTACCAGTTCTTTGAAAATATTTATATGTTTGAAAGAGTGTCCTGTCACCAACTTGCTTTCCTTCAGTCAAAATTCAATAGATGAAATGTCGAGGCAATGGATTTCAAACTACAGTATGAAGTTTGCCTTGGTAGACACCTTCCTTAGCCCTCTCTGTTCCAAACCAGACTAATAGGAAAACTAATAGGAAAGAAAGATTTCTCCACCTAATTCATCTTCATTCTCCATCTCCACCTACTTAGTCTTGATCCTCTGTTTGGTAGCACCACACTTTATGTATCCCTGCAGCTCTGTGGAAAGCCCTCCCACAAGATGTGTTTCTGTGTGCCAGCGTCATGGGGACCTGTTGTGTCCTGATCTGACATGTTTTTAGGGAGATGAGTTGTTAAAGTTGTTAATTCTTTTCCTTTGGATTTGCCCCTCAGTACAAATACAGCCAATATTTAATTGGACTCTTAGCCCTTTTCAGCACATGGCACGTTCAGATCTCTCCACAAAATGTACTTACATCTAGGCATTTTATCTCTATTATAAAATTAGGTATTACTGCTGACTGGAATTATGATGACAAAAATGATCTTGCAGTTGTAGATTTGCTGCACTTTCTGAATTGTTTTGACCAAGATTGAACTTCATTGTGGTGAGTTTGGAACCCAAAAACATCTTAAAGAAATTTGTGTTCCATGTCTATCCATGTGCTTTGTGTTTATATGGCTTTGTCATCTGCAAGAAGCAGCTGCAAAATGAAAATTCTTGGTGGGTATTTAGCTTCTCTTTCCCATCTAAATGGCATTTAAAGCTTTAACTGTAGCATTATCATTTGTTTCTAGGTTTAAGGAACATGCTTCTACCACTAGGCATGCCCACACATTTGGTAAGTGCTCTGTGGTTTCAATAGGAGTGGGTTTATTGAGTAAATGAAGACTCCATAAAACCCTTAAGTTCTGAAATTTTCAGGCACTCTGGTGCTTCTAGCTCTCCTGAACTCTAGGCTAAATTAGGAACACTGACAACCAAGAAGTTAGAAGACCTAGTATGTGTGCTTGTGATAACGATCTCTTTCTCTTAATACATGGAAAATTGGAGTAAAGAAGGCATTACATTAAAATGAAATTCAAAACATTAATTAAAATGAGGCTTTGACAGAGAAAATTTATTTACAATTTAACTTGGTACCTGTTCTCAAGAGGTATGATCTCACCAGACATTACAAGAGAAATAGTTCTGACTGAGCCTAGGACAACTAACAAGAAGTGTTGAGCATGGCAACCCTTTACTTCCATGAGTACTGACCGATATTTCTTAGCTCTGCTGGAGACTTCTTAAAGCAAGTTGCCTAAATGGCTTCTGTACCACAATACCTTTGGAACAACCAATTCCAAATATTGCAGCCAAATTCTAGGTCCAGCAATTGCTTTATTTCCACCAAAATTCTCTCCTAAGATACATGACCATAATTTCTGTCTTCTGTTCCAGAGGAAAAATTATTTATAGGGCCATGAAATGGTATAAGACCTATATAATGTCTTCTCTGACAAAAAGGTGTTTTACAAAAGTTAGTAGTAGTAGTAGTAGTAGTAGTAGTAGTAGTAGTAGTAGTAGTAGTAGTAGTAGTAGCAGTAGTGGTAGTAGTATATGTCTTTAAATTTTTTTAATTTTATCTAAAATGGTCTCTCAGAAGATTGCTCTTCATTCCTCTATGGGCTGGTATTTCAGTGTAATATATTTATGTCATGTAGGCCTAACTGTGCTGGGACACTAAAAGACGAACTGAAATGCTTCAGAAGCTTCAGGCTTCTATCCAACCTTGAGGAATCACCAAGGAGCTGGAGACATACTTTAAAAGGATAGCCAAGCTCTCACTCAAGTGATGCAAAGTTCTGAGAAGCCACATCTTTAAAACAAAAATATCTGATGAAGTCGTTCACTACTGAGATCCTCTCCGTGAGAGGGATTCTTAGGCTATTAAACATGAAAATAAAAAATAAGAATGAAATAACAGCAGTAGTGCTGAGTAAAAGTTTAACAATGCCAAGATAATATCAAGATGTATTAAATGAGGCATAAATATTAAAAAGATGATACTAAAAGCTATCTTAGACCTATCAGATAACTTTGTTAATGATGAACTATGAAGTTTAACTGGATTCTGTGGTATAAACTGTCTTGAGTTACGTCTCTAGAACAGAGACCATTATTGCCCTGTAGTGGGAGATTGATGAGGGGACTTTATTTCTTCCTTTGTTGTTAACTTATAAATCACTCTTCTTCCCTTTCACGCTTTCTTCTTGCTTGCTCACCTTGAAGGCTCGACATTAATTTAGGTTGTGGTGCAATATGAGCGTTCTGGGAAACTCTGCGTATCTTCACCTGTTCACACCCACATCAGATGTTGCTGACCAAAACGTTCAGATGCTGCTCTTGGGATAGGCACTTCCTTCATAGGTAGACTATTTATCCAGCGCTGTACTGATAAAATCAGAAATAGCATTGTTCAGTTATAAATACTGAACTGTTGTTTCTGGGCTGGGGTTTCAGTAGCAGGGACAGCCCCATGCCTTGTTTATGTCCTGGCCACCCTCCTGAGCTTTGTAGTGCAGGGCTTGATCAGGTTAAAGACATTTTGAAGGTAATAGAGCATCTTAATTTTTCTTAAGTGAAGGACTTTGCAGATAAATACCAGAATTCCCCTGCATATATCAAAAGGGACCAGGAAGATAGGGTTTTCTATGTTCACTCTTGACTACTACTACTAAGGAGGCAATTGAATCTACCATCTTTTCATTAAACATTGCTATATTTATTTTAGGGCAAAAATTTCTATTTGGTACACGTCAATATCTCTAGACAAAGCCTGTGATTATGAAGAGGTCCATATGCTTGGACTTTAATCTGAAAATCTGCAAAGCGACACAACATTTTGGTAAGGATCAAGGGCAGCAAGAATAAAGTGCTGAACAATTCAGTCTTATTGGTTGAGCTGTTCTTATTTTTAGAAAGCTATTGAGAAATCTTCCATCTTTGATCTCCAGGAGTTTATTCGGCTTCGCAATCAACAGGTGCCACAGTAAAAACACAAATTTTAAGGCGCATTTAACAGTGTTTTGTCCTTCCTTTAGATGGAGTCACATAGGTACGTAATGGACGATTCTCTCACCATGTCTTCTATTTACTTCAGCAAAGAAGCTGGCATCTGCAGTTAGAAGCCTCCATTGCCATCATCTTATATTACGTAACTCAAGTTATAATATTATTCCTGTCCTCGGTCTGCCTGTGATCACAGTGCCACTTCATTGTTCTGGTCTTTTCTGTTTGAAACAGATGTTTAAAAACATTTGAATAAGATATTTTAGTTTGTAGACTTCTTGTCATCATCTTGCAAATTTACAGCAGTCAGCAATGTAAACATGTGCTTGACAAACTCCAGCAGCTTGTAGACTTCAGAGTTCATCCACTCATTTCAGTGAGGCAGATGTTTCATTTTAATACTCTTCATACTATAGATTAGGATTATGTTTTTTCTTTCTTTTTCTTTCTTTTTTTTTTTTGAAAAGGGAATAAACCTGACATGCTACTAATGTCATTTCACACTGCAGGCCAGATGGCGAAAAATGCAAAGGCTGCAACTCTGTTTATGTATGGGAAAAAAAGGAATTTTGTTCCTGAAAGACTTTCAGCTTGATCATTTGTTACTTTAATCTAAACACTAGATGATGAATAAAGTAGGACTATCTGAACTTCAAAAAGGTCCTTGAGATTAAGTGCTTAACAATGTAATGCATCTGGAGGAAGAGTATTACATTATTCCTGACTGCTGCGTTGGAAAGATGTTGGGAACATTTTCAGTGCTGTGGCTGCCTAAGAGCAGGGTGCTTCAAGACAGCATTTGGCATTCCCTTGGAAATTTCTGGAGATATAAATCATATTTCCAGCACTTTCTTTTCACATTATTACCAAAAGACAGTACTTAAGCGGAGGACTGGCAGACTGTTTAAATAGTTAAATTGTTTAAATAGTTTGTCTTATCTGTAATTTCAAAGCAACAGAATGGCATATTTACCAAGTGCTGTGTAAAATCTTTGCAAAGAAATTCAGCCATATTTCAAGTAACTTCAATTTAGATTCTTAAACTAAAGGGGAATATTTTCCCCTTTTACCCATATAAAACACATAAATGATTTACAGAAATCAGATTTGCAGATTATCATAGAATTAATCTAAAATGTGTGGTTCTACATGCTTTTCAAGGGAAGGTAAAGAAATCTCTTATTGTGCTTTTATTTTCTTTATTTTGATTTTAGTTTATTTCATTTTATTTCTAAAGCAAATATTCCAGAACAAACAAGATTTCCGTTTGGAGAACAAACTGCTTTTTTTATTTTTTAACCCCACCCAATTACACAATTGTACGTTTAGGTGTTATAGTCCAGTTGCCTCATTCTTCTCTGTGGATACATAATAGTATTTTTCAGGCAGTAGCATCTCCCTTTATGCAAAGAAGTGATGGAGACTCTAGTTTGTCAGAGAAATTTAACCCTAAGACTATCACGGAAACAGGCAATTAAGCTACAATTCACAGGCAGCAGTATAGCACCATGGTCGACTATAAAAGTATTGCATTTAGGACAAAGTACTTAAAATCTTGAGGGTTTTTTTATTATTATTATATGGGAATTTTACTTGCCCTACTAACTCCGATTTTAAAAAAGCATGAGATTAAGATCCAGGATAAATAAAAAAATAAACAACTTCTTTCCTCTTTTCATAAGTAAGTTTTTTTTTTTTTAAATGAACTTCCCTGTGTTCATCTCTCTGCAGCCTCTACATGACACGAGAGTGTGTTTGGAGGAGGAAACTCCTATGCCTTCAAATGAGTTATATCAGGTTTGCAGAGGAAAGAATTAAATATGTAAAGGGGAATAGCCTTTTGAGATGAAAATTTTCTCAATGAACCCAAGAAAAACTCAAATAAAAGAGCAATGCCCATCCTGTGGCCTCAATATTGCTTCCTTCACTCTTGGCTGGACTCAGTGATGGGATATCAGAGCACAGATGAGAATCTGCCCAGACCTGTTAGATTATTACTCCCTACTTAAGTAGGACTGCAAGGCAGAGATAGGATATGCACAGGTTGCATCATTACCTGAAACATTCGCTAGTGATTTGTTACTACAGGAGTATCATGTGGTGTCAAAACATTCAGGAATAAGACAGGAAATACCTAAAGATAGTTATAACAAAATAGGCTCTCTTTTGACAGTATTGCTGTGTAAAAAAATAACACCAAATGAAGCATTGTAAAGTTTGCTTGAAAAACACCCCAAGGTTTGCTTCTAACACATACATGCAATAAAAATGAAACGTTGTTAGGTATTTTGGGATAAGATCACACTTAAATTTAGGATAATTATCAAACAATACAAACTGTGCCTATTGTGGATGGAGTATCAAAGGTAACATTTGTGTTTTACTTCCATTATGTAAAGAAACTTTTATATCATTCAAAATGCATATTTAAGCTTAAAAATGTAATTCAGACTAGGAAGAAACTAGTACTTGAATGCTCAGATTGAACCTATTCAAATGTCTGACCTGTTTGAAAGTGTTTGAATCTGGCCTCTTCCTGCATACGTTTTTGATTTTCAGCCAAAACCAAATTCAAAAAGGGACTTATTTATCATTTTGATAAAACTTTTCTTGTGAGCAACTAACCTCACATGTTTTCCACTATTCACACTGCTAAAAACTCTGAAGAATAAATTATCACAAGAGGGTTTCTTTTTCTTTCTTTCTTATTGCAGACTACCAAATCCTAACATAAACGCTGACGTCAATATTGCTTCCAAAGCAGAACTCTCGTCTGCACCGAAGCGGGATTCAGGCGCATGCTGAGATAAGTGAGGTTAAAAACTCTGAAGTCTGACATATATTTTGGAGTAAGTCTAATGGCAATCTTCTCTCAGTCTTTTACAGTAAGTGTTTCAGAACAGAAAGGGAAGTATTTTGATACATAAAGGCTCTGTTAGAGAAATAATACTTTGCAGTGTGACTAGGAAAGTCTTATAAAATCTCTCTTTGTTACTTAATTAAAAGATAATGGGCAGAAGGGATAATAGGTTGTTTCTCAAATTTTAATGAATTTTATCATCATAATGATGGTTACCAAATGTCTATATTTGCGAAAGAACAGCAGTTCATAAATACCAAATTTGTGCTATTATTAACATACAGTATGTGCCAGTTTTTATCAATATAGGAATCTGGTAATTATCACTAAAGCTATTCATTAAATTTAGGAAGTAACTAAATAAGCAATAGGAATGCCACTTATTCCTTAACACTCAAAAAGCAAAAATATCTACCTATTATCCTTTTCAAGCATCTGACACCATGACAATGGAATGGAAGGTTGTCACAGTATAATAGTCCCCAGCTGCTAGATAAACGCTGAGCTGAAGCTGAGGCATTTATCAAAAGTAAGCATCGAAGGGAGGCTGGGCGACATTGATCCTGTGATCGCGCGCCGCTGCAATGGCTTTATTCCTGCCGCAGTGAGTGGCTCGCGCGGGTGACGCCGTTTCGCCTCATGGACGCCACTGCAACAGGACGACGAGGGCTGCTTCCCGCCACACGAGCTGCTGCGCTGCGATTGGCCGAGGGGAACAGTCTACTAGCTGCGCCAGCCAATCGGAGGGGAGCTGTGAGCGCACTGAGGGGGATGCCACCGGTCGGCCGGGTGTCTGGCCGCCTGAATTGCTTTGTGTTGGTGGTGCGCAGCCCCGGCCATCGCCGTTACCTGCTGTGGTTCCACGGCGTAAATGGCACTGGCCGCTGGTGAGGGCCCAGAGGCCGCCTGCCCGTGGGGTGCTGGCGCCTGAGGGTTGGGCACAGCCTGGCACAAGATGGAGCTCATCGGGGGCAATCACAACTCACAGGTTGGCCTAAGCTCATCCCTGTTCACATGACCCCCATCCAGTAAAACTTGGAGGGCTGTGCTTAACAGGACCCGCGCTTACAGAGGTGAGAGACCGCCTCATTGAGGCAGCTCCGTTTTCAACCTAATTGCTAGGGGAGAAATGGATAAGAGGGTGCAAATGGATTATAGGGAAGTCCCACAGCTGCTCAGGTTGAGCACCCCGTGTCAGGAAAGAAGAAAGCAGTCACTAAGCAATGGATGCTTGCTGAGGAAAAGGTGTCAGGCAGGAAGGTATATCTTCTAAGAAGTTTATTCTGATGGTAAGATTTAACATGAAGCGTAGCTATACCTCAGGAGAGAGAAAATGTATCTCATGCACCTTTTACTCTATTCCTTGGCAAGGAGAAAGCGTAAAGACCTGTACATCTGGACTGGTCCTCTTCGAAGCCCCGAAGGGTTTGAGTGGCTGCACAGACGCCGTGGTTCACAGAGGCTCTGTGCTGAGCTTCCCTAGTCACAGGGCTTCCTTGAAGCGAGGCAAGTGTTCGGGGCAGCCCTCCATGAAAACAGTGGTGAGCAGCCAGCTTACACGCCATCCTGACTCGCCAAATGATGGGCCAAGAGAGGGAAGGAGGGTTTCAGCAAAGGACCGTAGCTGGTGCTTGTAGAGAAGGCAGTAGAAGCGAGCAAGCCTACATTGCAGAGAGTGCTAAAGAGCTGCAAACAGATATGTCTCTCAGGCAGCAGAGGAAGAGGTAGAAAGGGTAACAATTTTTGAGGCGAATACCGGTTCCCTCTGATTCCTCAACGGCCTTGCTGCTCTCCTGGCATTGTGTTATACATCTTCAGCCTCGCTCACTGCCCCCTCCTGCGTAAAATTTACACAAGCATTGAAAGATTGTGGAATACCCAAGGAAATCATTTTTCAGTCGATTGAGTTCTTAATGGAAAAACCTCCCAGAATGCTATCTTACAAATTAGAAGATCCCCTGCTTCCTAAATAGTTCAATTGAAATCAGCTTTTGTATTTATCCTTCAGGTCATTCAGGCTCAAATGTTGTTAGCTCTGAGTCAAAAAGTCAGATTTTTAAAGGGAAAATGCCAAGTCCTTTTAGGCTTCAACTGACCTTTTAAACCAGATTAGGGATTTGAAGCATTACACATGGATTTCTACATTTTATATCACACTGTTTAACAAATGATCAAATACAACTCCCAAGAATACTATTTTTACAAGCTTGACATTTCAGGCCTTAAAGGATGTTGCTGGTCTTTCTTTTACATAAAATTACCCTGGAGAAATTCAGCCTGTTTTCTGCTCTTCCATTTCTTTTTCAGAAGAAGGGAAGTTCCATGCATTTTATTTCATGCTGTTGCTCTCTGTCTGATACTGTAAGCAGCAAAATATCATGTTGAAATCCTTGAGATGTGCTGAAAGTGATTACTACAATAAATTCACTCAGTGGGTGTCACGTACTGTTAGAGTAAAAACATGGATGCCAACAGGGCCCTAGGAATAGATTTGACCTTATGTTCATGCCTGGACTGTTAGATGCTGCTGCTAAAAAATGTATTAAATATTCTTAGGAGGATATGACAGGATCTTATTTTGTTCCAGGTGCTTCCCTCACCCAGGTGGGACATGCAGACTGGGAGACAGTACTGAATCACAGGATGACACTGAGGAACTGAATGAGGAAGCTTAGCAAGACTCTGCCTTGAAACACCAGCTCCTTCTAACAATGCAGTTCTTCAATTTATATTGCATATATTTATTTCGGTAAACAGAATGGTAGTAATACGATTTGGGCATACATTTTTTTTTTTCATACTAGATAAAGATCTGCATCTGCCCAGAAGTTTCCCTAGTATTTCAAAATCACCTCTAAAGTCTGTATTACTAGAAGTTATCTCATGTTTTTTCATCATTGCCACATTTTGGCTCAAGCTGTCTTCTCAGTAAATCCACTTCATTAAAGACAAATACAACATTTTGCAACACGCTGCATCTTTGATGAACAAAGGGAATTATGAAAGGACATTTTTGAAAAGAGAAGAGCAGAGATCCACTTGAAATTGCAGCACTGTTTTGGTAGCATTAACACAAGTGGTTTTTGTATTTTATTTGCCTATCAGGCAGTTACTGTGCATACTACACTACCTACGTGGTTAAATACAGGCTTGCAACAACCACACATTTTTAAGTAGAAAGCACATAGCTTACTTTCCAAAGTACAGTCTTAACATATCAATTGAAGAAAAGGGACTGAAGCAGCAAGCCTTATTCTGCCTGGAAATAATTCTGACTTTGAGTCACTTCTAGTAATTGCTAGCAATAAAATATGTACTATTCTCTGTATATAGCATGAACATCTCTGTACACATCGATACTTTCCACATTAGAATACTAGCACTGTCATTATAAGATCAACATAATTCCCTTTTTTCCCAATTCTCTCCTAAAAGCAAAAATATAAAAGGAACAATGAGAGACTCTGTACCTGGGATAAAACATGGTAGCCTGAAGCTGATGTTTCAGAACTCTATTTAGAGTGTTTGTTTACAGTCCTTGCCATAAAATGGTTTTCCTGGTGATTTTGTTGTTTGCAGATCTTTTTATGGATGGATTTAAAAGAAATTGTGAGTTATTCAAAATAACATAATGCAGAAAAACACCTCTTTTTTTCCTATAGCCATCGGTAGAAAGACATGGCAACACCTGATGGTACAGTTAACAGACATCTGATTGATGCCAGTTTTCTGATGCTACTGTTTTTTACTAAAATGAAATAAGCCTCTATGCAGCTGTTTTAAAATCTTTGTCAGACTTTATTAAAATCATTTACCTATCACCATATATTTGTTACTTGTGATGGAAAATGCTTGTAATATGACAAGAAGATGAGGTTAATCTGAAGCAAATCAACATGATAGTTTTCCATTATTGGAACTCAAGCAGGCTTGTCACTGAGGGATGACACAGAATAACAACAGTGCTGCCGTTACAAACAGGCATACACAGAACAAAGGGTATTTTGAGGCATGTTTTTCTTCTTATCTGGCAACATTATATAGTATAAATTAAACTACTGTACCGAAGCTCACGAAGGCAAACCCTTTTGAAATGACACATTCCTCTCAAAATTTTAGTCTTCCTGAATTTTTTATCTTCTCTTACTAGATAGAGAAATGACATTTCTTTAGTCATTATTAGAAAGTCAGAATTAAGAGTATCTTGCCAAAAGTATTTGGATTAATCAAGTGCTCTACTATTAGTGGATAGGAACAGGTTTCTGTTACAAAAGTTATATCTACTTACTTTCTAAATTTTATGGGAAGGATGTTTCTTTGGAAATGATCATACATGAAGCATTGGTCCCTTCATCTGATTAAAGACACTTTTTTTTTTATGGCAGCCAAACCAGTGCATTAACAATGAGATGTTCATCTGATTTGCACTAAAGTTCTTGAAAGCTAAAGCTCCTGAAGAAAAGAGCTTACCCCCACAGCTCCCACTCACAGCGTTCTGGACTTCCTTTCTTAAAGACATGTAGCAAGAAAACAACATTCCAAAGCTGAAATGTTCCTACAGTTCCTAATAACTTAATGCAAATAGCATCTCACTTTAGCTCCAGTCTGGGGGACTTGTGTCACATACCCAGTGGCAAGAAACTATGAATTTTGCAAAGGGCTTAATTTTTTAGAGGTAACAAACAGGAACCTAGTCAATTGAAAACATCAACTCTAGAATGGACAAGAAATGTTAGTAAAGTTTAAACTCCTGCAATCTGGGAGATTGGTGTTCCTTTGCTTTTAAAAATGCAAAAACCTCAACTCTAGTTTTAGCAAATCTTCTCTTGTTTAAGTATGCTTCAGTAAATTTTCAAGTTACTCTGAGGACAGCCTGACTGGTGAGAAACTCAGATGAGTTTTTAGAGCAGCTGTATCACCACACTGCACATTAGAGCTACTGCTATTCCGTCAGCTGTTCTCCTTTCTGTACCATGCAATGGAGTGTGATGCTGAACTCCTGACTCCTGGTTATGATGCTGGACTCCTGAAGTGGTGCGAGGAAAGTAGGCTCTCGAGGTCAGGATAGGCATGGCACCATAGCAATGTTCCCCAACCAGCCTTGGGACAGTTATTCTGATCCGTAGGGTGTGAGCTGGTATTTGTACAGACTATTTGATACAAAAATGGACCCAATTGCTCAGGTATCTGTTATGCAGTGCATATTGCACACTGTGATGTACCCATATCTAAATATGCTGGGTAGCTCGCACTTGACATTTATCAGCTTGGCATCCTTTCTTGTTTTGAATGGTGTCCTGTACACACCACGAACAGTTACTGTGGTCTGGCTTGTATAAAGGTCAGAAAGAGGACAGCGTGGTCACTTGAAAGAGCTGTTCCTATTGATTGCAAGTAGTTCATTAACTAGCAAAACAAAATGCAGCTAAAGTGATCAGGCAGCATTGATTAGAACAGACGTAAGCCAGAACTTACAGCCAAGGTTCTTCTATCTGTTTCTTCTTCCCCTTCTGGTTTTGTCACACTGAGAAGAAATTATTTCTTTCTGCCATCTGCCTCTGCACTGGTAGGAGCTGCACCAAGTGCTGTGCTCCATGTTTGTCCTTCCTTCTGCCTACAACCAGCCCACTGAAGTAATGCCTGGAGCTGTGGGACGGGCGCGTTCTGAAGGTTTAAGACTACCAAGAAAGAGCAAGACGTGCGTGCAAGGCTAGGATGGTTTCCTTTTCTAAACTGGAGGCTCCAGTTATATGGGACCTTACAGAAGCAGAGATGTGAGGTTTTCAGAAGTGCCTATTGGCCTCACTCCCAGTTAACGTTTGTCCTTACCAAACTAAACCAGGCAGAAGAGGAGAATGTGGCAACCCTCCTCTAGGGTTAATTCCCATTCAAACCACTCTGCACATCCCTGTGATGTTCTCTCCCTTTTAATTCACTCCTTCATTCTGCTCACCCTCTCACTTTTTTTTTATATCTCCCCTCATACTGAAGCAGCTTGGCTCCTTCTTCCAAACCCCCAACTCCTCCTGCACACCCCAGTTAGGAGTTCAGTGCCCCTGTGTCCAAGCTCTTTGCAATGTTTCCCTAGCAGCCTTTTTTTTTTTTTTTTGGTACAAAGACTTTGTTTTCCTGAAATTGCATTATCTTGCCCTTGATTTGCAGGCAAAAAGGCTTTTCTTTGCTAACTATTACTTTACATTTATATTGGGTATATATTCTCAGAGTACCCCAAAGCACTTTACATACTCTATGCAGGAATCAATGGAGGGTGACTGCCTTGGGGCTCTTGTTATTTCTGTATTCTTAGTTACAGCACTCTATGTCATGGAAGCTGACTTGGTGACTGACAAGGTTAATTCTGCTTTGCCTAATTCATTCCACTAGAAAAGCCATGAAAAAGTACGGTTTAAGTGCATAGCATTTTAGAGGGAATATCAAGCTCACTTCCTGCACTGTTTTAATCTTGCTCTAAGGGAATATGTGAGAAGCATATTTGATAGGAAAGTATTTGCATAATTTAGATTACTCCAGAGCTCTTCATTATAATACCTAGAAAGAGTGGAAAGTACAAGCCTTTTGGAGCTGGCTGCCGTGGCATCAGAGCTATCCATAGCCAAAGAGGCAAATCAACTGTTTCAGCAGCCAAGGAGACAAGGGTTTGTGTGGTGTTCATCAGAAAAGTGCAAAATTTCTAAGAAGTTAGAACTATTATTTTGAATTGGACATGCTATCTCTATTTATTATGTTTCCATCCTTTAGTCAAAAAAACAACCATGATTTATCCAAAATGAGATGATGCTGCTTGAAAACCAAAACAAAACAATATATGTTGGCATCACCATGAACTTGCAGGGACAGAATGTAGTCACAGAGAAGGAGGTATGAGCACACTCAGTTTTAAGAAGTTTGTCCTTCACGACATCAAGAAAAATAAAAATACCTCATCCCATGTAACAAACAAATTCTTTTCTGGCTTAGTAAATGCAATATGATATATCAACTCTTGTTCTGAAGTTAACTTTTGGCAGGGCAGAACACAAGATACAGTGGTGAGATTCCGTGTGGAAAGCAGTGGAAGAGCAATCACAGTCTATCAACAATGAATGCCTGCCCTATATGCCCATAATTTACTTCCAGCAGATCCACAGACTTGGGATCACCCTATAGAAGGGTTTCTTCTGTAGAAAAGAAGAAATCTTTCTCTTTTTACCAATCTAGAACATTTTCTTCATCATTTCCTATCATCAAGTACAAACATCCCTTCTGCCTTGAGTACATACAAGCAGATCTCCATTCTTATACCTACTTCTACTCACTCTCTAGAGCATAAGACAATCCACAGAATGACTCCAGATTGAAAAGGACTGCCACAAACCTGACAGCAAGAGAGGAATCTGCTTACAATGTGGGGGATAACTCCCTTTTGCTTCTTCTGGTCAAAACAAAGTGAAGAAAGCCTTGAAGCCCCTGCTAGTAGGAGAAGTTTTAGGAAGACCACACTACCAGTACGAGTGTTTGAGCCAAAAGTTCTCTTCTTCCAACATACTTCTTGCTCCTTCCATGTTGACTCCATAAATGCCTACAAATCCTTTGGATCTGGAGGTGTTCCAAAGTACAGTCTACACTTGCACTTAATTTCTTTGACTTGTTACTCTAGTGGCTCCAGCAATTCTGAAGATTCTCAGTTTGACCAAGCCTGTGCCAAACAGATCCCTGAACTTGGGTAAATTGGAGTCTCTTGGTGTCTGGCTCTGTCATCCATCATGTAGAGCAAAAAATTTAGACTGGAAATAATCCTGCAGTTCAGCAATCATATTTTGTTATTATAGTAAATATTCCATGGAGAATATTACATGGTATATATTACATGATCCTGATATTTTGGACAATGCTCAGTTGAACCCATTGCTGATGCTGATGATTGCAAATTCATTGAGCCCTAGTCCTCAGATACCCAAATATCTTCCTCAGAAAGCGCTGTTCACTAACTTGTGTGGTTTTCTAATTATCTGATTATTCCAGTTATCTGATTTTCTAATGATTCAAATTATCTAATGACATTTCCATTGTGTTAATCTCCATGATCTGCAATATCCAATACTAAGGCCAGTTCACGCCGTGTTTTCCATCAGGCCAAAGCTTATCCAGGAAAATTTTGGGTTTGTTTCAGTATTTCAGATCAAGAATGGAGTTGCATTCCTCAAAAACTGATTAATCTTGTTAGGTTATTAAGACCACACCACAGCTCCCTAAGAACCACTCAGCTTGGCTATTTTGGGCGTTTGAGTATATGTCTTTTCAAGGCACATTTCAAATTTTCACAGACTCTGAGCCAGTTGTGGTCAGTTGTTAGAGGTCTCATGTTGTGTCCTGTTTCTGGCAGGCAGCGATGGAGATGAGTCAGCCACATGGTCCAGCTGGATGTGATAGTTTGCAGTTGCATGAAAAGTGTACATCCTTTCAAATACCATGGGAAAGGCTGAGGGATATAAGGTGACTAGGAGTGGGTTGCCACTGCTAGAGTAATTCCTTCAGGCAGCAACCTGGTCTCTGTCCTGTGTTGAAGAGCCCCTGGGAAAGCGGAAAATAAAAGCAAAAGGTCATATGTGCTCTGCATACCCGGGACATCTGGTCCTTCACGGGGGAAAAGCCACAGAGTAGGGCCCTTGAGCTGCAAAGGGAAGAAGCTGTGTGGCCCACCCAGCGGGGAGGGTTGGGCACCTCTGGTTGAGCGCAGTCATTTTAAACAGCAATTAGGAGAACATTTGGCTTTCAAGTGTTCAGATCCCTTGCCCTCACAACACAGCTTCGGGCTCTTTCCCCTCACCTTCAATTACTTCCATGTAGCTTTGCCCACACGGCATCTTTGCTCACACGGGGAGCCTCCTCCTCCTCCACGTTGTACCTATGGGGGCTGCCACTTGGCACCACTGTCCCAGACAGCTTGGAACTATTTCCTGAAGGCAAAAGGCCGCCCAGGCCCCATCAGTGGGAGGAAGCTTTGTTGTGCTGCTGTCTCGAGTTAATTGGCTCTCCGAGACCTGATATTCTCCAGAACTCTTTGCACAAACAGCTAGGGAAACTTAGGGGGACAGAAAAGGCCTCGAGGTGAAATGCTTCCTCTATTGAAGTAAGAGGCAAAACTCCCTTTGACTTCAATAGGGTCAGAGTTTTACCCTGTAGCTTTAATTAGCTGGCATTGTTGTAACTGTCTTGTGTCGCTACATGCAGAATGTAAAGCATGGTATGTTCAGTAGTGATGTATACATAAATGATTTAAGAGGGTATTAAATCAGAGAATTGCATTTGAATGGAATGAAGTTACAGGCACAGACTTGTTTAAACACTACCTACTTCATGCTTCAGAATGAAACTAAAATTTATGTGAAGCCCCTGTAATTTAATAAAACAAATTTGCTCCCCCAAAAAAAAGCATCTGTGAACCACTGGGAGAAGTATGTCACACAAAAATGACCTGAAAAATATCACTTATTAGGTGAGTTCAGTTTCAAGTGATTCAAAAGGTGCCCATTCTAATACAGGCCTGAATTTTTCCTACAGATTTATGTTTTCTAAGCAAAACAACATATCTGTGCCCCCTGGGAGATTGAGACCATCTTGCAGAAGTGAAGGGACTACGTGGCTGCAGGATGCTCAGCGTGCTGGAGCACAGGGACAGAGGCAGCACGTGTCAAGGTGTCACAGGTGGTGAATGGTGGTCAGAGAGCTGAAGTTGGAGAGTGACTGGTGTTTTGACAGGAGCCTGTGTGTGAAGAATGTTCTATGCAAATGGTGTGCTGGGGATAATGAAGAGTGTAATTTTTTCCTCTTCTGAGAGTTTCAGTGGAAAGGACACCTGGATTTCACAGAAAAGCCCTCACAGAGGAATTAAAATGTTTTATTCATTTATGATACAGTCTCTATCTTATGTGCACATTTTATCATTTCATTGTCTCTGGTATCTCAAAGAAGAACAAACAGCTGGGTCCTCACTGGATGCCTCCATAGAGGATTTATTCTGTTCTGTTATGTGTACAGGAAAACACCATCATTCGTACAGCAAGGAGCCGGACAACGCTTCTTATACTTCCTCTTTCTTAGCCATGCTAAGCAAAAGGGGTCAAACCACCTTGGGAGAATAGAGCAGGAAGAACAGGGAGAGCCACATCATTTTTTGACCCATCTGGATTCTTTCTCAGTCACAGGCCTTTCAAATGGTGCAGCAAGGAGCAGTAAGGGCCAAGCAATATTACCACCCTCGAAAGCCTGCCCTGCATGTGTAAAGGAGGAAAACAGTTGAAAAGGAAAACAACAGTCCAGGGTTCAAATCATATATGGTTTCTGTGTCACAACTCTATGCAAGATAACCAAGGTGCATGATCTCATATGGTTTTCTCTAGCCTTCCCTAAAATATCAGTCTTTGAAAATTTACCTTTACATGTTACTCTGAGGTATATGTATTGGGTACATATATTAGATACACTTTGATTAACAGAAGCCTGTGAAATACGGGTTTTATTTTCTTCTCAGGGTGCAGAGGTTGGTAGTGTCTCTGCTCTGGAATTTAGATCCATAGATTTGGGGCAGCTCTTATTTACTCTTAATAAATTTGAAGGCCCTAATGTGTTATGAATCTTAAATTTAATACTAACAATTCTAAGTACTTTGCATTGTGTTTCTAATTGCTTACATGACAGCTATGAGAACACAAAATATAACTCACTGTACTCTGAATTCTCCTAAGGGAAGAATAAGTTTCTTTCCATTTCCTTTGTTATCACTATGACCATATTCTTTACTAATGTTATTTACGATTTAAATGTAATTTTTCATTCCATAATTTTCTGTTGATTTTATATTGCAACTCTTTCTCATTTTAGGAAACTCTAGGGAGACAGTATGTCTCTATCAAGAGAATGCACTACATAAGGGAATTAAAAAAACAACTTGTAATGAAATACACTAGCAATCGTATAAAAATACATTGTGTGGGACTTTTGCCTGTGGCAGCATGTACACACATGAATGACAGTATTGTGTGAGACAGAGCATTGTGTTGTTCAGTGCCAGTGTATAATGCCACACTCATTTTGCATAAATATTTGACTGCTTTCTGGGATGTCTGGAATTTTTTAAAAGTAATGTTCCATTTCTCTTTCTCTGTAACAACTCCTTGGATTTGCATATTTCAACCAGGGCAGTCACAATGGGGAAATGTTCATGTGTCACTTCAGTAAATTTGATCAAATCGAGGAGGAGAGAAAGAAGGGAGAAAATGTATAGCTTGAAAATCAATAATATATTATCTATTTTCCTACATAAACTATGCATTAAAATTATACGAAAGATTTTACGCTTTTAGGCAGAAGGTCCTTTAAATTTATAATCATTTCAGATATTGAATTGTTCCAGATACTTTTGGACTATACTTGCAGTTCCATGCAGAGGACTAAATAAAGAACTAGATACAGAATTGCAGAATTAAATGCCACCTGAGAATCTGGTCCTTGTATACCTACAAATATTTGTGATTGATTGTTTCAAGCATTAATGCAATAACATTTTTTCCTTTGCTGTCGTCCTTAAAATCAATCATTTCTTACCTACTTCATTTAATGATAAAAGTCCATCACTTAAACTGATTTGGACTGTTTACTGATTTGAGTCCAATGCTTTGAAGCAGTCTTTCACATATATATAAATTTAGGAATCAAGAAAATTATAGCTACAGAATGAGAGATGGCACCTTGCAAACCAGTGCCTCAGAACAGGATTCAAGACTAGAAGCGGACAAGAAATTCAATAGGAGTTTCTAATACAGTGCTTGGAGGAGGCTAGTACCATCTACAACTGGTACCAGACTTAAAGAGGGGATGCCCTCTTAGTACACTAGAAAGATTGAATGATACAGGGTGTCCAGACACTGTGCCAACAGTTTTAAAGGTTATAGAGATGGGGAATTGGAAAGAAGTATGAAAGTTAATGCAAATACTTGAGAAGATGCATTACAAAGAGATGTTACTCATTCTTTTCCTTAACTTAGTTAAAAATAGACTGAGGTGTGTTGGGATGGCAGTAAATGATGATTGCATGGTGATTCCCAAAGTCCCGGTGAACCTTAAAGTCCTCTTTAATCAAACAGAAAATAAAGACTGAAGTCAAGCCTCTTCCTATCTCTAGGTATTAGAAATTAGATAATATTTAGCAATTTGGTTTGAGTCTGTAAGCAGGAGCCTAGCAAATCTTGCATCATGTTCTGCAGGTCTATAGCCACAGCAGGAGCTACAGCCTCTAGCAGACTGCTCCTATCTTTGAATATGCTACACTATGGTTGTCCAGACTTTCAAAGACAAATCTCACCAGAGTATCTACCACCCAGAATGACCACCCATCACCTGAGTACAGGATCTTCCTGTTTGAAGGGTTCTGATATCCTCTACTGGTCTCATTTGAGGGGCATGATGTTCTAATAATCCCTGAGCCTCCTACAACCTCACTGTTATCCATCAAGCAGTTTGTCTTAAATATAGAATCACTTACACAGGCAAAATAAAGCAAAAGGGGCAGTGAGTGATTGCCCCCTTTTTTAGGCATAGCTGGTCAAGAGGCTCTGCCCTGGCATTGCTCCATTCTTCCAGTGCACAGAAGTAACCTCCTTGGTAGTAGATACAGTTGGAGTGAAAGAAGTAACTTTCACAGCTGCTGCTCTCAGAAATAGGGGAGGTGGCAGTGAACAACCTTTCCTAAGACTTCCTAAGAATAGGCTTTCCTAAGGTTTCCTAAGATTGAAGTCTGCTGCCTGCGTGCCGAACCTTCTCTTGACTCCTGAGAGGTAGAAGGTACCGTTCCTTTTTCCTAGGCTTCTCCTCAGTAATAGGCAAAAAATAGCCAAGAGGGCATTACAAGAAACATCCTAAACAGCCAGTCAGCCATGACTTGACTCAGTCAGCTATGATTTGACACTTCATCCAAACTAATCAGAGCACAGTGATGAAGCATGTCTCCTCTAAGTCTTTTTACCCAGAGGGTTGCAAACTTCATAATGCTAGGACCTGGCTTTGGGAGATTAACCATGTGGGTGAATTTGGAGGCAAAATCAGACTCAAAGTGGTGTCAAGTGAATAGCACAGAATGTATCAAGAACCTATAATGCCTGTAGACTTTGCACAGTTCCCACAGGGAAGTTATTGCTCTGCATAATTTCCCACCCCAAATAAAACTTAATGTCTTAAAGGATGACAGCAGCCACTTGTATGGTTCACTTGCATTGCACATACTTTTAAGAGGCACAGCTGAATTTTTTTACACCTCTTTGGAATAATTGTGGTCACTATGTATAGCTCAATTGCGCCAAGTATGTCCAACCACAAGCAGTACTGCACTGTAATAGTTGCAGTACAAACATATAGGACACAAGTTGTTCATAGTTTTAAGAGGACAGACAAAGATTGGCAGATGAAACCAAGGAGGAGAGATGAAGGCACCTGATTTAAGGTCATTTAGTGGGTCAATGGTAAAGACGGGGCAGAAAGGGCGGTAAAGGAAAGCCCTCCAAACAGATAAGGTAGTACTGTGAGAATGTCCAAATTTGCTAACATTAGAGATTTTCATTACATTTCCACTGAATTTTTCTTGGCAGAGGTTCTCCATGTTACTAAATTCTGGCCACATTTTTGAAAGAGTGATTTAGTTGCTGTAGGTTAATAGATGTGGTTTTTACTGTCACAGAGAAAAGCCACTATTTTCAGTCCTTGTATTCTGGTGAAGGAGGTGAAACAGCTGCAAAAACACCCAAATTGCAGTACATGGGCAATGGAAAAATCAACAAACGACAGAAGTTAAAACATGTTGCAATAAGGTGAAATCAGCTACACTTTATCCTATGGATTCGTTTATATACAGTGTTAACTCTTACAAAGGGAAATCTAATTACTTTCCCTATTGCAAAAAAGTCAACAACAGAATTTGTCAACTATCCCCATGTCAGTTCCTCATTCCCACAGTATTATACCAAAAAGCACTGAACAATGTTTATGATCAATGATCTCATATTTTTTTAAATAAACTACCAGTTTTTACATGAATAAATATATATATGAAGAAATGTGGCATGTCAGATTTTCTAAAATTTGTAGGTAAAGAGGTAAAGCAATAAATGTTCGCGAAAGTGAATTAAATTGTTTGTTCTTGAAAAAAAATAAAAAAGTTCTGTGTCCATTCATATGAAATAGTAAAACAAGCAGGTACATTTTCTTTCCTTAGCTTTTATGTGAGTAGCCAGAGCAGCTCAAGAGTTTGCCAGAAAAATATTTTGTGACAGAAAAGCAGTTTCTGCAAAACCAGAATTTCCTGGGGGAAAATTTGAGTTTCTTTTCTTTTTCTCTAGGGAAAACAGAATTTAAATGTTTCGTTCTGAAATGTCTTTGAAGTATCTGAATTACCTTCAAGCTGAAAATTTCTTGGATCTATAAATAACCTGTGTAATCTCAGTTATGCATTGCTGATGTTACCAGCTGGTCCAGGTTCCAGGCACTCGCTCCCAAAGGGCACAGAAAAGGAACCATTATCACTTAACTATGTGAAACATTACTAAATATGATTGTCAGTTCTCTGATACACTGTGCATAAGGAAAAACATCTTATTTTCTGTTTTTTCAGAGGAAGTGATAACATTTTGGAGTGTGATACAGTTTGATAACATCTAGTCCCCTCTCAATGAGTTTTGTTTTCACATTGCTCCCTGGCATTGTCCCAGAAAGTGATGTCCAGTTCCATTTGGTGCAATGTGAGAAATGGGCAGAGGCAAGTCACACCCCAGCACAATTACAGATTTTTCACTATGGCCACTGGCAAAGAAAATTAACTTATTGCATCTTATATACATACAATATTTATATATAAAAACATATTTCTTATTATAAATACATAAAGATTATAAATATATATATAAATATTTCTTATTTTGCCTCTTGTCAATGCCTGTTCTGTAATCTGGATACTCTTAATCCCCATGGCAAAGAAAATAGCATATGTGCTATTATATATATCTAACACATGTGACTCATAGAGCAGAAGTTAGGTACCTCCACAATTCAGTATGGCTGCAGCTCAGGGAGGGAGTGTTTTGGTTATATGCAAGTTTAGACACCAGGCTTTAGCAGTAGCCTGGAAACTAGCTGTAGTGAGTGTGCTGGTTCCCATTTCCATCACCTCCCCCCATCCCAAGCAGCTGGAAATTCTGGGGGGGAAAAAAAACATGGAGTTCTTCATACTTATAACACCCACCTTCTGCCAAAGGGAGCAGGAGCTTTTATGGTCATTCCTGTATAAGGGCATCATGAAGGAGGTGATATTTTAAAATAGGTAAATAAATTGCCCCACTGAAATGTATTAAAAAAAAAGAGAGAGAGAGAGAAAAGGAAAAAAAGAACAGTTCCAAAGGTGTTAGTTTTGCAGGAAATCCTGTCTCACTCTGATGGATATACACAGCCTGAAAAACAGCAGAACCGTTAGGCAGCAGAGGTGAGAGAAAGGGAGCTACATAAGCACTTTACAAAGGGACACTATTCCCCCTGTATGCATGGAGACTGCATGTACAGAAGGTTGCACTCTTTAACAGAGATGTATAAAATCTCTGTACAAAGCACTCTTTCTATAGCTCTCCTTGAGACATGTCACAGTGCATCACTGTTGCTAGACAGATGCTAATCCCGTGTCAGCCAGTGTGTCCAAACCTGCCTCATCAAAGCAGGAAAGCCTTTGTCCACCACAATACCCTCCGCTGAAAAAAGAAAGAAGGGGAAAAAAGAAGGCAAAATAGAACCTGAGGGAAAGAAAATGAGCCTTAAAACTAGTCTTGTCTTAACAGATCTGAGCTCTGTTAAACAGAGTGAAAAACTAGTTCTAGATAATGCAACTACTTTCCTTGGGGTTGTCCGGCCCTGGGCAGCAGGTGTGGATTTCCATAGGAGCCAGCACGGAGGGAGCACTTTGACACCACCCTCGCTCACAGCTCACGGCAGATGGTTAGCTGGCAGTTGCACAGTTGCAAACCCATCCCATGTGCATTCACCCCCAGCCAGATGTACACATCAAGTCTTGTCTCTTTAGATTCTGTATCTGCCAAGCTGAAATACAATGAGATTATTAATATATACAGAATTCAAAGCAGAGTGGGCCTTCCAGGTCAAAATTAACCCAGAATTAATTCTGTGCCGAAGAGCAAAGCTTTGCCGAAGCACAGATTATGCCTTGGGCTAGAAGTTCTGCACACACTGGTTTATACCTAGCAAGTGCTGGGGTTAAGGACAAAGAATTTCATCTGTTTCACTTCAGATCAGCTGTTAAACAAACCATTGGCTTGAGGTTAGACAGCAAATCTGACACTAAATTTTGCTCTGTGTCCCCTTTTAAACCCACGTGTTTCAGAGCACAGAAAGGTAAAGACAGAGAAGTTGCCCCGGAGTAGCAGCGACCCAGCCTCCTCCTTCGGTTTCAGATTCCCCCTAGCTTGCTATTTTGGAATAAAACCTGTGTGAGGCAAGGCAGCACTTTATTAAGAAATATTTGCTGCCTTTTTTGTGGGCAGTGAGATGAGTTTCTGAGTTTCTGGTGCCGGCTTTTATCTGTCATCAATCAGTATGCAGCGCTCAGTGGTGGAGTGCAATAAAGCAGCTCTTCAGAGTATGATTTGTAATAAGGTGAAAGTATTTAGATTCAGATTTCTCTGTCTGAGTGTGTGTGATGTTTCTGCCTACTGTCCATAGTGAAACCCTAATGCAATGGTTGAGAATCTGTTTCTACTCCAAGTATTCGAGTGAATAGAGCTATGTCCTATTTTATGCTCAACATTTACTGCATAGTTCTTTCTAATACCTGCTTCATTCTATTTTACACGAAACTTTTTTTTTGTTTGATTTCCACAGCTAAAAGTTTATTTGTGCTTTGCTTCTACTGCATGAATAAGCTTTGTCTCCTGTGTAGATGTAAGTTATTCTTATGGCAGAGAGTGCCATTATTCTAGAAAAGCAAAGCACTGGGCCATATCCAAGCACTCAGAAACCTCACTGATAACAAAGAAGTCATACGTAGGGAAAGATGAGTACATTTCTGTGCCATCTGTATCTCTCTGGTTTTTAAATCCAGTTTGCTTATATGCTGGATGCATGTAGATGTTGAAAAGGACTAGAAAAAAGAATGGGTCTTTGTCTAACTGAAGAGTTACTTTGGATTCATGCCACCTGTCAGACTTGACATAAGGTCAACAGTGCCAAATACTGCAAAGATATTAAGGAGAATAAGAATGGTTTTCTCTCTTGTATTTATTGACAGCAATGGACCTTCTGTGCCAGTCATCCATCAGTGCCACTACGACAGATTCAGCTCCCTGTCCCGGCCTGCATCCGTACTGTCTGTGGCCCTAGATTAATATGGATAAACTTGTAAGTGGTTTCTCTGTGAGCTTGCTTTTCAGAATTAGGCTTGATGGTAGGTGGTGGATGAACTGAAATGATGTGTTCAGTGCAGGTTTATCAGGAGAAAAAAATGAAATTGCGTAGTGCCAGCAGTCCTGTGAGCTTCCTCTCCAAGGTAAACTTTAGCTATTTCTGGCTAGATGGTTAAGGAGAGTACACAAGTATAAAATGGGTTCCCACATCCCAAGGGTGCAATGTTACAATACTTAAAGCAAGTTCACTATTTTGCTGGAGCCTGGGAATATTGGTACTTGCACCAGAGCCACCAAGTTTGGCAATAACCGGGGAAGTCTCCAGAGAGGCCTGCCGCTTAGGTGCATGAACACAGGAGAACACATGAAAAACCACCTTAACCTGGTGACAGACAACATAAACAAGCCAACCTGCTTTGCATTTCTGTGCTAGCTTATTGCAGATGCCCATTCTTCAGGCAGGCTGTAAAGAACAGGCCAACAAAACTATTTTATTATCTGTGATTCTATGAGCACACAACAAAAAATTAAACCAAAGGACTATCACTGCAATGGTGATGGGGTATTAAATGTCAGATCTTTCTTTTTTCCCTCTGTTAAGCTGTTAGTTATGGCTGATCTGAGAACCCTTAATACAATGTAGGAGACCTTATACACTATAGATTTCAAGTGCAATTTTTCTTTAGCACCATTTGACATGGCTCAGGATCAAACAACATTAATCTCATGTCATCTAGCAAAGGGTCTACATTTTTTTTTTTCAATTACAGGCAGAACTGTGGAAATAGGAAGACATAAAAATGACCAGATTCTAATGTATTGTATCTAACATATAAATTGTTTTAGAGACCAAGTGAACTTCAAGCATGCATGCCAGTTTTGTTTCTGAATTTAATTTTGTTGAAGAAAACATCCTTGTCCCAAAATTAAATATTCACATCCATTATTATTCTCGGACAAGGGACAATAATTTAAATTAATATCAAGATGCATTTTTAAAAATCATCAATCTGCCATCTTAACTATATTATTTTGTACCTTCAGGCACTTGTTGTAGTTTTCATGAACATGATTCAAATAAATTGGCTCTTTTTCCTCAGTGGCTTCTTTAATTACTTTGTTATTATCCAAGGAACTGGTTTAATTTAAATGAACACAGTGTTCCTGCTACTACTACCCAGAGAAAACACAGACTCAGAACATGCTGTTTTGTAGTTACAGTGAGTGTCTCTGCATACACTGGATGCCAAAACTGGCCTGGTCTTACCCATTTACCTACCTTTGTGTGATCCAAGCTCAGGTCCTACCAAGCCAGCATGATCACTTACCCTGAACACCTTCTAATGAACCTTTCCAGATAAAGAGCAAAGGTAACCAATTAGACCGACAATTAGATTAAAGAACACTTTTACACAACGTTTACTTCATGCACAGACCACAAAGCTAATTCATCTTGCCCAGGGCAATGTTCTTTTACCAAATAGTAGTGCATTTTTAATCAAAGGAATACGTGTAACAAATAAACTCATAAAATCAGCAATATTTGCCCTGTTATGTCCTTTTGTCCTTACCTTTCTGTTACAATAATACAGATTGGTGAGGCAGTTCTGAACATAGGTGTAAGATTCCTCCCCTCCTCCTTTTGGTGTCTTTCCAACTACAGTACATAATAAAGTACCTAAGAGCTTTTTTTTTTTTTTAATACAAGCAAACATTGGTACTCCATAAAATATTTAAAGACCTTACAAAAACGCAAAACTGTATTTCATTTCCTGAAATAGTTATAGTTTCAAACTCCATCTATTTCTTTTAAACCAAATCCATATGTGTTTGAGGCAGTTTTAATCTGTGGAAATACTTCATTTTTGGCTGGCCTGCATGACTGAACATTAAGTATGAAGCAACTAGTATGGCAAGTCAGGATATTGAGAAGAAATTGTTGCATCTCAAAAATAAAGTGCTAAAATATGAGCAATTTCATTTTTTCTTTTTTCCCCCTGTGATTAGATATTAACTACACGACGATATTTCATAGTGATGGTCGAGGTAGGTAGCACATTTTGATTTCCCTATGTGCTTTGATGATAAGAAGTGCCCCCCTTGCCACACAGCTGCCATTTTGCGTTCCTTCCCTCCACAAAGGAGAGGCACACAGTGATTTTTTAGGGTAGCATTCACATATACGGTCATAAGGACCAAATCGTCACACAGATTCCTCACTTCTTTCCTTCCTTTACCTCTTCCTTAATACCAACAGGAATTCTCAGTGACAAACTGCTCAACGTGTAAGTGCTTTCTTTTTCTGCACTGAGGAGCACAGCAGCACTTAGGAAGCAGCTCCCGGTTACCAGTCTCACGGCACAGACACCTCGGGAAGTCATTTGCAGAATACGTGAAATGCATCCTCTTGATTTAACGGCATTTCACACCATTCCCACACGGACAAAAATGACTGCACAAAATACGAGTCAGAGGAGAGGCAGGATGTGAGGCTTGCCGTGCTTGATCTGTACTTTCTCCAGATGACAACTCAGCCTGGCCCTGACGTATCTCCAACATTTGATCTAATTTCAGTTGCTGTTAGTCCATTAATATTGTCATCACGAAATCAGGGGGAGAGGCAACTACAAGGAAGAGTATGTGATTATTTTCTTTTTTAATGTGATCTCTGCTGAGCATAAGGTTTATATTTGCTTAATTAGGGCTTCACTATAAACATTAATGACCCTAAGGCCAACCTGATTTGTTTGAGAAAGGTAATAAATTATCTGCCAGAACAGTTTGATCTCTGTATAGAAGTCTTGCTCCAGCTGGAGTCTGACTACATCCCCAAGCTTCCCATCAGCTCATCTCACACTTCTTTTACTGCATCACAATTCCTCTTGCAGAAGCTTGAAACATGTCAGTCGGAAAAAATGTAAAGAGCCTCGTCCCTGCCTTTCACACGATGCCCTGCTGCCCGGCGCAGCGCTGCGTCCCGAACAATCGGAGCTTCTGGCCACTACCCGCACCGTGTCAGGATCCTGAAAGAAATAATCAGATGCCAACTTTGGATAATAGAGTATTTAAAAATCAATTAGTCTTAATGGGAATACTTCACAAGTTTTCTCATGATTCTGCTGTTTGACATGATGTGTTGAAGCGTGTCTCGCGGACAAGTAATAGCCCAGTATCTCACGGGAAAGTGAAGCCTCTACCCTGATGTTCTGAGTGCATTTTCCTGCTTCTGGAGTCCATTCATTTCTTGCCATACCAGCATCAATGAACTTCCGAGCTGCTGTCACTGTGTTTAGTGCAGATGTCAAACCAGCGCTGTGCTGGCCCTGACATCAAACAAACTGGTGGCAATCAAGATATTACCCTGAGCTGGCAAGGAAGAAAAACTACAGGAGCCTATAAAGAGCAATAACCGAAACACTCTCCTTATTGACCACCTCAAGTTTCCTGCAATTTTGTGGCCATAGAATAATTAATCTGCTATAGATGAGGTATGAGAAGAAACAAATTATACCTTTTGCTTCACACTCTGTGGAAGTTCATTTTAAATCTGAGGTGCCCATGGGCACGTTCTGCTTTCTGATTTCCTGGGACCTGCCCAGGAGTCCACCTGGGCCAACTTTGTCCCCTTGTTGTAGGTACCTCCCTGAACACCTCTTATTCCAGGAAGACAGATTGCACACACTGCACTGCTGGGGGATTTTATTATGTGTTATTGTTTTTCTGCTTTCTCTCTCATGGCCCTATGTTATATTATGGAGCTGGTGACTGGCTGGTCATTTGGCTTGCATGTCATTCTGAATATATCAGCTACGATCAGATTGGTTCAGATTGACCTGATTTTGAGACCTATGTCTTTTCTAGTCTTGCGTAACTCCATAAAAAATGTACATTTTATCTGGCCATCTCTAGGGTAAGGAAAGAAACACAAAGAAACACGGAACTGGAGCTACTTCTCCTCTTCTCTATTTGGTTCACAGGCCTGAGATTACAGCCTGGGAGATGCAGAAGCCTACGGATGAGTTCTCTCCTCTCCTTGGAGGGACCTGAGCTTGTCTGCTCCAGAGAACAGCAAGTGACTGAGTTTTCCAAAAACCTTCCCGTAGACACTATTCCAACCCAGGTGAGTTAGGTGAGAGAGCTAATCCTGCCGCCTCATCCTCAAAGAAACATTGAGCTAAAGAAAGCAAAGGACATTCAAGCCTCATATTTGAGAGACAACATGGAGGTGAGACATAGAGTTTTCACAGCCCAGTCTAGTGAATGTTTCTTTTTTTCTTTTTTTAACACACAATGCCAGCCAGGCAGACCAAGCTATTCCCAGCCCTCCTGGGGAACAGAAAGATGGAGTCTGGTCCCCCATAGAGTGACTCTCCTCCTAGGTGAGGGCTGTAATTGCAGCATCATGGATAGCAGGGATGAGGGAGAGTCCCAGCCCTGCCTTTTCTCCCAGTATTTAGTGACTGAAGCACCTCTTTCACAGAAAGACAAATCCAAAGCAAACAAAAAAAATCATATTTCTGTTTAAAACTACTTCATATTTCATTCTTGCCTCTTAAAATGTTTTTCAATTTTGATATATCTTAAATATTTAAGAAATTAAGCAAAATGCCTGTTCATTTAATAGACAAATGTTTGTTCTATGTGCTAATGGTACAAAGATAGATACTGCATGGATAAAGAGAGTCATAAAGAATTTTTAAAAAATGCTTCATAAGCTAAATAAACAAAACACGCATAAATCAAAAATAATATAAATCAAATTTTGTCTGTGGGGTGCCCTTTCAAGCATCAGAGCGTGGGAAGAGACTGCTGTGAAACATTAAAAAAAATAGCTCTATTTGCATCATTTCAGTGGCTCCAAACAAAACAGCCATCATTGCATGAGATGAATAAGGGATGCTCTCTCCCTGTCATTTTGCCTGGCACTTTCTGACAACAGCCCAAACTTTAAGCAGCAACCAGCCAATCCTGCAGCATTTTCACAACACTTTGGCCATAAAGTAAATAAATAAATAAGCAAACCCATTCAGATGCTTAAATGCTCAGAGATCTCTCTCTGAAGTTAGTTTCTTGGGTTTTTAAATGAATGGCCTTGAGCTCCTATTTTTCTTTAAGTACTGACACTATGAATCACCTTGAAGAACTTAAAGAAAGAAAGAAAGAAAAAGAAAAGACACTTTACAGATGTACTAAAAAAGAGAAATGGAATTCCTTCTGGCTGCCACTGCCTGAAAACTGTCACCTTTTTTCTTCTTCTTTTGCTTTATAGATTTGAGGAATAAGCATTTGCCAGGGTTTGGCTGACAAATATTTGTATACTGAAACACCTGCACAATTTAACAGAACAACATGCTTATAACTTGTCCTTTACTCCTCTTAGCAATCAATTATTTTGCTAATTTGCATAGTTATGATGATGCAGTAGCGAGCGAGCTGCAAGCACTTGTTCTATCTGCCTCCGTTTTTCATGTTTATCACTCAAGTGTATTAAAAAATACTGCCTTGAGCTCTGCAGCCTGTCAGCCTGGACCCCAAGAAACACTGCAGGGCCTGTTGCTTCACACTGCCCCAGTATGAGATGTTCACATGAGTTATGGTGCTACAGAGTCATTTATACCTAAAGTGTATTAACAAGGAAAAGCAGAGCAGGACTAAATTCCCCCTTCGTGCCCCCATCGTGTTGCTGGCTGCTCACAAAGGTCGTACAGTGCCATTAACACTGGCCTGCGAAAGGAGGCTCCCAAGTCCAAGTCTTCTGCCCTGAACGTGGAGCCAGCCCTTGCTCTCTGGTCTCTCCATCGCTTCCACACTGCGGGTGCAGTCCAGCAGGAGGTTTGGTTTTGAGTCGTTACGTTCCCATCACGTTGCTTACAGTAAAAGAAGAGTGTTTGGAACAGGGGGACCTGTTCCTATTTTGAAGTGGCTGTCTTTAAACAAACAAGCAGGCAAATAAAAACAACAGCCTGTACTTTATATTTCTATATGAAAAAAAAAAAAAAAAAGAAAAAGGAGGGAATATAAACTAATTGTACTAATTGTTCTGGTAGGAGAAAATGCAAAATGCCATGGCTTAATTTAAGCAGCAGAACGTGTTCAAACATGAAGACATTTTCTGTACTGTAGTTAACAAGGAGTTAAATTTGAGATTGAGAAACTAATTCATTGCTTCACTTGCAGGCCAGTGAGACAGTAAGAATTGCAAAGGAATCAAGGGATGGGAATACATGGGGAGGGATCCAGCCGATGCCCAGGCAGGATAGGTTTTGTGTTTTACTCTTTGCTTTCCTGTCCCGATTGTTTTCGCAGAGGTTTTCTCCTTCTGGCGGGCCTTCCTCTGCCCCTTGCCTGCTCTGCTTGTGCTTCAGAGCCCTACCAGGTTTCAGAGTGGTTGTGCTGTCCTTGAATGTCGCTGCATCACTGGGCAGAGGCAGTGATGGCCCTGTGGGACACTGAGGAACTTTAATATCCCTGGAGGTGCTTGGATCGAGACGGGGGCTCTAGATGTGCTGAAGGAGCCTCTCCCCCTGCGATCTGCCCGTGAGCGACTCTTGCCATACAGCAGCTCGGAAGAGGAGGGGCCCGTTTCACCTCCAATATGGGCTCTGGCATTGAGTCAGCTTGTGGGGATGGAATGCAGAGAAGGAACAGAATAAATTAATCTGAAAGGAGCTCTTGTGCCCAGGCAACAGGCCTATAGGCAGGCAAGAGAAGCTGTACATTTATATGCAGCGTGGAGGGTTGGCGAGGCTGCACTCCGGGCTTCAAGCGCTCTCTTGGTTAGACTTCAACATGACAGACAGCCACGAGGTGCAGACACAGATGGGAGATGTAGGCATTCTTCCTCTGAGAGGACCGAAATAGCTGCTGACATTCAGAGAGCTGCACTAGAGATGGACACTTCACAGACACCAGGGTGGAAATCACCATGGCTGAATGCAGGCAGGTGGGGAAGGTGGAAGAAACTCAAGATTCCTTGGAGAAAGTCTGTAGCATGCCCTGAAAAGCGACACCTCTCCTGGCAGGTCTGCCGGGTGGGCTGGGAGCCCCAGGAGCTCCTCAGCCAGGCTCTTCCCATCACAATGAGTGATTTCCACGTGTCGTATCCTTCCTGCCCTTTCCAAAAGGCCAGACTTGCATCTTCCCAAAATTCTGCAGGCTTGTACTGGCATAGTGCGCTGTACAAGCAGGTTAGGAGCCCATCAGGTCTTCCCAATCCACTTTCAGTGTGGATTTTTCTTTTCCTAGTTACAAAATTTTGCAGCTCCAAGTATTAAGCTGCCATTGCCCTTGTGCTCTCACCTTCTGTTGTGAACCCGTGGGGGCAAAGACGAAGCAAAGAGCAGCCTTAGGTAATAGAGGTGCTTTAGATTGAGACTCATTAAAAATAATCATTACTCAATGCAGGCTGGCAAGAAAAATGGTACCCAGCTCTGTAGTGCTGTCCTTTTCTTTTCCAAAAGAAAAGGAAAATTAACAACCGGGAATGAGAGACAGGTAAAATCCACACTAATCTCGCTTGGATAAATCTAGTGTTACTTAATCGCTGCTTCAGCTGTGAAGGAACGACACAGACTCCAAACCTGTGGTGACTCACACACAGTACAGCAGACACCGGCAAGAATAGTAATGAGATCTCACACATTCGGTGCTCTTTCATTCAGACAGGTTCCAACAGGCTCTGCCGCAGAATTTCTTACAAACTCCCTATCAGAAAAATTCTTTCTCCAACTTCAAATATAGCCACTCCAGAGCTGGAGTGAAGAACATGTTTAACAGTGTTCAGAAGCATTAGAAATAAAGAGTCTAATGGAAGTACAGTGAGGCATTCACAAAAATAGAATTTTAAAAAGCCAAAGTGAACATCAAAGTCACTGCAAGTCAGTAGCACCTGAATTTTTATATTGCCCCTGCACAAATGCCTATTTTATACTTCTGCTTCACCTTGCTTCGATTTCTGAGACAGATTAGTGAAATGAACCTGGGATGTTATATTCCAAAATGGGTGTAACCCAATGCCTGAACTGGCACATACACTGCAAGTTTTTTTTTTCCAACCCCAACCCCAATGGACTTGTCAGCAGTTTCTATCATTAGCAACATAATCCCCCCTCTCTCCTGCTCTCTCTTTTTATGTTTTCCCAGGGCTGCACCGATAATGAATAATTTACCAGTGTGGAGAAAGAAAAGTGTCACTACTGGAGTCTCAAGGCTCATCACTCACAAACCTGTCACATGGGCAAGAGTCATCAGTGCCATTATTTGTGTGAAGAGAAATTAGCACTAATCTACTGCCGAGCCTCTTGCTTCAGCCACTGTAAATGGTGCCAGCTTCTTAACGGAGCAGATTGTCTGTGCCACTGCAAATAGCCTATCTCGGCAAAGTCTTTAAAAAAAAAGGCATCTTCTCACTCACTTCACTTCACAGAGGACATCCCACATGCATTAAGAATTAGAGGACAGGCGCTGTAAAGCAAAAGGCTTTTATTTTTCCCTCACTGGAGAAGTGTGAAAGTTCTGCCTTTCTGCTATTAATAAAGTCATTGAATCTGTAGAGAGGAGTTCAAGCAGGACATTCAAAAATATACAGAGGTTTTGTTTTGTTTTATAGTGTTTGGAAAGGAAATACGACTTTCTGTATCGTACAAGAATCATGTGAACGTTAAGATTTCAATTTTAGGAAGGAAACAAAATGCCCTGTGCTGAACTATCGAACATAAACAATGCACAAAATAGAACAAAACGGGGTCTTGAGTAAATAATCAGGGCAACAATGAGAACTCCAGTCCTGTGAGTGGCTTCCTTCCGTGAAGGAAAGGAAGAGTTCGCTAACGTGCGTACTTGGTTTCACTAGTCCTTTCCATCGTCGGGTGGAGGATTTCAAAACTGCCACCCTCAGCATGTTTCTGGAACACCTCCTATATGAAATCAGCAGCAAATCAAAGCTCCAATCAGCCCCGATCATCGTCTCTGCCGGCGAAGCGACAGCTGGGGCTTGGAGGCAGAAAATCCCAGAATCCCTCAAAGAGGCCTCCGTGGATCTCTTCAAAGGGTGGGTTTGCTCTCCAACAGGGACCAGCCCCAACATCTGGTGGAGTCCACACAGAGCCCGCAGTAGAAAGGATGCAAGAAAAATCAGGAGGTTGTTTCAGTCTCTAAAGGTTTGAAATGGATTCATTTCCACTCTCTTCCCTCTTTGTTTAAAATAGTTTTGCAGTTTTGAAGCATAGGCAGAAAATACAATCATTGTAATGATGTGAAATGCTGTCTTAAAATCAGAAAAGTGCCATTACAAAACAAATTCAGAAGAGCAAAATACTCTGATCAGAAAAAAAGCATTTACTTTATGTACATATATAACATGATTTTTCTCACTGTGAGAGGTTGTAGAGGGAGCCAGGTCTCTGGCCTGGCTCCGTGCCCAGCAGCCAGCCTTTACTACTGGCCTCATGCTTTTCCTTGGCAGCAAAGCTCCACCAAAACGCACTCCTGGGGCACCCCCCAGCTATGGCAGCCTGCACAATCCCCAAAGTGGGAGGCTACATGAAAAACATAACACCGCCTTGGGCTGTATTATAGTTTGCACCTAAGATCCTCCAAGGACACTGTACATCCTCCCATCACCAATTTGCCTCGCCTCAGCCCTTGAAGGTCCATCTCTGTTTGCACCATAACCTGCAAGGAGACTTTGTTTACTCCAGAGAAAAACGAGCAGAAATGCCATGGCTCAGAGAAGTGACCTCTGTTACAGCGAGGGCATCTTGAAGGACTCCTTAGTTTAGGGCTTTGGAGTGACTCCCCCAATATCCAGCCCTTATGTAAATATCTGTATGTAAACAGCAATATAAAACCCCCAAATGATGTTCAGACTGCAAAACATGTCTGGATTTCAAAGCCCTGCAGATCTTCAGGCTTTCTCTACTCTTTCATCATTTCTCTTGTACTGTTTTTTAATTAAAAAGATGTTCAATAACAGAATTTCACACAAGTTTTCTCTCCTTTGTGCACTAATGATATTATCCTAAAGAGTATTTTTGATTGAATCTCCTTGAGTCTTTTCCCAACACTTATTCCCTGCATCCTCTGTGCCCAAGGCTGACTCTCATCCCGAAGGCCAATGTTTCTACTACTCATCACATTTTTACCAAAAGGAAAAACCTACTTTCCAGAAAATTAAGGCATTTCAAATGCATTCTAGGACTACTGAACCGGGAATCTGATTAGGGGATTGAGACTTTGTGAAGTCCAGTTACAGAAGAAAAAGAAGAGAGCTGCAAAAATGGAGCTTGACTGACAAGGTACCTCCTGGTGGTGCTGAGGACCAACTCACTATATTCTTTCTCTACAGCTCCTGATTTCTGCACAGCAAACTGATGTTATTTTTCCAAATTACTAGAGTAAAGAGTTAAAAATACCTTCATTATGGAATTTGAAGGGACTCTTCAGAATGAGAGTATTTGTGGCTGATGGCCTAAGAGGAAGAGACAGGTCTTAACTCAGATTCAAATTCTACTGCCGTGTTGCTCAGGAATCCCTGATGCTTCCTAGTTCACTGAGCACCTCTGTTATCATAAACAAAACAATATTTACCTTGTTAAAAGTAAGTACTAAGGAGGAGGAAAAGAGCGACTGTGAAAGCTCCTGGGAAAGATCCCCAGTACTCCATGCAGCCTGCAAGGTGAAGGAAAGGGCATCATCAGCTCCAAGCCTGGACCCGCTACAAAGGCGGTCTTGGCAAGGAGCAGTGACACAGTCACCCTTATGATTAACCACAGGAGGACGGGTCTCCACCTTCACAGAGAGGGTGAGAAACATAAGCTGTGAAAGCACCTGACATCACTCCAGTGGCACAGAAGGGCTTTCTTCATCTGCAAGGCAGTACGTCAAACCCCTGAAACCTGCCAAGCTCAGAAGATCTGCTAGACACATCTGGGCTTTCCCTGTGGATTTCCAGTGTTTCCATCCCAACGACGGTATCATCCAGCTGAAGTCACCCTGCTGTGTTGTCACCTGCTGGCTGAGAACCTCTTAGATGTTCTCAGGGTAACAGGCTTTTTAATCACAGCAACAGACTTTTTAGTCACATTCATTTTGTCTTTAAGGAAGAAGTTTATTCTCACCTTTGCTCAGATTAAGTAGAAATATGAAAACTATAACATGTCATATCCGATGCAATCACCTCTCACTTCTGTGTAAGTCTCCCCCAACTGAGTCATAGAAGGGTTCAAAGTGAATTCTTAATAGCATTAGCTTAAAGATATAATACCGTTGGAGCAATCTATTAGTACTTCAGAATAGAATGAGTTCTCCTGATTCCTTGGTGCTGCCTTATCCATTCCCTAGCGAACATGAATTAGGATGAATTTTTTGTTTCTCAGATCAGTAACAAGCTTGGGATGATTTCCCTTTAACATCCTAGCTACAGTATTTGGTTTAGTTATTTCTTAACATGCACTTTGCTGTAGAGAGCTTTGCACAATGATGTCAGCTATAGGGCCTTCAAATAATAAAAGCACATTGTTGGGCATCACTGAAAATACTCTTGCTCCATCCTCCACATTCCTTTTAAGATATTTGTATGCACTGATAAGACTCTTTCTCATCCTTCTTTTTTTGGGCTAAACAGGCCCAGTTCTCTCAGCCTCACTTCATATGAGAGAGGCTCCAATCCCCTAATCATCTCCGTAGTCCTATGCTGGACTCTCTATAGCAGTCCCAGGCCCCTCTTACACTGGGGAGCCCAGAACTGAACTCAGCACTCCGTATGTGGCCTCATCAGGGCTGAGGAGAAGGGGAGGATTTTCTCCTTTGACTTGCTAGCAACACTCTTCCTAATGCACCACGGGAAGAGCATTGTGTTAAGTCTGATGTCTACTGCAGTGTTTACTGCAGTAAGTTTGATGTCTACCACGGGAAGAGGTCTGCTGCAGTGTGATGTCTGCTCGTTATGGAACGAGTTGGGGGGATCAATGATGCAGTGCACTTCGCTCTTATGAAAGAAATAATGATATGTTTTATTGATGTGGACCGTGGTTTTAACGAGATTCAGTGGCAAGATCACTGTTATTTACTGCATAGCAGACAAGTTTGTACAAAATTACCTGAACGACCCTCAGTCATGGGGCTCAAGGAAGGCCCTCTTACCTTCCAAACTCTTCTCAGAGGAGCCTGGGTGTACTGCACTGATTGTGATGTCTAATGCAGCAAGATGTCTAGCGCATTGTGATGTCTACTGCAGAACGTGTGATGCCTGCTGCAGTGGGATGACTACAGCAGTGTGAAGTATACTGTGATGTGGTGTTTTCTGCAGGAGTCGTCTACCACCCAAAGTGCGATGTCTATTGTGTGATGCCTACTGCGGTGTGATGACTATGGCACTGATTCTGATGTCTAATGTAGTTCGGTGTCTACTGCTTTCTTATGGCTACTGCAGGAAGTGTGAAATCTACTGCAGGAAGATGCCTATGGCACTAAGTGTGATGTCTGTGCAGTAAGTGCGATGTGTACTGTGGAGTCATTTCTACAACAATAAGTGGAATGTCTACTGTAGGAAAATGTACTAACTGTGATGTCTAACCAAGTAAGACATCTTCTTCAGTAAGAGGTCTACTGCAGTGTGATGTGTACAGCAGAGAGGTGTCTACTACAGTAAGATATCTACTGTGGTAAAATGTCTTCTGCAGTAATCTTAATGTCTATTGTAGCATGATCTCCACTGCAGTAGCTGTGATGCCTGCTGCAGTGTGATGTCTCCTGCACTAACCGTGATGTTTAAAGCAGTAAGACGTCCGGTGCACTGTGATGTCCACAGCAGGACGATGTCTATTGCAATAACTGTGACATGTATCGCAGTGTGATTTCTACTGCAGGAAGATATCTACTGCACTGCCATGTCCACTGCAGTAAGATGTAAGATGCCTAATGCAGCAAGTATGATTTCTAATGCCCTAATCATCATGTGTAAAGCAGAAAGATGTCTTTTGCATTAGAAGTTCTCCTGCAGCATGATGCCTACAGCAGCGTGATTTCCACTGCAGTGAACGTGATGCCTACTGCAGTGTGATGTCTAATGCACTAATTGTGATGTATGACATAGTAAGATGTCCAGTGCATTGTGATGTTGCATTGTGATGTCCACTGTGGACACTTTTCCTGCAGGAAGGTGTCTAATGCAGTGTGATTTCTACTGCTGTAGGTGTGGTGTCTAAAGCAGTAAGATGTCTTCTGCACTGAGATGTCTGCTACAGAAAGTGTGATGTCTACTGCAATAAGGTGTCCATGCAGTTTGATGTTTACTGCAGTAAGATTCGGAACAACCTGTGACAAATTTTACGCACTCCCCTGAATCTGAGCAGAGCACTGTAAGTAGAAATGTAAGTAGAAATCTGCAAAATTGCTCATGCTTTAAGTCCACTGTGAAGTTTATTTCGTTGCGCACAGGTTGCCGTTATCTCTACATGACTTAATGATTTCTCTGAAAAATCCTGGTGTGCCATGAAGAACTCTCACATCAATGTAGTCCACAGCTTTTGTCTTTTTTGCACTTAAACTTTCCTCACGATGCTACAATAAATCACAAAAGCTAGGATGGACTAGAAAGAAAACTCCCGAATGTGGGTTTTCATTGCAGGTTAAGCCCACAACAATACAGATATAAACTGCTGCGATGTTAAATTTCTTTCTCTAGCTTTCTTTAAACCTTGGGAAGGTATCTGAGAGGTATATTTTGCAACAAATGTTGGCTATCTCTTATACAAATATTATCAATTAGAAGATTCAAAGGGTTTCTCTTAAGAACAACACATTTTCCTCTGTGGCTTTAATTCTCTGCACCACTTTTTGTTCCCAATTCTGTGTAGCAATATGCTCCTCATTTGTCTTTGCAATCCTAAGTATATATGCCCTTGTTTCTGGCTGGGGCACGCAGTGGCAAGCAGATCACAGCACCTCAATGAAGGCCTTTCTGTAAGAGCACAAGGTGACATATTAGAAAAAATGCAATCTCTAAGGAAACAAAAACAAAAAATCAAAAACCCCCTCTCACACAGACACAAACCCATATCATCCTAATGCAGTAGTCTGCAGCTAAGTCTGAAGCTTTATGGACCTCAAGTCAAAACATAACCACAGGTTAGGGAATGTATTGTAACTGTGTTGTTCCACCACAAGCACAGACTTATGAGGCCAGACTTTTGGTGAGTTTACTTCTCCTTGTTGGTAATGAGGCTATATGTGTGCAGATTTCTTTGGGTGCAATTTCCTTTAAAAGTAGAAAATGGAACCTTCCACTTTTGCCATCACCTTCCACCAAATTCCATACGGATACCCGTGTGCTCCATCAGCTGAGGTCAGCTCCATAACACAGAGCCCTCTCCTCTGAACTACTAATAGCTGTAATGGGTTATTACCCTTTTAACACAGGCTCTGGAGTGACAGAAGAAACTCCTTTTTTTCTCTGTAAACAGAGCCAAGAGCTAAATTATAGAGAACTAGACATAAACTAGATACAGCCAAGTAAAAATATTTGTGGATTTCGAGTCTAAGGAGATACATCAGAAATAATATTAAGTCAATGCTAAGACCACCTTTTTACTATTGAGAAATTAGAATTTAGCAGTTTATGATCAACTTAGTTACTTTTGCTATAATCAAAAGTGAAAATAATTCTAATCCAAGGGAAATATATTATCTGAACTTCATAAATTAAACAATAAGGAAATTAATTTATGCAACAAGCATTATTATATTATATTATATTATATTATATTATATTATATTATATTATATTATATTATATTATATTATATTATATTATATTATATTATTATATAATAAAATATTACAAAATATGTGTATATTATATATACAATATATAAAAAGCTGACAATTTTAAATGCTGTTATTCAAACGCTTTCATTAAAAGTCTTTGTGGTTTTTAGTTTAGGAAGAAGCACATGAGACAATCTTATGCTAGAAATGTCCTGAGCATTCTTCCGCTTAAATGAGCAGAAGATGAATTAAAAAAATTAAATGATATAACTTGGAGAATTATATGCAGCACTCCCAGTGCAAGCTTAAACAAAATTCATGTCTCACTGCATCCCCTAGTCCTTGATTTTCAAACCATTTTTTAGATAATTAAACAGCCAGAAACAGTTTAAAAGAGACAGCAATACTGCTGGTATCCATTCTAATCTGTATTCTATACCTCAGACCTCACAGCTTGTTCCTCTTCTTGTATTGGTAGGAATTACTTCAATGCAATTTTAAATCACACTGAACCAAAACTTCTGACATTTTTTTTTCCTCCCAATTATAAGAGGCTTTTACACAACATCATTCATTTTCTCTATTAAATATATTCTGATATCCTAGGGACATAAGTAACAAGAAAGCAATCTTGTACTTCTAGGAACATGGATATTCTTAACCCAAAAATACCTGCTTAAAGTGAGTGGCAAATTGTACAAAATCCAAGACACAACATTTTTAGTATGAAGCTCTCTTTTTCACCCGTTAGACACTTCTGTTCTCTCTCATGAATTCTACTTTGCAGTGGTTTCAGAGAAACACAAGATGTAGAGGCAAAAGGTGAGCTTTTTCCCCCAGGATTTTTTTTTTGTCAAGCACAGTCAACTCTCTCACTATCTCACAAATTAAACAAGAAGAAAGGTGATCCAAACTATTGGATCTAATATACAATGAAGCAGATGTGACACAGAAATTGTTGAATTCTGTTTGTAATTCTCTTTGTATTGTGTTTCCAAGTCCCAGCATACATGGGAAGATCATCTGTGAGTGCATTACACTATTATGGAGGTATCTAGACTTGGTTCTGAACATCACCTTGAACTCACTGTCTGAAACTTGATTTTAGACCCAGTCCTCCATGAGGTTTCCTCTTGCCTCCTCTTTGCCTGTGTGCAGAACTGCTGGCACTTAAAGACAACACTCACATATAGGATTTTTATTTTGGATATAACTTTCATTTTTGCAATGGAAGCATCAAAACAGTAAGTTTCTCCTTTGTCCCCTATCAGGTGGCTATGAGGCTCTGTGTCACTCCTTTAATGCAGATGAGAGAAGGACCTTCCTGTCTGCAGTTCTCCCTCGAATGAATCACTATTGTTTTTTTGAACTCTTGTTTCTTTCTCAGACAGATTAATGGGGCCAGATGCAGCAGCACAGAGGTGGAAGATCTGCGGTCCCTGCTGTGTCATGTAACTCAAAGTGCTGCATCTAGCACCTACCCGTTCTCGCTTCCTTTCCTTCCTCTGTATGCCACATGTTACCCCCACGGGAATCCAGTAAACTCAGTAAGCTTGCCTCATTTTCCACAAATTCTGAACTGTTGAAACCACCAGGTCACCGTTGCTCACCTCCATTTGCTTCCTCCACCTCATATCCAGTTATTTCTACACCAGGTTCAATAATTTACAAGGGACTACAGCAAAGCAAGGCTTTGCTTAGAGGATGTTTCCCTGAAAGTGATATTGATCAAAAATATGCCAAGACACAGCAAATTCACTATTCCTGTGATTATTTTTTACCTTGACTTTTGACTAGTGAAGCTTATAGATCTTATTTTCCTTCCCAAATAATCCATTAGCATCTGATATTTTCTCACTTGAAGGTGAATATAGAGCCCTCATGTAAGCTTTAAGTCTTCCTCCTAACAGAGTAAAAACATGGATATCTTGAAGCTTATAAATGTCAAACATTCTCTCTAACTTGAGAAGTATTTTGTGTTTGTTTTTAAATTTCCTTTTGTTTTTTTCAATATCCTTTTTAAAATATAAACACGTGTCCATCATAAAGTCAATCTTGTAGCTGCTTCTTAATTTGCGTATATATTCAGTAATTATATTAGGTATTTTGTAAGATTTTAGGATTTGGAGCTCACTTTAAAACGTTTATCCCTAAGTTTCTTACTACTTTTGGAGCTGTTGCTTGCCAGATCTGCTGCAGTGAAGTCTGCAACCCTGGTCATTCCCCATTCATATCACTGCATTTGTCTGTGTTGAAGTTCATTTTCTCCGGCTTGACCACTTTACTAAGCTGCGTATCTGTGCGATTTTCTTGCTCTTAGTATTTATGCTTCAGCCTACTTTTCCAAAATTCAGAAAGATTACCAGCAGTATTTTATGAATATAAAATGAGCACTGAATTTCAAAGAAGTATATACCTACTGATTAACAGGAATTTTATATATTTTTCTGTTCATTTTGTATTTACTCCCAGATTATTTATGAAAGATTTGGACAACACAGTGTGACTCAAAATAACCTATGTCATAGCAGGTTCTCCTCGTGTGACTTCTTAAATCTGAGATCCCTAGTACTTGTAATTGCTCTCTCACAGTTCTCATTTTCAATTAAAACACTGCAATATTAAGAAAAAATCTCCGTAAAATCTACATATATTGTCAATTAAACTTCCAACCTCAGAGAAGGATAGCTGCAGTGATGAACAACAGTGATTCTGAACAGCCATACACTCACATTAATGGGGTCTAATAATTGCTATCCTCTAATACTGATTTAAATCTTGTATCAGTTTTTACATTCTTGTGCTTCAGCTTGTTGACAATGAAGTTATAATGACTTCCAGCCAGTAGAAAATTATTTCTCAATACCCTTATCCCCACTAAATAGAGATTATCCTTGTCTTTGACTTCCTTATTAAATTTATACATTTCAAATGTTTTAATCTATATTATTTTCTCCTTTACTGCTTATTAAGTATTGATCTTTTTTTTTTTTTATCTCTAATTCTTGCTTTCATTTCATCAGGACCAGATGGACTAAAATTTTATGCAGAGTTGCCCTTGGCTGGGAAGTGACAAGCCTTCAGGTCATCCAACAATTTCCTCTCAAGAAACTCCAAGTTTTCATGCAGATCTTTCAGCCCAGTCAGTTTCATGCACTATTATCCTTAACAAAATAATCCTTTCTGAAGTGTCAGATGTATTATTAGCTGCGATTGTTGTCCATTTTACTATATTAAATATACTGAGAATGTGTGATCTGCTACATCAGTGACCCCTGGTTGTAGTTCAGCCATTCATTTCATTCATACTGAAATTCAAACTTGACTTCTCCTACTTGCTAAAACACCTTCTTTTGTGCTCACAAATGATCCCCCTTACCTTGTGAGATCTCTAGCAAGTTCCTGATAACTAAATATTACTTCTTCTAAATTGAATTCTGAGATATTTTGTCTCAGTTTCTACTTTGAACCTGTCGTGCGGCCCAGACACCCCTCTCCTAACCTCACTGGCTAAAGCACTGATCCATGTCTGCTCGGTGCCCCATGGTTCTCATCCAAGATGGGTGTGACATCCGAGACAGTGTGAGCTGGGGAAGGGGAAGCCCAGACTGCAGCACCCAACTTGAGCAGCTCAACCAGGAGCAGGCAGTGAGGTGACAAAGACCATCCCAGGGCTCAGCCAGCAGTTTTGCCAAGAACCATATCATCTGTTTTGTGAAGTTACATTCTCCAATGTGTTACAAATACCTCTCACATATTTCTCCTACTTTAACATTTGTTAATAGTGATCTAAAGATCTCTTCTGTACCACTCACTCCAGACGCTCCAACAATGGCAGCTGGATGCAATTTTATCTCATCTATCACTACTTGATTTTTCTTTCTGTTACTGAATTCCTACTGCTGGCCTCTAAATAACTGAAAAAAAAAATCTCTGTTCTTACAGCAGACCTGCTTGTTCTCAGCAGGTTGTGTTGGGTCTCCCCTGCAAGTTCAACTTGCCTTTCGTTGCTGTGACCAGCTCCACATGGGAAGGGAGCCTTTGCAACAGGGGCCCAAGCCCATGCTGGATGGAACAAATTTCAACAAGAGGCAGTCAGGCAACACTGCTGAAAGGCCTGACCTACCATTTACACAATTATCAACTCATCCTTGGAATTATCTGCCTTGCAGTGGCTCATGGGCCTGGAAGGTTCTGGGCTGAAACACCTGAGCTTTCCCCACCAGCAATGCCTTTCAAAGAATCATAGAATCATCATGGTTGGAAAAGACCTTCAAGATCATCAAGCCTAGCTGTGAATTCATCCCCATCACCACCGTGTGCCTAAATGCCTCATCTACCCATTTCTTGAACACTGCCAGGGACGGAGACTCCACCTTGTCCTGGGTAGCCAGTTCCAAAGCTTCACCACTCCTTCCATGTAGGAATTCTTCCAGATGTCTAACCTGAACCTCCCCCGGCACACCTTGAGGCCATTTCCTCTCATCCTCTCGTCCTTTCTGTTTGGTTGAGGGCCGTCACCCTCGCAGACTTCCCAGATGACGCTTTGCACATGCCCCTGCTGCAGCATCAATGTCGTGGGGCTGCCAGACCCACACGAGCTGCAAGGAATCTGGCTCCCTACTCTCAGCTGCATGCCAGGCCACGTAGGTGCCCTCACTGCAGAGATCCTTCTGTGTCCCTACAAGAGTTTTAATGACCGAATTCAGGCCTTAGAGATAAATCTAAATTAATCAGACCAAACATTTTAAACTCTCTGAACAAAAGCAATCCCCCTTTTGATGGAGTTGTATTTATGTTGATATTTCTGATATCTCTAACAACTAATACTCTACACAGACTTTTCCAGGAAGAGCAGAGTAGACTGAGGCTGAATTTCTGATGTCATAAACAAAAAATGCAAACATTTTAGCCCTTTCTTAAATATCATAAAAGAAGAATAAAGGGTAATAAGCCCATTTCTTCACCTTTTGCAGATTCTTCTTTAAGAGAACATGACTTAGGCAACTGAACAAACACACTATGAATATTATTTCTCTTAGACCAGAACCTTAAATAAAAAGTGAATGGGAGCATTTCAGTTCATTCTACGTAGTAGACAAAAGTGAAATAAAATCCTGCTCAGCAACGATCCTTCGGTATTCTCCCATCTCCTGCCCTGCTACAAAGCTGCACTGTTTTCTTCTCTATGTGCCCATAGCACCAAGACAGATGCCTATGTGATTATTTATTGCTTACTGTCAGACTATGAGTGGAATGGGTGGATTTTATTTCAGAAAATAATATATTCATTTAACACATATACAATAGAAACACTTTCAAATGACAAAGAAATAAAGCCCAACATAGCCAAAGCCTTTAAAACATAAGAGGGTTTTTTTTCCACAAAAATGTAACATATTCTGTTTCCCCAGATATTTATCTTCTGTTCCAGAAAAGGACTTTTCAACCTATTTCATTTCTGGAACTAGGAGAATGTTTCAAAGTGTTCCTGTTTAATTAGCTCACCTGAGAGAAGTGTGCAGCAGTTGCAAAAATCCCCAAATTATGTCCATGCTCTTCTCTCTGCTTTGATGAATACAATTTAATTTCCTGTGCTACCAATCTGATGTTCTCACTCTCTTCCTTCAAAACACCTGTGCTTGTGGGCTAAGAATAGGATCCCTATTCAGTTCTGTCACAAAAGCAAAGAAGAACATCTGGGCTCATAAGTCCCTGCTACCTTCTGGCAAATGTTGTTTCACACATGCCCATTTCACACTTTTGTCTCTCCAGCCTTCTGGGGGCTTTCTGGGAGCTTTTCACTGTCTTGCTCAGGGAAAACAGGGACAGTGTGTTTGTCCCTAGGCACTGGAGGGACAATTTTTAGTGGCTGATAACTAGACCAGCTTTCCTAGGAAGAGCAGTTCAGATTCATCCCTGATATCACTCTGCTGACGCTGATGGGTTTTTACTGGGGATGAATTTGGCCCCATGTTGTTAGATGTGTGCATATTAGAAACAGAGTCATTTGCTACAAGGGAAACAGTCAACATCTTATTTGCATCCATGCATATCAACAATGCAATTAGGGCAAACTTCTTTGAGAATTGAATTCAGATGGTAATTAAAGAATTGTGTTATGAATTTTAATTTGGCATTAGTGAAGTAAATTATTCTGTATTGCTCTGTTCTCACAGTTTGGGCAGAATACATTATGCTTTGCTTACTGAGACCTTTGAATTAAAAAAAAAGAAAAGAAAAGCCTAGTGCCTGTGTCCTCAGAATCTAATTGTGCAGAAGAAAATGAGTTACATAAAACATTTGCCAGTGATTCAAAGTCAAACAGCAGCAAACATCATCCCTTTGATTCCCTCCCACAATTTGGGGACTAAGTTGGAAGGACTGGTGAGGAAACTCTTCTGAGCAGCCGTAATTCGTTAAGGTCTAATAAAAAAAATGCACATACAAAATAGCTACTTTGAAAAGACAGTTGAGGAAAAGACATTTTAAACAATAAGCCATGTCAGCACCTACCTATATGACTGATAATGATATATGGCCAGCAGAAGCTCTTTAGAAACTCTCAGTCAACTTATAAAATCAGTTTGGACCCAGCATATATGTAAGAGTGCATATGCGTATACATGTATGTATACATGAACAGATACATGCTTTTCTATGCAGATGACTCTGCAAGTTTCGAGGTCTCTCACACTAACACAGGCTGATCTCCTATTATAGCAAAAATCCCAGTGTAGTTGTTGTAGCTAACAGCTTTTTGAACTGTCGTTGTGTTCAGTAACCAGGTCATGTTCTTCACATGCAAAGCTGTGTAGGTGCTTAGCAGAGGACTTTAAAGGAAGTCAATAAGTAAGGTAATGTGACAACTCTGGTAAAACTGTTTGTTGAATGGAGGAAATCCATGCACGTGCATTTGCAGGGAGAGGAAGATACTTGTTGTCTGAGTGATATTTAATAGATCTAAAAGAAAGTGAGCCTCTTTTTTAGAGATGGTTTGCAGCAATTTGCAGAAAAAGTTGGGCATTGGTCACAAATGCAGTCATCTAAATAGGCAAGCCAAGGCATATGATGGGAGTGGGGGATCCTATCATTAGATGCTGAGAAGCTTTAAGCTGCTTTGTAGCAGACTTTGGGATGCTCTAAGCAGCCCAATGCATTGAAATGCACTGAAATCTCTTCATAACCTGGAGCAGGCCTGAGCTGGCCGCACTGGGAGCAGCTGGGCAGGAGGAGCATCAGTCCAGCATGGATGGGACGGGCCACCTGAGCCCACCCGCCCCTTGCCCAAAGCTGTGTCCCACCAGCGGAGCTCCTCATGGCAGCCGCAGCCCCAGGACCTGGGCTCGGAGCAGGGGCAGCTCCTCTGCTGCCTCCCCCACCACTCGTGCAGAGCCAATCCAGCCTCCCAGCCTCATTCCCGGCACTTCCACCCTGACAGCCGTTAGGCAACACAGATTTGTTATCTCTGGTATTTTCTGTACATCTATTTTACATAAAAAGCTATGTAAAACCCATTTTTTTTACTGATGCCACTGGTCAGCAAGCAGATTCACTGATCTCCACACAGATATGTGTGGAGACACATGGAAAATTATATCTATTTGAGTCTAACTTCAAAAATCTGGCTCTTTGTCTGTCCCTTCGGTTTATGACATGCAAATAATGGAATGAAGCTCAAAGCAGAGCTACAGGCTTTGCTATAGGAAGCACAAGGCCGAAGGGCAGTTAAAAAATTTATTGATTTCAATGCACTTTGTATCATGCCATTATTTACTGATAAGCCAGAACAGAAAATCATGATGAAAAGAGCCCATAAGAATATGCTTATGCCCATCCTCCAGACATATTTAACTATATCTCTGTCATTCCTGGCAGATATCTGTCTAATGTGTTCTTCAGGACTTTTAGTGTTACAATTGCCATATTTTCTCTAGGCAATCTGTTCCTGTGCTTCACTGTCTTACTGTTTGTTGGGTTTTTTTTCCTAATGCTAACCTGGAGTCTTTCTATCAAGTGCTTGAGACAATCAGGCCTTGTTCTTTGACTACTGAGAAAATCTTGAGATGTCTTTAACCTCAATAGATCCACTTTAAGTCAATGAAGTCAGGACAGCTGCTACCAGCTGAAGATCTAAACACATTATATAGGAAGTGCTTGAACTTTTGGTTACACGAGAAAAGTACAAAGCATTTTCTGGTTTGGGTTTCTTAATGGAAAAAAAATAACAGCTACAATGCCAGGGCGTCATACCATCCTTCCACAGACCCTACTTTCAATATTGCCATTTAGATGGCTGTAGGAAGAGACATTTCACAAGGACAAGGCACTCTCATGAGAAGGAATTTCATTAGCTATTTTCGTTTTTGATTAAAGTGTTTAAGACTTAACTAATCACTGGATGAAGTCCTGACCTCATGTTTGTATAAATAAGGACTTGTTCAGCTGAACTCTATGGAGCTGTATAAAAATAACACCCGTGTAAGAGAAAGTCCAGCCCAGAATATGTCAATGTGTTCCCAGCCCAGTGATATTGCCCAGCACCATATTGGCTGGCCTAGGGTCCTGACAGAGCTATTTTCAGCTGCTGTTACACTGCTCAGATATGTGCTACAGTACGAAACAGATGGCATCTCCATGTAAAATAATGTATCCAAAAGTACTCACTGTAATAAACCTTCCAGTATTCATGTCTTTGCAAGCGGGTTACTACAGATCATAGCCAGAGGACCTGCTAAGCTTATTCAGCGAAAGTCTTTTGGGAAGGTAGATACTTCAGAACTTATGAAATCAAGGATATGCTCTGTTTTCTTTACCTCTTCCTGAAATCAATGCTTAGTCTTCAGATGTTGCCTACCAGTTCCCCTACACCTCTGGATGCTGATGTGGGTGCTCCCTATTTGCCTGGGTGGCCAGTGGCTCCCACAGCTGCGAGGGCTGTGGGTGCAGTGCTCTTGCCCCTGCAGTGAGTGCATCGATGGGAGAGAAGAAAATGAAGATCCCAAAAGAGAGAACATCTTTTGTCATCAGCACAGCGCAATAGAAATGACAGAAGTTGCAGCATCTAGCGTGCCCGCTTGCCCAGTCCTAAATGCTACACAGCATTAAAAAGTAACAACGACAGGAACAACAACCCCGTGTTGTCCCTCCTCATTAACTTCTTAAGGCTTCCACTCACTTTGTGGAATCACCGTTCTATCACATGGTCAATAATGTATGAAATGAAAAATTCCTGTCCACTCTGAGATGAGAAAGAAAGCAGACAGAGATTTATAGTCATACCCTAGTGTTATTTTCTATAGCCCTCAATTCATGCAAAAGAAAAAAAGAAAAAAGGAGCAAAACCAGGAAAATTGCACTAAAACAAAACAAAACAAAACAAACAAAAAACCCCAGACATTTTAAAGAGAGTTGCAGAGATGGATGATATTTTTATTTGTTCATTTCTTTTACTGTGTCACCTGCTCGCTCAACCGCCATAGGCCAGGGAGAAAGTGATAACTTTTTGTTTCTTTCTTTCTTTTTGCTTAAATGAATTTATCACTCATGGAAGACATTCATCTCGGATAGCCTCAAAGACCCAGCTTTGGGAGTAAATGAACATCTTCAATCTATCCTTAAATCACTAGCAATCTCCTTGACCTATTAACCATCTCCGTTAGGCTAAGCCGAAACATCTGTGTAGAGATATTACACGGCAAGACGTTTTAGACTGCGGTCAGCACACCAGGGCTGGAGAAATATTTTGCCCTATGACGTTAACGCATTTACACAGAGAATGGATAGCAGTGAAATCCCCACACACAGGCCCTTCCTTCACCGGGCAGAACTGGTGAACTGAACGGGGTCAAGCGGCACACGCAGAAGCAGACGTAGCAAAGACCACACGATGAGCTGTCATGCCAGGCTACCGATCTCCCGCATGATTATTTTTCCCGCTGTCGCCATTAGCTGTGGTATTTTTTGCAGGGGGAACAACCATATATGCAGCATCTGCAAAATCTCTTTTGGATGCTACGGTCTGGGGGAAGCTCCCCAAAGCAACACCTATTCTCACTAGAGCAGCCTAGATGGTCAGCTGCCCGGCCACCTCGAGCCTCAGCACCCAGCTTGGGCGATTCAGGATGGACGAGCCCCAGTGAACACCGCGTTCACCTTACAACAACTCACAGCACTCTGGTGCAATCTGCATTTCCAGCCACCCGACTTTCAGAGCAGAGTTAATTGTAACCGACTCCTTGCCTAGTTATAATCTAAAGCACTGCTTCGTTTTGGCAGTGGGAAGGAACTGCATTTTCCACACAAAGCCAGTGCCTCTAAAAGAGAAGAAAGCGAAGGCTGATCAGTGTGGTGAGCAGGAGATAAAACAAGCTCCTTGGCACGGGGCAGTGGCAGAGGAAGCCTGTTTCCTCCCTGATAGCTCGGCGAACAGTGTTACCCTAAGCTGGGCTGCTTCTCCTCCCACCAGGCTGTTCATATACCATCTGTCCATGCTGAAAATTATCAGGAGCATTATGTTGCGTCGTCACTTATTAAAAGACTGAATGCAAACTTTCTGGAGCATACCGAGCGTTACAGCTTACTGCACCGGGAACTCTGCACCATTATGTTTAGCTAGGCCCCTGAGTCCCTCTTCTAATGCCTTGGAAATGCTACAAAGTCTAGCCAAGAACAGGCAAGCAAAACGTGAAACTTTAAAATCAGGATCCACAGGTCTTTCCAGATCCCACTTACATAAAAACAGAAACACAACAAATGTATATTCATATTGCACCTTTAAACCAAGGACAGGGTAAAACCTTTCCCACCAGCATTTCGTTTACACTGAGTTTCAGATGTGGGAAAGACATCAGAGAAAATCCACAGTGCCGGTGCCTTTCCTCTTCATCTCTGGTCCCCTGTCAAAAATCACCTTTGCTAAAATGTGAACAAAACCCACCTTCTGATAAAGCCTAGATAAGAACTGAAATGCAGTTATCATTATTAATATTCACAAATCACACATATCTACATGTGATTAAATACTCTGTTATTGCCACCAATGCCCCTTTTCTTTGAGGGGTAGGTAAGCTTGTTCTGCAGTAAATGAGTGCAACAATTTATTATTAGTATTTTAAGAATTTAAAAATACTCATAATAATTTATTAGTATTTTATCTTAGATATTCCTACGACACAATTAGAAAATTAGCTTTATTAGAATAAGGTCAATGTGAGTTTAGATTCAGAATTCCATAGGGTAAGAAAAACTTTAAACCTCCCAAGTGAAAAGCAGAGTACAGAAAGAGCAGAGCAATGACTCCTTTTTGATCACAGAACAGATGAGCAGCTAGTACCGGGAAGAGGGCTGAGATTCTGGATGGTCAGGCTGCTGCTGCTCTAACTGCTGACTCTTACCATTCTTTTGAGCCAGGTATATAATAATTTCAGAATAAAAATCTCTCATTGCCAATTGGCTTCATGCAATTGAACACAGAACAAAATTCAGCAAAATGTCTTTACCCTCTCTTGAACAACATTAACAAGTGGGAATGGGTCAATATCACTTTATTGAAATCTATAATCAATCACTATTTCTTTTTCATTTTTTTTAAATGCTATGGAAAATAAACATCAGATCTCCCTCTTATCAGAAAACTGTTTGAAGTGTTCTCCTCCATGTGGATGTGTTATATCTAACCCTTATAAAGTACCAGATCTCACACTCTAATTAAAAAACAAAAGAAGAGAATAAACCAGCCATATATTTAAAGCTTTCAATAGCATGGGAAAAATCTTATTCTCTGAGTATTGTGGCATGGCTTTGACACAGTGAAGATTTTGGGGTGGGAACACAGCAATGGATCCTAATAAAGGTGAGATTTTAGAAGCTGCCCAGGTGGAGCTGGTGCTTTCCCGCAGCGTCACCTCCCTCTGGGCAGGAATTGCACAGGATCACGGGCCAGGCAGGGCCTGTGAGCAACTCATCCTCCCTAAAGTGTCTGTCACCCCGATTAGCCCTGTGTTTTCATCCATTTTTCTGCTTCTCACACGGATCTGCCACAAAGTACACAAGCATATGTCTTCCTAAGGCAGTTCTATTATTTTAGAAAACCAAGTGAAAAACATGCATGAATTGATTGTGGTAGCTGTCAAGCTTGCAAGTGATTTGAGCGCGTTTGCCCTTTATTTCACTGCATTTTAGGGTGTTATATAAATAGAACAGGAAATGTAAAATGCAGGTTAAACAATTTGACACTGCTGTGTTTTTCTGATTTGTACCCTGTTCTGACACCTTTTTGGAAACTCCTCCTTGTCTTTCAGATATCTTTGGAATATTTGTAATTTTAAATATCAAAACAATAGTTTCTGCTTTGCATCTTTGTCAAAATCAAGTATTGAATCAGAACCAGGATCCATCCAGGTTCTTCGAAAACCATACTAGACACATTCCTCATTAGGCATCTGTTTATTCCAAAACACAAACACACAGGGGATAGAATTAGATAACACTTTTCTGGCTTACTAAATGGGTTAGACTTAGTAAATATGGTACTCGATTTTCAACTGATTCTACCATCTGTCAGCCAACTTATTGCTTTTAGCAGGGGTTTTTCTTGTGGTAATTTCTGGGATTTTTTTTCCCTCTGTTCTTTTCATGAATACACGTGCTGATAAATATTAAGGGAAAAATAATACAGAAAATAAAATAATCTACGAAATACAAATAGTGCAGGTTAGTTTATAACCAGAAGACACAAAGGCGGTTGTAAATTGCCATTAAAAGGCACCACAGGAGACGTTTCTCATGTGTGGAAGAGGAGTGAGGCTGCTTTTCAGGTGTGCCCGAGCCCTGGCCAGAGCTCCTAGGTCAGAGCTCCGCTGGGAGCTGAGACTGCACGTGGGAGGGGGGCTGCCAGCAGAACAACGAGATGGGCCGGGGAAACCACCCAGAGAATTTGCTCAACAGCACTCAATTTCATGAAAGTCCAAGCATAACATTTCTGTTGTGTCTTCATAATAGAAAAAAAAAGTGCATATGCCTCAGGCCCGTTCTGATGCTAAGTAGGGGCAGAAGTTAATCATGGGAACAGCAACTTCCCATGCAGGAGCAAGTAGTTGCAATCCTGATTCTCTCATAGTCCATTGCCTCCCAGACACCAGTTTCAGAAAGAGCAAGTGTCACTCACTCATATGTGTCTGGCTGACACACCAGGCCAAATTCAGTCCTTGGACATGATACCATTATCCTCACGAGAGGCAGCCCAGCACACCTTGTTAGTCTGCATGCAGCATTGCATGGAGATGTTCATTCTCCTTGGACCTATAAAGCAATTATAGCAATAATAGCAATTATAAAGCAATTATAGTCTCTGTTAGCTTGAAAGTCCTACATCAAGCCCCATTGTATGGTATAGATGTATAGATGACAGTGCTACATTGCTTGATACTTGATACATTTTCCCACTTCCCCCAAGAAATCTTGGATTTTCCGTTGTTTCCAGGGGGAGGAGGAGGAGAAGGGTTAATTCACATTTCTCAAATGCTTGCCTAGAGGAGAATTCAGTTTTCTGAATCAACAGTGTTCTACCTGCAAATTGCAAGGAAGTAAAGTACTTTTATCAAAGCAAGCCTTTCAATATCTCTTCTTCTTACTTTATAACATGAATAAGAATATTAGCCTTTCCTGAAAATCCAGAAAAATAGAATGTATGGAAAGAACTAAATTATGGCACTATGGCACATTACCGCATATGTAGGTAAGGTTCAGATTTTTGGAAGCAACGAATGCCTACAGGAAAGAAATGTATAGCTTAGATGTTAAATGAGTGGTGGATGGAATGAGAGAAAGAAAAGTAGACACCTGTGCATCCATTTTAATTAAGCTGGAAAAAATTGTCTAGCATACAGCAAATTGACCAAAAGATGGAGTTACTTTGCAGTCAGAGGAGTAAACAGAGTCCATAGACCAGACAAAGACGTGTTGTGGGTGTATTTCACTAGGACTCTCTCTAAGGCACCCTTGCATGCACAAGGAAGTTTCTGTCCTCTTCAAGAGCCTCCAGAAAGAGAACTGCATCTACCCTGACCCTTCTTAGTTTCAGGAAACTGCTGCTCTGAAAGGCAAAGGGCACAAGAGAAAAGTCTTGCGCTTCTCCCAGTTTCAGTCAATCACAGTGCATAGGTTTTAGGACACTGGTCCTCTGCTTTTTCATATGCAATTTAGTCCAGGTTCATCCTCATAAACAAAGCCACCCTCTTTCCCCAACAACAGCAAAAGAAGAAAGAGAGTAAACTTTGACTTAGCTGCCGATGGCTTATGCAGAGGAGTCAACCTGGTGAGATTAGAGAAATGATAAATGACAGATAAATGGATTTAGATAGAAAAAAAAATCAAAATTTCTGTAGAAACAAATATTTCAATATATCCACAGCACTAAACATAGTAATAGGCAAGCCCAAAGCACATAATGACTCATACCAAGAACAAAAGTATAAAAAGTAATCGTGTCTGAGATAAAGGTTAGCACTGATTATAAAGAGCCAGCACCAGGGAAAACTAGACATATTGTAGGAACAACTCTGAGACCATATAAAAATGATAAGAAAAGGCAAGGGGAAGAATGTAAGAAGTGTAAATATGAGTCAAGATAAATGGGAAGACACGTTTGACATATGTAAAGGAACAAGAAATAGCAAGAAGTGGAATGAGAGATTGAAATGGTAATGTATAGATAGAAAGGGCTGGCACTGCAAAAAAAAAATCTTTCCTATTTTCACATCTAATGATGAAGAAATAATCAAATATATATTTTCCATAAACAGCAGAAAATATACCACAATAAATAAAGGCCACATCCAAGATGATGTCAAAGAAAGTAGGTGATCAGAAGGTTTTAATTAACTGCTAGCATCAAAGACCCATATCCTCTTCAGAAAAGGAAGAAATGAAAGATAAGCGCAGATATATTAGTGGCTCTCTAAAAAGCTCTTTAAAATATGAAAAAAAATCAATGAAATAGAAGGTAGCAGATTTAATGCCTTCACTTTTAAGAAAGGATCTGATCTGACAGCAAGAAACCATTCCTTTTATTCAAAACAACACTGGAAAAAGTAATCAAGTGAAGATAACATTGGATGAAAGTGCTGTCAGAGAAAATATTGGGGAAAACTTGCAAGAGAAAGCTATAGTGACAGTTCTTGTTTCAGTTACAGCAGGCATCATAGACTCACTAAAGGCACTAGACTCCGAGCGTCCCAGCAGGATGTCATGGCCAAAAGACTTAATAGGAACCTTTTATGGATGATCAAGGAAACAGAAAGTAGGTGTATGTATATTAATTTACCTATGTAGACAGTATAGGCAAGAGCATTACTGGAATACGCTGTTTCTGCTTGTTCCAACTACACTTATAAAAGGCAGCAGAATACGAGAGAGCAGAGATCACAGGCACAAGGATGCTGTGAGAAGTGGAGGACTCACTGAAGTGAGAGGCTTTCTGATGGAAGCCTGTTCACAAGTGAAGAGGAACCTTCCATGCTCCCTCTGCAGGGAAAAATTTCTGAGGGCATAAAATAGCTTAAATCTAGCACATAGGGACATGACAGGATGCAGTGGTTGGAGACTGACATCAGTCAAATTCAAACTGGATTTAAACAGTGAACCTAAAACTTTTTCACAGGAATAGTAATTATTCACCCAAAATAAATTACCTATGGCTTGTATTGAAGACCGGACGCCTTCTTAAGAGATGCACTACAACTGAGCAAGGAGTTGTCTAGACAGGGGCAAATACAGCTGGATAAATTCTGGAGTTCAGGTCACACAGACCAGCAAGATGTCCCTCCTGGTCTAAAAATGTATAAATCTATGAGGTAACAAAAAAAAAATTTGAAGGAATTAACAAGTTTACCACATGACATCTGCTGACAGGAGATCATGGTGGAAAAGGAGCAGTGTTTGTTCCCTGAAGCAGTTCCCTGAGAAATACTTGCTATGATATATTGTTCTGGCAGGGGATACATTGGTCTTCAGAGCAAATTAATGGGAAAAGGGATTATCGGAGAACTGCAAGCTTTATTATCAGGGCCAAGTTTTGCAGTGTTTATTTATTAAAAGATTGTTTAGTAAGGCAGTGATATTTGCTGATGTTACCAGCCTTGAAAAGGTGCAGTCAATAAAAACGCAGAGTGGATTACAATCGAAGCTGCTGCTGATGTACTGCAGACAGCAAGTGCTATAGACAGATCAGTGCCTTGTAATTGATTGAGAAGAAATTTAAGGAGATGATGGGCTGAAAGGGAGCGTGTATCCTCAGCAGGCACAGAACAAAAACGTGAGGCTAAAGATAGTTACAATTTAAACCATAAATGTGTTGACAGTGTTTATTGCGGTCATTAAAAAAAAGTATAAATAGCCTTGAGATGGATAGCCAGCATTTCAACCAGATTATAACATAGGCTCTGCACACAGGTGCTGCTCCTGCCTGCTCTTTAGCTGCATTCTGCAGCAAAATGTAGCAGCACTAAATTATGGCAGGCAAAATTATGAAGAAACATAGCCCAAGCAGTTCCAAAGAACAGGAGAAGCAGTGCATACGTTCTTACGAGAGACACGGTTTCTACCAAGTGCTGATGTACAGACCTGGAGTGAATTCACAGCTCTGTCACAGTGGTGGGATCATTAATGCAGAGTGTTTTGTGAGAGTGACTCAAGCCGAAGGGTTCCTACAGCATTCTTACCAACATTCATTTCACTGAATGACAGACTCAGGGCCATGCATACCAACCAAGTGAAAATACACTAAATAATACCAAACATAATCACATAAATTTTAATTCTAGATGGAACTGTGGAGAGCACACTCAGACTGCCATAGAATTTCTGACATCACATTTAATTTGGTGATTCCTTCACCATTCAAAATTACTCTAGTTGTAAGAAAACTAACATGAAATTTAGGGTAGTCTGACAGAGGATTTTAATTAGGACTGTCTCCTTGAATTCTAATATAAGGTGGGTCCATACAAAGTGTTTCTAGATATAAGTATGTTGTTAAAGGTAAGGGATGAACATACCTGAGAAGATATCCTTTTTCTAGAAAAAAAAAAAAAAACAGCCACACAATACAACAAAATCAACACAAGCAGAAAGTCACATCAGAAAATAATTTAGTTCCATGCTACTTGCTGAGTCCTATTTCATATACAGACCAGCAGGGAAACCTATGAAATAAAGAGCCTGAAATAGTTTCAAAAGAGGAATATACATATATAAATATACATATACATATATATATATACACACACATATATATATCTGCTCAGTCACAGATGCATTTCCAGGTCAGAATTCCCATTTCTCAAGGTGCCCTGTCCTGCTGCCCAGCCTTACTCAATGAAATGTCATTAGTACAGCCCAGCTGATTCCAATGGGAGCCAAAACTGAACGTTTCCTATAGCCTGGGCTTTCACAGCTGCTCTGTCCCCACTATGAAGAAAATGTTAAGTCCTCACTTTTGGAGGGACACTCCTACTGATGATATCCTCTCTGTCTGAGACTTTGCCTATAATGCAAGACAATTTAGCCCCCGTCATACTCCACCTCACAGACTTTGCCTGTGCTCCTCTTCCTTCCTGCGTGAAACACAGGTTTCATTCTTGTTTTAATTATTTATCCCACTACACCTAAACTTTTGCTCAGTCCCCTGCTGAGTTCCTGAAAGATAATGAACTAACTGATTTCTGGGTAATTTATGCATAAATTTATATACTGAGCTGTAGTTTAATCAAACTCCTTTGCCTTTGTGGTATAATAGCAATATCTAATGAAAACATATGAAGTATGTGTTTCATAATTACCTCAGACAGCTCATTTCAATTCGCTTCCTATTTAAATCCCCAAATTCCTATCTTCTTGCATTGTAAACACTTTCCTTCCTATCTCATCAATCTGAGTTATGTAAATGATGTGGGGGTAGGGGCACAATTAAATTTTTTCCTCAGTGTTATCAGAGGCCCTGTTCTCTCAGCAACATCTGACACGGGTGCACATAATATACACTTTTTTTTGTTGTTTGACTGGAAAGCAGAATTAATGTGAAATCAGAAATAATGGTAAACACCAGTTGAGTCATATTATTGGACCCAGGACATATAGATTTCTAGATCTATTATTCAGAAAACATTTAAAAATTGCCTTTGTGATGATATACCAGGGATAGTTAATATGAAATATGCACAACACTATGGCCTCAACTCTTCTCTTACTCAACACCAGTAAATCAGGAGCATCCATTTCTAAGCCAGTAGAGCTACAGCAGAGTAATTTGGTGGTAGAGAATCCACCTCTGTTTTCTCATGTCTCAGGGAGTGTGTTTTTCATAGCAGAGTAGGAAAAGAATAAGGAAGGCTGACACACATCTAGGTAACAACTCTTTACTAAAATTACTTTTCAACAGCTCAACACATTATTTAAAAATCACAACATCCACCAGCTGGAAAGCAGATACATTTCTGCTGCAGCCAACAAATGTGAGCAGAAACCTATATCTGGTGGTAGTAATGCACTGCAGGAAGCAGCAAGTGGAAGATATCAGTGCTGATGCCAAGTCAGTAGAGGAATTGGGAGTAGATGACAATCTGCCATCCATGTTGTGTTCCTATTTTGAAAGACTATTCCTTCTTGGAATTATTTTCACGCATTTATAATATAAATGTCATTTTGCCTTTTTATTGTTTCTTCCAAAGACTGCAAGTTGTGTATACACTGTCAATGAAATGTAGTCACTTTTCACAAAAATGCAAATAACTAGTGCAAAACAGTAATATACAAAAGCAGAAGATGACAAGGGTCTAACCAAGAGCACTGTGGTAAACACATATCACCTGACATGTTGCAACAGTGTGTTTCATATGCAAAGAACAGAGTGTCTTGGAGCAGCCTCTCAATGAATATAAAGAGCATAAAATAAAGCCTCTGGTATTTAGTATAGGATAAATTATCATATATTCAGAAAAAAAATGCAGGCATTGAAGTAAAATTTGTATATGAATAAATGAAAGGAAGGAAGAAAGAAACAGAAAGAGAGAGAAGGGAAAGAAGAAGAAAGAATGGGAAGAGAAAAGGAGAAAGGAAGAGAGAAAAAGAAAAAATGGAAGAGATGGATAAAGAAAGAAGAAAACAGAAAAAGGAAATTTGGGGTAGGGGAGATTTCAATTCTAAACTGAAAACATTTTTAAATCCAGAGCCCACTTCCTCCGCCTCCTGTTTCTTTGATACCTTTAGTTGTGCCTTTTGCCCCCTGGCTTTTTCCATGAACACTGTGTTAGCAGCAGGTTATTTCCCTGTCTGGACTCCCCTCCTATTGCGTCTCCTGTGGTCACTGCTCCTAACAGGTCATGGCATCACCATCCTTCATGTCACTAAACCGATCAGCAGCTGCACGGCTTCTATTTAAAAAAAGGGAAAAGAAAGATCTCTCTATTCAGCTCTTAGCATTAGTTCATTTACAGTAAACCCCAGAGTTTTTCAGTGTTGGGAACAAGCAATTTAGCAAGAAAATATAACAATCTAGCATGGCAAAATGCCTGTAAGGTGTTTTTTATCAACTAAGTATTATCTAATTTTAAGTTGGATTTTTTTTTCTCTAAAAATGGGGTTACAGTAAAAAGTATGGATTTTACTCCTGGTAGTTTCTACACAGTAAGAAGTTGAATTAGCTCACTTTCCAAGTTCTTCTGGAAGAAATGTAGATGATATGAGGAAAGTGCAATGATCCAAATAGGCTCCAAGCACCAGCCATGTCAAGACCTAGGAATGTGACCAGATAAACACATGTGAATTACAATCGTGATACATACACATTTACAAATCTGTTCCCTTCTGAATCAGAAATTAAGGGGTGATAAATCAGAGGTTATAGCTCAACAAATAAAAATGTGTAGAGATAGCCTATATGTGTTTACAATAGAAACAGCGATTTGGGGTTGAACTAGTAAATTACAAACACTAAACTGTAAATCCTGACTCTAAAATTTCCTAGGCAGTGACAAGGTCAGTTCTTGGCCCAGCAAGAACAGTTGTTGTGATGGGTATATTGTGGCTCATGGGCTTCTGTGGGCAAGCACAGGGCTCACCAGCCAGTGCTCTGTCTCCAAAGGGACAGAACCGATTCCTCCCTCGCTGTGGGCTGTGGTCTTCCTCATTGCCTCAGCATCACGGAGGTGCTGACATTTCTCTAAGGGACGTGGCTTTGCCACAGCTGTTCTGTGCCCCCATTGCAGCAGCTATCAAGAGAGCAGGACACTTCCTGGCATGCTGCTTATTTCCCTCTCAAACATCGGGAGCCTGTTTGGTCAGCTCGCCATCAGCTGTTCTGCTAAAACGCTGCAGATGCAACATCCTCCTCCAAGTTGAAAATGTTGTTATCTTTGGAAAACGGCAAAAACATCAGTGCCTGGAGAGGCCTTTCTGCTCAGGAACACAGAAGTTGTTTTAAACTCTTGTTATGTAGCCTAAGGACAGCAGAACCAAGCAACAGCTGGTTGCCCAACAGCAGCAGCCTCTCCTTACCAAATGCACTCCAGAAAAAAATACTGTAAAGAACATCAGTGAAGTGGGAGGAACAGGATGAAGCAGGCTAGCACCAAGGGAAGAAGCGAGGCAACGAGTTTGGGTTGGTGTAGTGTATGTGTTATTGGAAGAGAGCTGTTCTGTGCTGCCTGACATATCCAGGAGATAAGTGATCATAGAGTATATGTGTAAGGGGGTGAGGATATGATAGGGGACAGGTTCAAAGGGAGAGAAACTGGAAGATTTGTAACCGTTATGTCATAATTCCTTACATTGTGAATGCAAATTAATATTCCTGAGTTTCATCATTCTTAGGTGTTTAGGAAATGAGTTTGAAACTATCTGACAAACCCTTACGTTAGGGGTTGTTATATCCAGTAGCCTGATAGAGGCAAGGCCACTGCAGCTCTGTGTCTCCAGGTCCTGTAGCGAGGACGAGGGTGTATTCCCAACAGCCACCCACACAAACACACAACACACATATACCTGCACACACAGCCAGACACAGAGATCAGCACAGAGAGAGAACACATCAAGAGCACTACAGCCCTATCCAGTTTCCTCTCTGGGTGAACAACATGGAAGTCCAATAGTAGAAAATATATATATACATTCATATAAAATGCACCTGACTGCAGACAGTTCATCTACCCTTCAGCTGTCCCTGGATCCTTGGTCACTCTGGTTGATGGCATTGGGCATGTGAGCTGCTGGGACCCACAGCTCCAATCAAATCCACACATCCATACAAATGAGTCTCTTGGTCAACCTCCAGACCTTCTGGTCTTCCTAATAGCTGACTTGGACCCCCTGCTCTCTCCAGCAGCCAACTGGCAGTCATTGGTCTCTACTAGGCTTCCCAAGCCACTTATCCTACTTGGCGGCTAGTCTAGCTTGATATTCACTATCAATCACACGTTGACATATATACCCAGACACATACTCTATTCTCTCCAGTTGCCTGCAATCTAGACATAAAAATCCCTAAGGTTCATGGTCCCCACTCCATTTGCTGTCATTTATACCTCCATACACACTCATACACACAGAATGGAGTCACACATCCAGGAAAATAGTTAGAGAAGGAGTTCAATAGCAAGACAGGACAGACTGCTGATCAGGTGCAGGGCATGGCTGGACAAGTATACCAAATATCCATCTGTTAATATGCAATCAGACCATTTAATTCCTTTATCCCTGTTTTCCCACACTTGTTCCTCCCAAAAGCACCTTGACCCTTCCCTTTCCACATTTCTGGTTCTTCAGCTAAAAATCCCATCATAAGTCTTGCACAGTCCCAAAGTTCTCTTTCTATCCTAGACAAGCACTAGACCTGCAGGCAGTGACCTCTCAAGCTGTGGGGTGCTTAATGAACCCCTCCCATTGATCCATAGGGACAAGTCTCACCCCAGCCTGTGGTGCCAGTGCACCCCTGGGGCAGCACTGGGCCAAAACCGGGCAGGGTCTGGTTTCTCTGACTAAATTCTTAAGAATCTCCTCTTCCTTTCCTGCTCTTGTGTCTCTTGTGGAAACCAGCACACAGGAAGGGTAGTAACAAACGCTCCTGGTCAACTCAAGCCTGAGAAGATCTGTGACATTCATATAAAGGTTGCTAATATGCAGAAAAACTTCAGTTCAACTTCACACTGAATTAGCCACAGACACAGAGGACACAACCATATAGCAGACAAAGCTTCATTAATCCTGCCGTTCAGGAACACTACTCTTCCACAGGGCGTGCACAAAGAATCACATTCACTGTACGTACTACAGCATATAGCGTTTAAGTCTTGTCATTCAACACAAGGGCCCAAAACTTTTTGAAATACCCCATGCAACCCCTGCACTGAATATAGAACTGGTAAATTTCTTCAAGGCTTCTTCGTAACTCTTATCATTGTAGAACCTAAGTGGTTCAAAATCTGTAATGAATTTACCTGCATAACAAGCTGATGATGGAGAGAGGTATAATTATCTCATTGACTAGCGAGGCATTAATTCTTAAAGAGATTAAGATAAAAATATTTTAAAAATGCCCATTACATTTAGGTGCCCACTTTAGGATGTCTAGGACTTAATTTTTTAGAGTACTTAGCCTAATATAGCAGTGTACACCACAGAACTTCATTGCATTTATGATTGCTTGGCACTTTTCATACAGAGAACCTAATCTACGTTAAGTATCTTCAAATTGAGGAACATAATATTGGCCACCTGTGAAAAAAGCTGATCTGAGTGACTTTGCCCAGCATCACATAAGGACTTTGTGGCAGAATGAACAAGAGAATCCAATTTTCCAGCTGCTTTCCCATGAAACCATCACCATTCTCTTCTCACAACGTCCCAGCTCAAGGACTAACAGCAACCACAAAGCAAGTGATGACCTTCCAGAAAACAAACTTTTCCACAACATAGACCAAACACATTATTTTTGCATCCTCCCGTTCACGAATCAAAAGAGCCCAAGAGTCTTACAGAAAATAGTATGTGACTATGTAAATGAATATTATATCGTAATGTTGTTTCGCAGGGACTCTGATTAAGATTTCATGGATTTCATGGATTCTGGCATCTCTTAATTTTTGTACACTTAACAATCAGAAAGTCTTCTAACTACAATTTTTCTCCCAATATAGCAAATCAATGTGTATAGCATGAAAATAAGTCATGGGAATCTCTTTTCAATTCAGAAATATGCCACTTAAATTAGTGAGATACAAAAATATGTCATTCAGAGTAATTATTTATAGAGGACAGAGAGTTTTGCAACATTGATATCTATTTTGTATTGTAGCTGAATTTTGGGCTTGATAAATACGCTTGTTTTTCTGTGAACATTGGCAGAATATAAAATAATTCACCACTGTGAGTTTTAGTTCTACTTGGGCATCATGCCTCATTACATATAGCAACAGTTCTTCAAAAATTCATTTCTTAAGTTGGAAATGTGGATTTAAATCTCTGGGTTTTGCTTTTAAGCCACTAGGTTTGGTTAAAAACTTTCTACATTTTAAAAGTTTTCTTTCAGACATTCATTGAACCTAACATTTTTAAAGATTTACATTCTTTCCACATAGTAGGAATGGCAATACTTGTGCCTTAAAAAAAAAAATCAGCTCATCCACATTGAGATGATACTTGTCAAAGCATCAAGTATCAGTGACTAGTAAGAGACTTACTGTCATGCAAGTCGTTTCCCAATTTCACTCATAAAATTGCTAAAGAAATCCAGTAATCTCACTTTTATACATACAGATAAGAACATGAGCAGCTCGTTGACTCAGACTGTAGACAACATTTTTTATTTCCTCTTTTGATTCAGTTGATGCATATGAGTGTCTCTCACATTCCCATGTGAACTATATGCATGAAAACACTGAATTAAGAGTTTGAGATAACTATTCATAAAGACAAAAAATCTGTTGAAAGTAAAAAAATGTGAGCCAATTAAAGCAATTTTTTTACATTGCATACTATACGTGACAAAAAAATGCAGTTGGGATATTGAACATGCATGTGAATAACAAAAGGTTTTAATCTCTCACTGACTTGGAAAAATGAAGGCCATCTTCACTGGGGAGCTAGAATTAATGTCTCCATTTTGATATAGAAATAAAGAAATAAACAGAGAGGGAGTGTTCATATGGGGATAAACAATAGAAAAGATAAAAATCTCTAGCATTTAGCACAAAATGATACGAAGATGATAAGACATCTTGGCTGTATTCTTAGTTGGGATAAAATGTTGCACTGCCCATAACAATTTACACCATCATCTAATATGTCATATTGTACTGGAGAGTGCAGCAAACGACTTGAGTCACTTTGAAAAAGGTGCAATATTGCATCTGAAATGTTTATTGGGGAGAAACCTTCCACTTTGGCTCGTGGCTTACAGTGTTCCTCAAATGCTCTGAGATAGAGAGATACACGTCCCAGGCCTTGGCAGGGTGCTCAGTGCAGTTCATCCCCTCTATACTTCTTATGAAAATAAAAAATGTGGTGCCTATGTCTAATGGAACGGCAAAGACTGCTTTTCCACGTGCTCAGGATGGTGTATTGCCCCCGTGAGGTAGCACACGGCCCTGGTGCTACTCTGTGCTGGGAAGCAAAAGCGATGAGGAGCATGCAGAGGAGCGAGCTGTGGTGCACAGAGCAAACCAAAGTTGTGACCTCTGCTAAGAAAAGGCCTCATTCCCAACATATCCTCAGCACAGAGATGCTCGGGTGTCCGGGTGCTGTGAATTAACCGTAGCTTAAGACATCTTGGAGGGTTTTACTTGAACAGAACATACACACAGGCCATTACAAAAAAAAAAAAAAAAAAAAAAAAAGATTAATCTAGAGTTAGCATCACTAAACCCTGGATAACTCCCTCCCACAACAATAACACTGTCTACAGCATTTGTCATGTTTTCCAATATGGGAAATGCCACTGAAAAGATAAACATGACAGCTTGGTAAATAGCCAAAACAACTCTTACAAGTAATCCCTGTGTCAAGTAATATTTTTGACCTGATTTGCACAGTATGACTGAGGAAAATAAATATTTTATTTTGAAAGTTAGCTGGAATAATAATGATCTGAAACAGATATGCCAGTGACAGTCTGTTAATTTAAAAGCCTACTCTATGATAGGAAGCATCTTTTCCAATTAGCCAGCCGTGGCTGCACTGTATTTTGAAAAGACTGAGCAAACTCACTGGACCAGCTTTGTAGGTCTGATAATTCTCTGAACTGGTAGCCAGCAATTATTGCACCCAGCTCCACAGACATGGGGCTTCAATTGCCAGGACCGGAGCCCACGGGAACACTCATGGCAGCAGCATCGTCCATGTTACACCAGGCCTGTGGCACTGCACAGGCTGGGCGTTTTCTGCTAACCTATAAAGGAGTCTACGATCTTCCTGCCCCCTGGAGTGAGTGTCTCTGAATTGAAAAATTGTAATCTAGTCTGAAGCTGAAATATTTATAACCTTACATCACTTACCCCACAGCAATGATGCCTATATATACTGCTGGAGTAGGAAAACATTGTATGAGACTCATAGTCAATCTTAGTTATGTACATAGACCCACATGCCATTTTGCTAGCAAGCTTATATCCACATATGATTATTTACTGCTATATCAAGGAGCTATTTTAGAAAGAAATAGAAAAAAAAATCTTTTTTTTTTTCCCCAGAGATTTGGTGCTTTTTAAGAAAGGGAAGAAACCACCACCACCAAAACCAACACAGAATAAGAGTTAAAAAAAAAAGTGACTACTCAGAACAACAAAAAGGAATGACTTGTTTCAGGATGTCTGTATGTATCATGACAATAATATCTAATTAGGTTAAGTGTTCTATTTAATAATTCACTGTGTAATGAGATAGAGTAACAGAGAGTAATGGGATTTGTCAAAGCCAAAGCCAGTGCAGTATAAAACATGTTAGATATTTAAAACACATTTAGAATAACAAGATGAATTGATTTAAAAGCCACTTATGATGTTGTGCTGTTATGAGCTGCCACGTCCTTTGGGTTATCTGAAGGGAAAGCGCTTTACTTGACCTTTTAAAACTTTTGCCAGTGACTTTCAGGAGGAGATTATGTACTAGGCAGAATGTATAAAAGCAGGAAAACACAAAATTACATATTCTTAAATCTTTGTGAGACAGAGAAGGAAAAAAAGGAAAAGAAAATATACCACCTTCTAAAATAGCCAGTACATAATCTCAGAAGTTCATTATAGCCTTGAGCACACTGGTTTGCATCCCAGATTAAAGGATTTTCAAAAGGAACTGTGATTGTCTTGTCACGGTTGAGCTAGATATTAGTTGGCTGAGCTGAGTATCAAATATGGGAAATTAGTTGCCATTAAAAGCTAGCTTGAGGCAGTTCATTTCTCATCAGCCAAGCTGTGTGAGCCTCCTGCTGTGGACAGTGAACATTAGCTTACTAAATACTTTTGCTAATCAGACGCCGCATTACTAACAGAGGTGCCTGAATTTAGAGGGGAGGAGTTGGGAGGCAGCTACTGAGAATCTGTGTGAGGTGAGATTAACACGCTTTTCCTTATCAGAAGGGTTAACTTGCCTTTTCTCCAGGCCTGTATTTTAAAAGATAAGAATAAATGCTTCTTTTTTTTAACCATTCTTTTACAATTATTTTCAATGGTGGGAAAAGCACAGAGAAGAGAAATAGAGTTAACTCGAAAGGATAGCAGAAATTTGCTAAATTATGTGGTACTCATAGTAGGTTGCTAGGTATGAGGATAATAACTATCTGCGACACCCTGGCAAGCTCCATCATCTTTAATATAAAATTTGTGTGTGACACGAAGTATAAAGAACTCTGACACGACATGATGAGCTACATTTGCACTTCTGCTGGGTTATTTTTAAGGAAAGAGTAAACTGTTTTGACAAAATTAGGACTGACCTGAGTGCCTGACCTAGCCACAAAATTGTTTTATTTACTTGGAGGTTTTGAAAGGTTAACTGCATTCTTTTTCTCTTACCATGCTCCTTTGCATTTACTTTGTTGCCATAACCAGACAGTAAAGTAGGAGAGAATCTGTTTTCACCCAGATGTTTTCCAGACCCAAAGGAGATTCAAATAACCCACAGAAAAATGTGTCTGACCCAAGAAGAATCCCCAGATTTCACCAAGTCTTCTTTACTATTATAAATACCTTCAAAACACTGTTAGAAATGAAGGAAAGATAAGTGAGAAGATTAGGCCAAGTGGTGTAGTATTCAAGAGCACTGGAAAGTCCAAATTAGACTGGTGGTGAGAAAAGCTGATCCTCTCCCTTGTAAGACAACCTTGAGAGTTTACATTTAGTTTGTCTTACACCAGGAAGAACTGTACCACAAACAGATACCTGGCTTCTGGGACAGACACACGGGAAGCAGCGGTACCTCTATCATGCTGGATCATCACCCTGACTTCCAACCCAATCCCAAACCTCCTACTTTCATTTTTTTTTAACGCTAACCTTTGGTGCATGTGTTATCACAGGTGAAAAATTTCATTCCAAAAGGAGACACATATCTATCCTAGTCCCACTAAAACTAGGCTGACTCCTATTTCAGTGCTAGTGTCTAGAAATAATAATGAGCACATATATCATGTGTATCCTAAGCATTATTGGTGGGGTTTTCTGAGAAATGATTAACAGACATGCAATAATATCACAAGTTAGACTGGAGCACAGATCCTTGTGCAAGGTCAAGCTTTGTGCTCCTGTTTTACTTTTTCTTTCCTTTGAGGTCATTCTCAAATTATTTTCCTTGTGGTGGTATAACCTATGCTGAAACCTATAAACAAAGAAAATGCTGAGGATGGCTGGAGTATGCAATAGGTTTATCCCTTCTCAGGCTTTGACACAATACGGTGAACAGAAGTGAAGGTGACTCCATCTTTTTGGCCATGTCAGCTCTGATGTGGTCAGCTCTGACACCTGCTTCCTTTTTCATGCAATTCTTTCTAAAAGACAGAGATAGACAGAGAAGCCTTTCAATCCTCAACGATGAAGCAGGCAAAGAAGGAACTACAGCTGTAGTATGAAGGTGGTGCTGAGCCATCCTTTGCTTGCAAGACATTTGCACCTTTAGGAAAGCCTCAAAGTGGGCCTTTAAACCCAAGATAAATTTGAACATCAAAAATTGAGATGGGTAAAGGTTTTGGAGGGTAACTGAGCAAAATCCCAGATTAAAGTTCAGCATGTACAGATAGCAATACTTATGGCCAGCACTGAAGGACAGTCAATCTGGACTACTTCAAGAGTCCCATGAAAAATAAGACACAGGAAATGCTCTACTGCACCCATCAATGGTCCACTTAGCCATGATTTCAAGAGTTTCAGCTCCAGCCTCTCCTCTCTCACACAGCTGCTTCCCCCACCTAATTATTGTAGTTGTCTTCCCAGTACCTTATTCTCAGTTTTATAAGGGCTCCTAGAAATTACTTGAACTCAGCTTTGGAAATTTGAGAACATATAACAGCTTTGTTGGTGCCATAATGTTTTCATGTTTTATTGTCTCTAGTTGTGTATGCTTTGCAGCTCTCAGGTACAAATACACACAGCACCCTCTAGAGTTAGTCGAGCCCTCTAAGGCTTTCAACAGAGTAATAAACGTAATGCATTAAGGTTTGGCATCTTTAGAAAGTGCTATTTGGTCAAAAACACCTAAACACAAAGACTTTTGAATGCTTTAAAAAAAAATGAATCAGGCTTTTTTTTTTTCAATTCTAGTTTGAATCAGGCTGTCCTGCTTTTTTTCAGGAGTTGGGTCTCTCATCAATGTAGCAGGGACATAGTAGGTGTAAAATACATCTCATTTATCTGAGGACAGAAAGTCATTCTTTCACCCCATGTAGAGCCATGCTATAAACATTCATTAATTAAAGGAACTGAATAAAACTTCTAGGACACTTTCAAAACTAAATACTTCATCAGCAACTGTACCACCAGCATCTATGTTGTTCTTTTATGGTTAATCAGTACAAAACAAAATGTAGCTGTGTTACTCTAAGCATTGCTATTGTTATAGCAATGCTTAAATTAAAAGCTTTAAATTGGTACCAGTTTGATGGAAACTGTCAAGTCTATAGTCATTGTTTCTGACAGTGTCATGTATTTCAAGTTTTTGTACCATTTAGTGCCTTGTTTCCTCACGTACTAGTTTTAGGTTGGAAAGGCTGTTTTGTTAAAGACATTTTTACTGTTTGGGCTCAGAAGAGGATTAAAATTTCTCTGGGTGAACTAATCACATGAGGGAGAGGAAGGGGGTCAATTCAGCTTCCCAATTCAAGGAAGGTGTTTTATTCTCTACATATGGTGAATGTAAATTTTATTGAAAGCCCTGAATTAACTGCAGGCTCCTGTTGAAGCTATACAAATAGTGTCATATGTGCCCTGGAAAGAGAGGTTTCATTGTTTGTCTTCTGGTAGCACTCTGTTTTCTGGAGCCTAGAAGACAATTACTTCCTTGCAAACACAGGCAGATTAAATAAGCCACATTTTGTCCTTTTTGCCATCTGCCCCTTGCTTACTTTATTTTAAGCTGCATGACTAAGCTTTACTATCTGACATGTGAAGGTGGGACATGCTGTTTTTCTGCTCAGCTCCTTGAGGCTTGTAATGAATCCGAAGAAGCAGAACTGATCTGCAAAGGGGTGAGTCAGAAAATCAGCAACTGTACAGTAATTACTGGCTGTGCCAAATAGCAGGACTTGGATCGTAACATAAGAAAATCTCCTCAAGGAAAAGTTTCACATTGGAGGAGAAGTGTATATTTCTTCCTTCTAAAAATATCCATTGGGCCTGATGCTCATCCTAATGCAACTACTTCTGTGAAAGTGAGACTGGAGAATTTGGTATCTACAAAAACCTGTATTATGGGCAATTATAAGAGTGGAGGAAGAGGAGGAGGAGGGGAAAGATGTAGGAGAACATACACTTCAGCTAGCAAGATCACTCTTAAAAGTCAACTTCCCTATTCTCCAAAGCTTTCCTGAGAAATAGAAGCCCACACAACAGTCAATGTGCCAGCTCTCAAGGAGGTACCAGTAGATGGGTAAAAGCAGCTGGCCAGGGCAGAGCAAAGTCCCACGGAGTGTGGAGGAGATGTGGTCTGACCATGGCAGTTCCACGGGCTCCCGCACGGCGCAGGCAGCAGGTCTGGGGCTTGACAGGGTGATGACAGACGAGCCCCTCGCTGCAGCATTAAGGGCTGCTGCCTTGCAAGCATGTGCAGGGCTGCTTTAGAGACATGCCCCAGCACATGGCCTGCAGGGAGCCTTGTTATTCCTCCAAAAATCAACTCTCAGATATGTAATAGCTGGAGTAATGGGCAGTATTTCAGCAGGGTAGGTTTAAGGGAATCGGGAAACTCAAAAAGAAACAAACTAAAATCATTTAGTGAGAGGAAAGGTGAGAGAATCTCCATCGTATATGACTCTCACCTATCTGTGATTTTATAGGCACAGATGAGGTCACATACATGCCACAAATCAGGCAATATATTTGCCACAGAGATTATCACTTCCCTCTTCCAAGAAGATAGTGTACTTTTTTTGGTGTTTCTTTCTCTTTAAGTTTTTGGAGCAAAACTGTGCTCCCTTTTTTTTTTTTATATATATATAATATATATATATAAAAAAAAATTATATATATATATATATATATATTTAACAACAGAGTCCCAGGGGATCTTTGTAATAGAGACACCACAGCAATGGATAGATTTCCTTGGTGGTAAATCCCAAGAATTCTGGATTCATCCTGACCAGCCGAATCAGGAAGGATCTTTGACATCCCATCTACCCCGCCTAGAGTGACGGAGTGATTCCCAACAGCTGGAGCCAGATCCAGGGCAGTCTGCAGCCCACTGGCTAATGGTTGTCTGCTTTTCCAGGCTGAACTATTGAACTGAATAATTTAGAGCCACTTGAGATTGAGATCTTGTCCTGCAGAGAATGCTCTGTTGTGTTAAAGGTTAATCCATTCTTTGTGTCTCTCTTTAAGGATCCAAAAGCTGTGAGTTCTGGCTTTGCACCATTCCTCTGACCCAGGACAGGAGGACCAAAGCAGCAAAGAAGACCTGGGCATATGTGAGTATCACGTATCACATATGTGTGCCCTGCGCAGGAGGGCATCCCATGCTTCATGCCTTCTAGGTGCTCCAAAACACCCACAGCGCATGTATCTTTTGACATGATATGGCAGGAGATTTACTGTACATTTCATGGGCTACTTGTGGCATTTGTGCATGAGCAGGGGTGAGGAACGGAGGAGGGCTGAGAAAGGCTGGTGTCTGATACAGGTATGGTGCCTCCAAGAACAGAAGGAAAAGTGCAGGTGGTTGACATTCTGGCTGTGATGTCCCGGCCTTCAGAGCTAGACACTTCCTGAGGGTGGCTAAAAGTTTCAGTGGATTGAAATGACTTTGGAGCTGCCTCCTTTGACTGCAGAGGAGCTAAGGACCAGTACGATCTGCTTTAGGTGCCTCACGTAACTATGCAAAGACTGGACACTGAGTGCAGGCCTCTACCTGGACAGTAATGCCAGCTTACTCGGTGAGCAGGAGGATAACGACAGAAGAGATGGGGCTTTATACATTTTGAGCCTCAAACTTCTCGGTGTAACAGAGGCCCTGGGTGCTCAATAACGACTCAAAGCCACAAACTCCATGGTACATTTTCTCCATTTATTCTTGCCATTGACTTAAATACTTCACTTTTTATATACTCACTGATGCTGTAAAACAGTGCTGTGCTTAATATATTAGCAGACATTTCTGAGTATGCCTGACATGCAAGAGAAATTGCTCCAGAAATGAAATAAAGCACACTGTTAAAGTGATACGATTATTAGAAGCGGGTTTAAGGATTGCCCTATTATACTACTTTCTTGATCTCGTGTATATCAGAAGAACACCATCTAAGATAGATACTTCAGAGAGAAGCTCTTCAGTACAAAACTATCAAATAGATCTTAAAGTCCTCTGTATTTTATTACCTTTAGGCACTGGGAGATTTGTTTATATCTTTAGAGGCCAACTTGTGCTATGATAGTTGCCCTGATGGTGCGTGGGCTCACAGGGCTCCGAGGTTTAACATCTCTGCAAGACAACGCAGATAAGAGCAATCTGAGAAGACTCCACTGTCACACAAGTAACCTAAAATAACAAAATCCAGGCAGAGCAAATACAGAGTTTCTGCCTTTGTTTGAAGTGCTGAAGAAGTGCAGGTCAGAGCTATAAACAGGGAAGGGAGGAAGGAAAAGAATATTTCTGTCATTCCTTCAGGAGTTGTTATTACTCAGATAAACTTGAGTAACTTGAAAGCTCTGTGCAATTTTTCTTTTGTCTAGTCACTTGGGCTCTTATTGTGTAGGTCAAAGACCTTTACTATCCAGGAGGAAAAATAATACAAAACAGGAATCCTGCAGGATTAGTAATTGTATTCAAATAATTCTTTATCTTTTCCCTCCCTTTTCTAATTCAGAGTAGTCTGCTTTACAGAGCACCAGCACAAACATATTGAACATGGCACGGAGTCTGACAGCCTCAGTTCATGCAGAGCAAACTAGACTCCCTAACAAGATTTCCAAGTTGCAGATAAATCCTCCCCGTGCTTCCCCATCTCCACATTTATCCACTCCCTAGCTCACACGGAGGCTTCACATGCAGGATGGCAATGCCAGTTACACTCCAATGTGTATACTTTTCTGACACTAGGCTGTAAGGCATAGCCATGCCTTTGTGCTACTCTGCTCTCTGTTAAGGAAACTTTCATACGGTGATAAATCATCCTGCTGTAAAGTTGCAATGATTGGCAATTACTCTGTTTACAACATGCCACCCCTCACCTTTGTGCCTGAGACCTTTCTCCACATTCTGACTGAGGTACCAGATTACTTTAGCACCCAGTTCCAGAAAAGGTAAATCAGTGACGATGACAAAAAAAGTGCAAAGTTTCCTGTGCACAAGTCCAGATATTTTACATTTAAAATTTAAGAGTTATAGATTTCTAGTCTATAAAGCTTATAAAATGGAAGAATCAGTTTTATTTCTATAAGCATCTGCTTTTAAGCAATAGAATGACTTCTACAACACGCACCAGCAGATTTTATATACATTTTTTTCCCATGTATTTATGCACCTTATCCCTGCAGAGGTTCAGAGATGCCAATGTTCTTCAGTGACCAGTTTTCCTGGAGAAGATGAGTTCTTCTCAGCAGCTGAGCATGCCTTCACTATCAACAGCCCCAGGCATGCACTACTTGCTCGAAGTTAGGGAATGGGTTTAGTGTTAGAAACTAAACAGAGATTTGGAGGCTTCTTGTTTTACAGTTTAGGTTCAAGGCAAGCATGACAGTTCCAGTATTGAGCTAAAATTACAGTTTCTGAGTTTGAGGCCTTTTTTTTTTCTTTTTTTCTCTTTTTGCCAGCGGGCTGTCTATCTGAACTAAATTATAGTTGTATTAAATTGCTTACCAGTAAAGTTATGAAGAAATAAAACCATTTTCAGGGTATAGTCTACCATGCTAATGAAAACTCCATCAATCCTTTGCCACAATCCTTCCCATGATGCTCATTCCAAACCTGACATACTTGGAAGCATATGCAAAGACTAAAAAGTCCTGCTTCTTATGCCATCATATAGCTATCCAAAGATACTTCCAGTATGAACCTCTCCCCAATTGTAGCTGTGGAGTACTGCATGGAGAAAGCACTAATAAGCTGGGACAGACCATTTGGGTTAACAGAGGTCAGTGCCATCACCTTGAATCCCACGCAAGAGACCTCAGGGAACTGCAGCAGCTCATGGAACACCACTGTTAAATGTTCCCCACTTTTGATAAGTGGGATAGCTCACACTTTTAAATTCCCTCCAGGAATAGCTGCAAGTAGAATGCATTGCAGTTGTCTGATCTCCAAGTAACGTGGCTAAGCAGAAGGGGATTCATGTCTGAAACACAAGGTTATGTTCACATGAAAAAGCACAGAAACACAAGTAAAAATTGCAGCACAAATTCTTTCTCGGGAATCTGGCATCGCAGATGTAACAGGTCTAACCTAGACCACCTCAGTCCCCACATCCCCCCAAGAAACAGCTATCGATAATGCTTTTACAGCACTGCTTACCAGTGCAGATGACAGAATTCTGGGTAACTTCTGACCACTGAGGTCTCATCCAAGCCTCACTGTTCATGAATTAGGCCGTTTGTTCACATGGGACTAGCCATAAATGGGGACATTCAGAGGTGCACCTTTCTTCACACTGGAGACACTGTAATCCTATCTCCTCACTAACCTCTGCTGTCGCCCCACGTTCGCTTGAATAAGAAGTAAAACAGAGTGAAGCTTTGAGCTGACCTCTTCACAGAGACCTTCGAATGGATAAATCTACTGACCTTTGAGCTCTTGCAGTATAAAAAAATCAGCAAAGCTACTTCAAAGCAAGTTCCAGCTAGTCCTGCAAAGAACTGCTTGTTTGTCAAAAACACTTTAAGATAGCTAGGTCTGACATTTCCAGTAAAATCATGCTGGACATGTTTTACTCATGGTTTTACTCAATGTTAGGCAGAGCTCCCAGACCAATAAAACTGATGCAGTTTTTGACCCAAGCCCAGTCACACAACTCCTCAATAACCTGCCCTCCATCCCCAAAAAAGGAGATCTTATAACAACAGCTATTTAAATTGCAACCATCAACATTCAACAACACGAGCAGGGACTTCACCAGCCCCTCATGTGTCTCCCTGCCACGGAGATAGTGACAACCTCCACTGTCTCCTTGCCAGTGGGGAGCCGGGGCCAACAGAAAAGCTGTGAAATGATGTTTCTGCACAGCAACCAGGACAAAATCCAGACCTCGCGACTCCATGGTGCTCCCTCTTCCTAAAGAGGTAAGCACTGTATCCAAAGACAAATGATGAATCCACTGGCACACTATTAACAAGGAAAAAAAAAGTCTCACTTTTGTTGGTGTCAGTTCTCATGAGCTAAGCTATTTAATTCCAAACATTTATGCTGCATTTGACTTTGCCAATATGCTAATAGGTGCTTTTTTCCCCCCCTTGTTCAACACACATCCTTAACCTAAGGTATCAAAACTTTGTTAGCCTCAGATGAGCACACTTTGACCATACTTGTCACATACGATGATTTTCCCGTGATCTCATTTTCAATTCATCAGTAACCCAGCATGGCAGCTGAACAACAACAGGCGAAATGGCCTTTAAAAGACCTTGTGTCTGCAGAGATGGAGAGAGAGAAGGCCACCATAACAACCCAGGACATTCTCAGCAGAGAAACTGGTGGCCATGCACCCTTCTTCAGACTTATGAAGCCTCCCAGCCTTTTGGGGCACTTGCATTGTTGCTGAATACTATCCAGAGAGCAAGGTGCCAGGTACGATGGAAACAAGGGATTTGTGTTTTTCTCAGCATACCAGGCATAACAGAAAAATTGTAAGTTAGTTAATAAAGTAGTGTTCTTATCATGCTATCATAACACATGAAAATCTCAAACACTGCAGGAATCCTCAGTATGAAGTTGTCGTGATCAAGCAGTTGTTTCTCATAACACATTGACTAAGCCTGGTAACATTTGGGCATTTAGTCATTTCAGATTGGCTAGAGTTTTATATAAAATTTCCCACTTAATTCCTCTTTGCATTCTTTTCTTTAATAAACAATTTTTATTGGCTTACACATAAACTAAAAAAGTGCCATGGATCGGAACATAAGAGTCTGATACTAAACAAGATGAATGAAATTTATTTTTCCTTTCTCGCTGCCACAAAATAAAAGCCCAGATGCTCTTTAATCTCTTCTTACTTTTCTTACCTTTACTATCTAATAAGTAATTTGTCACTTCATAGAAAGTCTTGGTAAGGATGTGCAAAATTTCTTGAGATAACAAACTGCCTGCTATCTGATTATTTTATATGCATTTTTACCAAAGAAAGAAATTCCTATATTTAATCTGAATAATTGCCATCAGACACAGTTCCAGCTCTGAGGTGATGTGAGATGGAGGTGCCCAGTAAAATGTATGATGTCAGATCTTCACATACAGTGGAAGTGACACTTTGTTACAAGCAGGATGTTAGCTCTGATAAATGAGCTTGAAAAAAAATTAACATTCTGATTTTAGAATTCAAGAATACTTCCTAGATACATAGCAATACTATCCTGAGAATGGATCACTTTTAATGTACTCATGAAGGAAAAAAACACATACACAAAGAAATCAAGGAACACAAGGGTTAATGCCACTAAAAATAACCTGTTAAATGAAGAAATTAAAGAGTAAATCAGTGGCTGATTAAAGGGAAGAGCAGGAGGGAGAGAAGCTGGAGTTAGATAAATTGGAGAGGCTAAAGCCATTCCATAGGTGAGTAAGGAATCTATCAAGACTTGCTCGTGAGGATATTGTACGGGAGAGGCCTATATTGCCTGGAAAGTACCTTATAAGGTTAATAGGGGTCAAAAGTAAGCATAAGGAGTTCTCAGTAATTTTTTAAAGCAACCAGATCTAACCTCTGAGTTCATTTTCTACCTTTTTCCCATAGCATAACTACTCGTTTAGTTAGGTATTTCCACAAACAATTTTCATGGAGTGGGAAACATGTCTTAATTCTCCTGTGAGTCTGAATCCCCATAACTCTCAGCTTGAGAAGCAGAACCTCTACATTTCTTTGTAGAAAATGTCTCACGTGTGTTGTGTGGCATCACACACCCTATGGGTAAGCATCGTTGTGACCTCCATGCTCAAACTGCTTCTGCAGCTGTCACACAGCTGGTGAAATCCATGCTTTTATTGGTAAAACGTTGTGCATCCTTATCTACTACCCGAATCACTTAATAGCAACAACCATGATGCAGCCTGGTAGGTGCCTCAAGACAGACTTTTGCACATCTTTAAGAATCAACATGTAAAGGTGATTGAAAGGAGCTACATCAGTAATGTATAAGAACCATGTTAAACTTGAACTAAATTGTACACAGATTCCAAACCACTGCTGAGAAAACAAAATCGGGGAACACTGACTAACCCAAGTACAGGACAAACTAAATTCAGGGCAAATTCAATAATGGCAGAATAATGCACTTCCTCCTTAGAGTACATCTGACTAAATTAAGATTCAAGAGTCATGCAAAGAGAGGAAGATGAGGCAGAAAGATGGACAAAAATTCAAATAATACTTCTGGAAGATGTTGGCTTGTGTACTGGTAGGAAGACAAATAAAAATTCGAAAAGTGCTGCAAACAGGAAAAATAGCAGGCAAGGTGTAAATGCAGGAGGACACAAAACCACCAAAACAGAGAACAGAAGAACAGCATAATGAGGGGGTGCTTTGGTGTTAATCAGAAGTGTCCAAATAAAGACACTTCTTAAAGATGGTCTGCATCTTGGGTGGCTTGTTGCAGTGAAGTAGGAAGAGGTAGACTTGGATGAAAGCAAATGCCACCTCTTACTCCCTGATCCAAGGCTATTTCAGCTCCCCAGGGTGAAATCAGAATACTGCCCCTCTTCAAACAAGGTGGACTGTTCAGTGCCTTGTGTGACTAACTCACCCAAGCCTGACACCGCTCTGCATCCATGAGCCTTTCCTCCAGAAGCTCTGATCAGAGCCCACATACAGAAAGCCGTGGCATCCTTTCCAAAGCATTGCTTAACCTCAGCAGCAGGAATGCAGCCTCGTAAGCGGGAAAACTTACCAGCTTTGTACCCACACTAGCCCTACTGAAGGCTGAGGCAAATGTTGCTAGTCCAGATACTAACTCAGCTTAAACTAGTTTAATTATGACTTCAGTTTCACAAAAAATTCTTTTTCTCATAATCCACAAGCCATGTATTCTTCCTTAATAACCACATCCTAAATGAAGATTTGAGTAAGGTAAGGTAAAACATAAAAGCAAATGCCACCTGCATTCCTTCTTCAGCAAATCGATCAGCCAGCCTACTACCCAAACTTGTTGTTTCCTTTGCTATGAGTTGTAAGCTCTCACTGGAATTAACCCTTGTAATATTGTAAGCAATGCAATAACACTCCAAAAAGCAGATGGAACATATAATATTCATAAAAGGTATTACAGGCATTCCCACATCCCTCACAGAGGGAATCAAAGACGGAGCTGAAGGAGAGGGAAACTAAACAGCATGAGTAAACACCACATCCTCAGATCATGGGCACGGCGGGGAGGGTGTGAGGAGATGCAGATGGATGTTTACTCTGCCCTCTACCAGCAGTGTGCGGCCCCACCAAGGCCTTCCCTCCTTGCGTGCTGGCCAAGGACCCACTCCTCCCTGCACAGCAGGGGAGGCAGCAGCACGGGTGCAGGCAGGAGAACTTGCCATTTCTCAAAAGTCAGGGTGAGCCTTCGCGTTAATTAAGGCATCAGGCTCCACTGTCATCCTCCATCCTTATTACTAGCCTTGGATTTTATGCTGTATTTCATGGCGTTTCACAATCCTGTATGAATAAATATGAATGTCAAGACCCATGTGCATCTCTCATGCACGCAAGGCAGTACAGTACATCATGTACTCACAGAATCTTATTAAATTTCTCTGAGACACATAATCCTGTGAACCTCATTCTGTAAACACAGGCAGCGGTTGTACTTCACTTCTCCCCTCCATCCTTCACAATCTCCCCTCAATATACTCTTCTCACTTAGTCAATACCTGAGAACTGAGCAGAAATTTAGCAGCCACGTAAATATGTGGCCAGGGTGCCAGAAGACATGTATCAGTCAAGGGGGAAAGGCTTGATCAGAGAGCAAAACTAGTGCACTGATCACTTGCCAATTACTTAAAGGTATCTGAGTATTCAAAACACAGATGATAAGAACAGCATAAGAGATGAAAGAGGTTTGAGATTTTATGTTTTTAGGAATTAATTTTTTTCTGCAATAGTCCTATTATTTTTTGAATGAGAATAAAATCGAAGGGAAAATTATTCCATTTTATTAAATATCCTCCACAGTTGGCCTGTGATAACAATTTGCAATAACAGTCATGCCATTGAATAACTCTTTGCTCTAGTACAGCACAGGACAAGAGCAATGTTCGCAATGACACGGGCGGAACAGGGCTACAAGAGCAGGGGAGAACTGGCAGTCTGAAAGGAAAACTTTGCTGCTGACAAGTTTTGCAGCAGCCGATCACACCTTGCTCATTTAGAATTGATCCTTACATTGCATAGGAAGGACTGCCACCATAAATTCCATTTGTAGAGAGGACAACATGCCCCAGCAGCAATGCATAATCAGGACGAATCTGATTTTGAGTTCTTTGGTAAGGAGTGAGAAAAACCCCCAGAGCATCCCTTAGAAAACCCCTAGAGCATCTTGCCTTGGCTGATAGGTACTGAGTAAACAGAGAAATCATCAGGCTAAGCCTATTTTATCATCGTCTCAGACCCGATACATGACAGGGACTTAGGCCGAGCTTAGCCAGGCATTCAGGCACATGGTTAAACTTAAAGACAGGCATTGTCCCGATAGAATGAGTGACACTATCAGGCTTGGAGTAACGTATATGCTGCGGTGTTACAGAGAACAGGGAAAGTAACCTCGGCCTATCTCTCCGGGGGGGACACGCTTGAATTCTCCGCGTGAATTAGAGCAGCCACTTGCAGCTATTTGCTGAACGTGAACTTTGCTCTTTTAATGGAAATAGTAACAATCACGACTGCAACAGCTCAGAACCAGCCCCTTGAATCCTGCAGCTCAGGCTGATCATGCTCATCATTATTGATTAATAATGAAAATGGTGCCATGCACCCAGGAGGCCCTTGAGGGAAGAGAAATAAAAATAATAAAAAAAAGGCTGCATTTATTCTGCAGGATGTATGAACCACTGCCCCGTAATATATGACTCCTACAGCACATGGTTGCAGGATAAGGAAAATCAAACACGTTCTTTTTATTAGTTAGCAGTAATGACCTTTTATTTTTGATTATTTGTGCGTTAACAGCATGGAATGGAGATGTGCTATGTAGGGAAGTTATTATTTGCTAATTTGCAGCTTTTAAAATACACAGCACACTATCTATTATGTATCATGCATTACAATTACAACAACAGTTTAATTAATCACCAGCACCCTGTTTTGTATCAGTCTGCTGCTGAATTCTGGGTAATGGCGTTGTTTACCATTTAGCAAGTAGCAACATTTCACTCTGTTTCACTACATTAAACTGCTCAAATAAAGCAAACGGATATTGGAAAGAGTTGGCCATCTGCCTTTATTTTCTTTTACTTTTGTTAAGGAAAGGGAAAAAAAAAATAAACCCCACCACTGCCTCTGAAAGGAGAAAGAACACAGCCATGAAACTGATAGTGACAAAAAACACCCTTTTTTATCAGGTCAAAATCTCATCTAAATGCAGTTCTGATGAATGGTAAAAAGCTTGCTTTGTGGATTTGGAGTGGGTCTCAAGACCAGCAATGAAGTCTAATGATTATTTAATGGTGCCGCACTTGAAGCAGGATTATGTGAGACTCTCTCTCCCGTTAAGAGTTTGATGAATAGGTTTTGTGACAGCCATTTAGGAATAAACAAGAATTCATCAGTCTGCATAAGAAGAAGCCAGTTTATAGATTAAGTTTCTTGAGGTAATTCATGAGGTCAGTCCCATTTAGATGTAGACTATTAGGGCTCAGCTTTTGAGAGTGGCCATACAAGGGAGTTACTCCAAATGGACCCCTCTAATACAAAGCCCCCTTTCAGAGGGAAGCCTGAAATTTTTATGACCCTGCTGCTAGGAAGCACATCAACTTGTCACTGTGAAGATCTGCTGGGGCAAGACCTCATCACTCTATTAAAGAGCTCTGTGACCCTATTGATTTGAAGTATTTAAAGCAGGGGTGAAGTTCAAAGCAATTTCTTTTCTATACTATTACTCAGCCTCTCTGTGTCTTGGCTCTAAAACATCTGCTGTCAGTTCCTCTCTGGTGTCTGACTCTGGAATCTGTCACTGGAGAACAGAGTAGTTTTATTTGGAATAAATTGGATTCCTTCTCAGTTTTCAGCATCTCGTATTGTGATCAATGGTTTACACTCCTTCATGTGCCAGGAGACTTAACTGCCACTGTGTCCCTTTATGTCTCTTTAGAGCGGGGCTCCACCGGAGCTTGCTCCCGAGGCCCCGCAATCGAATCTCCCCCGTCCGCCAGGTAAGTGGCCACCGGCTTCTCTAATTGGCCAATCAATAAAAATAATAAACTTCCACTTTCAAAAGAGAAAAGCAGAAGGGAGGGAAAAATCCCAGAATGTCACTCCAGAACCAAAACCCTAACAAGATCCTTTATGTGTATTTGCTCAGAGGGGGAAAAAAGACACTGAGTAAACAACTCCATTATTTTTAAATGTCAGCAAGTAAACCTTGTAGCTGGGTTTCAGACGTGCTTTTTTCCAAGCAATCTAGGCTCCTCTGCTTTTGTGTGGAAGCTGCAGCAACCAGGGCATCTTCTCCATGCTTAATAATGCATCAGGTCGCTGTATTTATTACGGACGTGTTTTTTGACACCAGGAAAGATATTAAGGAGCACAAGATTAATAATCAGATCAGTGATGTCGGGCAAAGCAGTTAAGATAAAAGGATGAGAAATGGGATGGGAATGGTAACGAAATGGTTACAAAAATATTAAAGATAATGATGCATAACAACAGAAAGAAATTAGGGTTTTCATATGGAAGATAATTACGGACAGGATTACACTGAGCAAACCTATCAGTTATCCTCACCCAGGGAGCCAACTTGTGATGCCGTGAAAAATGCACCTTCTCTTAGGGGCCGCTTTGTCAAATTGCTCTCGTGCTCCTACCTTACCCGTCCTATTAAGACACATTTTGTCACACATTCTAACTAATTGCCTAATGTAACTAAGACAAAGGGGCTGGATTTTAACAGATGGAAACATGTCCATTTATTTCAACCAGTTTGTACTAATTTATGCTGCCTACGACTCTGTCCCATAATATATGTTGTTGTCTTTTTATTAATACTATCGTTTTACAGAAGGCTACTTTAAAAATTAAATGGGCTCCTAGGGGAATGAGTTATGTTTATGGCGAGGAGGCGATTGCACGGTTGATGCAGCAGTATCTTTAAGAATCTGGACGGCAGAAGACAGATGTACCCTTTGCTTGGCAGTCAAAACGTGCGTCCTTTGCAGCTTTGTATTTTCTGTAGCCAGCAAGGAAATCGTGTTGCTGCTGTCTGAGGTCACCAGTAAATACCCTGGCAGAATCCCTGCTTGCGAATTTTCAATAAAGAAGGCACCAAAGATTAGGGAGGGAGATAATAGTTCGTATTCTGGTCCTCTGAGGAAAGGGGTGATAAACAAAATTCTAAGCCATTTCTTCTATCTTTCATTTTAAAAAATGGAGCTGGTAGGAGTCACTGGGAACAGAACACCATTACAAGCTGATATCATCTTGAGTTCATGCTGCTGAATATGTTGGCATTTATGGCACATTCTCCCAGGGCACATCTCAAAATGAAACTGAAACTTGATGGACCAACTGTACTCCATTAAAAAAATTATTTAAAGGGCCCCCTTTTCTCCCCCAACCTATAGGAAGGGGTAGTTTCAAAATAGTGCTTTTTCTATATAAATCTTCTTGATGAAGGTCAGTCCAAAGGCAACAAATAAGAGTATTTCTTTCTCATCTTTTATTTTAGATTATGAATGATGCAAGAATTTATAGAGCGTGCAAATTTATTACCGTGTTAATAGGGCCCCCTGTTTATATCTGGCAACATATGTTATATCCAGAATCACTAGGAAGCAGCAGTGGTTTTAGGGATGGAGGGGGAGGCAATTAAAGAATTAGGCCTAATTACCGTGAAAAATCTCTGGAAGAAACATAGCGAAATCTTTTGCAGAATAAACACAAAGAAAAATATTCTCTAACATAACCATTGTTTTAAACCACATTTCTAATTCATGCTTGCATTAACAAAAACCACAAACAAAACAAAAAATCCCAGCTCTAGAGTTACCTTTATTTTAAACTAAATGGAAAGAAACAGAGAATTTGTGCCTGTGTAGAAATAGTCTGTGTCTTAAGAGTCTGCATAGGTGTCCTGTCAGCTGAGTGTGTAGTGGACCCAGCTTCTTTCCTGTGAGGGTGACAGAGCCCTGGCACAGGCTGCCCAGAGAGGCTGTGGAGTCTCCTTCTCTGGAGATCTTCAGGCCCTCCTGGATGCCACCCTGTGCCCCGTGCTCTGGGTGTCCCTTCCTGGAGCAGGGGGTTGGACTAGATGATCTCTAGAGGTCCCTTCCTACCTCAACCATCCTGTGATTCTGTGATTCTATGAAGTTCTCGCTGTAAGGCAACCCACATCTCCTATCATTCCAGCTCCAAGTTCCAGCTGAGAGGCAGAGCCGCTTTCTGATCACTGGTAAAGGGCTAAAGGAAGAGGAGCAGGCAGGGCTTTACAAAGGGTGTCCGCATTTCACCCCACGCGTTATTCAAAGTCACTCTTAAGGGTCCCATGCTGCGTGATAGCACTTCAAGAGAGCTGGTAAAAATGTCTGATTTAAAGAATTTCTGGCAGACACAAGACAATGGACTTGCAAAATAAACATCTTTAGCAACTGAACAAGCAAGTCAAAACCTGGCAGTAAATTTTCTGATAAAAAGAAAAAAAAGAAAGTGGAGATACAGACCCCGCTCCTTTAATTTTCTGGTTTTCTGTATGGACTCCCTGTCCCGCAAGGAGGGAAAAGCCGTAAGTGCTGTGAGAAGCACAGAGGCAGAATATGGCCGATAAGCACCAGGGAGCCAAGACGCTGGTTACGTGAGGCATCACAGTAAAACTTCATAACCAAAGTACTAGGAATTTCAACTTCCTTCCCTGGATTTTTTTTGTCTTTTTTTTCTTACTATTTCCACATTATGACCAACTCAACAATTTTCTCTTCCTATTATAAAATGGAAATAAGATTCAGGAAGTAGAGTAGCTTTTCACTGTGGAAGCGTTTACAAATATTGTGCTTTTAGCATTGATCGCTATAAGCAGAAACAGGCCACTGGAATGGGCCTTTTTTAAAGGCAGAAATGTGGCAAGGTGACAGACATAAGGTTTGCTAAAAGTACTCTGCATTCAATAACTCATTAAATATAGAAATCACTGTCTGAATTTAGCTTTGGTAAAGCTGATAGAGGAGTTCTAGCAGGGGAAGGTTTGTCCACGGGTGGCTGTTTCTCAACCAGCAGATTTTGGAGCCACCTCTTTGGGCCAATAACTATCCCGTGCATCGTTCTGCACCTGCCTGCAACAGGGCAGCTCATGTCAGAAGGAGTGATAGACTCAAGATCTTAAGGTGTTCTATATGCTAACTATTGATCTCTTCTACCTGTGTGTTGCCTCACGCATCTTTGTCTTTAATCATTCTTCCGCTACAGGTGGTTTATCATTTTTCCAATGCCTGTATATTATGAGATTTGCCACCAACAGAGATAATATCTCCCATTCTAGGTTGTTTAGTGTGAGTCGTTCCTATCCTGAAGTATTATTAATCATGTTGTCATCACTTAAATAATAATCAGCAACAATTATTTCTATTTTCACAAAACCACTAAAACAATAAAAAGCAAAGCTGATATTAATTATTAATAAGTATGAAGGGGACATGCGCTTTGTTGAGATAGATTTTTTTATTTTCCATCTGTATTACACTGTCATCTAGAGGTATCATATAAGATGAGGGTGTCGCTGTGTTAGGTGCTACAGAAAGTCCAGCTTAAATGACCCGAAGACATCAAGTAGAGGGCCAAACAACCAGGGCAGGCAGGGCAGAGCTAGAAATCAGAGTTCTGACTCTGTCTGGTTCCCTGGAGCGATGCTGCAGTGCTGCGTCCCACGGGGCTGGTACAGACCGCCCCAGCACCTGCCTGCTCCTGCTCTGTCTCGGCAGGACGGAGGAGGGTGCACCTTGCAGAGGGGCTGCAGTCTGCAGGTGCCGCGTTTCTGCCAGGCTTCTTGGAGCAGCAGCATTGCCCTCCCATCGCCTGCAGCAGGAGGCAGCTCGTGAGCTGGGCAGTAAGCCCGGCACCGGCGCACGCTGCCACTTGCCCAGCTCAAGGGGTAAGGGGTGAATAAAGCAGCAGGGAGAGGGGAACTGTGGGCACTGGGGTGGTGCAAGGTTTGGAAGACAGAGTGTGCAAATTTCTCAGATTTGTGGGGTTCAACTGCAGCTGGATGCCTTACAAGTGGCTGCTTATAAACTGATACAAAAGAAAAGGAATAGGGAGCGCAGCCTATGAGGCTGCTTCCATGCAGCGTGGAGGGGACGGAAGAGCGGAGGCAGAAGAGCATCCTCAGCAGGCAGGCCCAGAGCCTGGGAGCAGCCGTGCCTCTTCAGCCTGTCCATGTCTGCCCTAAGCAGCGGGGACACCAGGCTCCGCTGCCTGGTCAGCAGGGAAGAGCTGTGGGTTGCAGCCAGGCTCCCCGGCAGCGGAGGTGTTGAGCTGTCCCTGGGTACTCCCGGCCTCTGGGGCTCATCCAGCAGCTGGTTCTGTGGTTGCTATTGAGCTGTTTGGTGCTGGAAACACTGGAAGGAGACAGAAAATGAGTGACAGAGTCCCCTGGTTAGAAATCTATCTTCCTTCTTCCCCTGTGGTGGAGAAAAGTGTCCATGCCAGATCTGGCACCCACTCCATGCTTTGAAAGCACTGGTGTGTTCGTGTGAACAGGACAACCTTGAACAGGCCCTTGTTCTCCTGCTCTGATCCCGCTATGGAAATGCCACGGGTCCATCTTGTGTGGATGCACACAGAGTGAGCATGCTGTGGTCAACAACAGGTTAATGGACCAGTCTGGGTTGTCCAGGCTGGATTTGTGCCGCGAATGTCCCAGACCAGACTGCATCCAGGTGTTTGCACTTCAAATCTGCTGTTTCCAAAAAGAAGAAAATGGTGGCACAACCCTTCCCTCGCTTTTGGAAGGGGCTGCAGGGATGCATCAATCCCTAGGGAAGGGGCTGGAAAGCTCCTGGCATGTGAGTACGTGCATCATATCCGATGAGAGGGCATTTCTGTGGGCAGGAGAGTCACAGTCAGTCTGAGGAGCCGGGCAGACGGAGAGCTTTTGAGAGGGCTCAGAAGAGCATTTTGGCAAGTGAATTCTCCTCAACTGGATAATCTAAAAGACCTACCTGACTACCTCACATTTCTTCTCTCGACAGCATCTGCATAAGAGAGAAATTAAGGGAAAATAAAGACTTTTTCTGTTCCATATAATAATTGCAATATGCTCTAAATTGCTGATATCAGAATAAATCCTGTCATCTAGAAGTGGAATCCCATATTATGGGTTATGCAGCAAAATGTCAACAAACACAACCCTAATATAAAACCTAAAATAATTCACTGCTTTGCATGACAGAATGTAGTGCATCACCTTTCCTGAAGTATCATGTTTACCACTATTTGTTTGCACCATACATTATCACTACATATGGCTGTGTTTCACATACTTAGTAGATAATAAACAGATTAAATCAAAGATAACAATCACAGATTTCTGTGGAAAGACTTGTTGTTTTCAGGAAACTGGAAAGTGGCGAAAGTATCTTTTCTCTGACAAATTTGGTTTTCTGCAAGAAGAGGAAAAAAGCACCTCCTGAACTGTTATACCTGTAAGCAGACACCTTTCTATTCCATATTTAAGACTCTGCAATATGCTTTAAATTTTTCATTTTGGTTCAGAATATACATCACACTTTCAGTGATAACATGGCAAGTATGAATTTACTGGCTTGAGCTACACAATTTTTCTACTATTATTCCTGTCCTCCTTCAGCTCTTCTTCCTCTTCAGCTAGATGTACTTGCCCCATCCCTGTTCCTGCATCCTGACTCCTACACCTAGCGTCTTACAAGCATGGCCCTCAAGTGACTGCCACTGATGCCTCCGCATTGCATTGCTTCAATTTCCTCTAGGAGAAATCTCACAAGACAGCCAGGCCTCCGTTCTCCCGTCTCCCGCTGCATTTCCTTTCACAGTACACTCAGGCTGGGCACAGTACAGTCTCACAGAGCGTCCATAGTACCCTCCGACCTGCCGTTGTCCTCCAAGATCTTCCACTTGCTGCTTCCACTTCCCCTCACCTGATTTCCCTAACACCTCTTTCCATTCCATCCCTCATTTTCCTATAAAAACATAATCTTTCCAACCTTTTCTTCCTTCATCTCTCCCTTCTCCAATGCTTAGAGGATAATTATATTTTCATCTCTTACGCCAAAAAAATCCATTTGTTTCTTTTGCCAGGGCTTCAATCTTTTAATCTGTAAACTACTTACTTGATGCACGGTGAGTCCCCAGTGTTCAGAGATGCTCTCCTCCATTTCCATGCTCATCTCTCTTCACTGGCTTATACCACTTGCTCCGAGTAAAGTGCTCCCACTGAAAATCTTGAACAACTTTTTTCCAAAATACTCTCTTTAGTGCAGCAAGAGTCTGGATGGGAAAGACCTGCCTGCAGAGATAGTGAAGTCTGGCTTGCCTTAATGCTTGGCCTTAATGTTCAAGAAATCTTTTTTTTTCCTTTGACTTCCTCAGCTCTATTTGTGCAGTATGTTCTTTAGAATAACCATGCTGCTTTTCTTCCAGGTTTCACAGTAGCACAGACCTATGCACATGCATTTCCTTCTCTTTTTTCCTCTAAACTCACTTCTGTTTCTGTGCCTTTCTATTCAGGGCTCCAGCCATCTGTCCAAATTACAGTCCTTAGCTGTTTCTATGACACCTCACTGTGAAGAGTCACGATCAGCAAAGTAAAAACATAGGTTTTCATCATTCCTGTCCCAAGTTCCTCGCACAGCCTTCTTCCTCCACCCTATCAATCACACATAATCTTGTTATCATGTTTGGCTTGGCTTTCTTCTAGACTTCCACATCTAGTCAATGCTTAAGCTGTACAGAGTCTTTCTGCAGAATATTCTTCAGAGAGAGCTTTAGTAATCCTGACAAAGGTTGCCAAGATCATGATACAGGTTTCTAGTTTTCCTTTGGTCTTGGGAAATGCAGTGTTATATCCACTCAAGATGCTGCTACAAGCTTATCTTCTCAATCCACTGCCTAGAATTTATCACTCTCCACTGCCCTCCTCGTTCTCAAGAGCCTGCCCTTATACTTGGGATGTCCCAACAGTGTACCCACTGACTGGATACATTGGTGTCCTTCAAAATCTCACCCAGTAACACTATTTAAAAAAAAAACTCACAACAGTAGATCATTGGCTATAGATTCACAAGTTGTGACCTTAATTACCACTTTAGGGACATTCATCCAAAATGCAGGTCCTCAAAAAATCTTTCCATAACCCTAGAAGATCAGTGATTTCCTTACAATCATAGTTCATTCCGTAAAGCAGTTCCCTACATAGCTATATAGCCACAACAGGGCATACCAGACTATCTGCATCACGTCGGAACTGAGTAGACAGGGCTTGTCTCATGCCAGAGTCCAATGAGATGCTCCCACGTGTCAGATCCGCAAAACCTGGAGCACTGTGACCATCAAAAAGACAAACTAGAAGGAGGAGTTGATGGCAATTTCCTTTCTTAAAACCACAGAGCACAGACAGTGAACTTGGGACACGGAAGATCCAGGTTCAAAGCTGCACTTCACCTAAGATAATCTAAATTTTTTTTTTTCTCTAAGAGCGCAAACACTGTCTTTCCAGCACCAAAGAAAGGACTGAGCTGCTAAGGCCATGAAGGTGTCTGGTGCTCTGAAAAGAGAGGTGCTTTCCTTGGGCCTGGGCGAAGCAGTTCACTCTCTTTGAGAGGTGCAGTTCAGCCCATCCTTGTTTCTACAGGAGTTTTGGCAAGTATGCTGGGGCATTTTTGACATTTGTGATCATTGCTAGGCACCTATATCTTGACTTTTGCTATGCAGACAGCCTCAGCACCAGAGGTGCTGAAATGAAAGCATTGCAGTGCCCGTCCTCAGTTTCTCCTGTGCATCTGGTCCTTAGAAAAGCTGGAGCCTGCTGCAGGTTTTTACAGAAAAGTCAAGGGCAGCATATGTAGTCTACAGAAAGGAGATGCATTTGATCCCACCTTACTGTTATACTGTTAATAATATGAAGCACAGAGCTAATAATCTTATTAAGGAGCGAGGCAATAACTGTAGGAGTAGCAATGTTGTTATTTGCCTCATTCACTCCTCCCGCTGCATTTCTTGCTCCCAAAGCACCCTCTGATCTAATTGGGTGCACTATGCAGCCAAAAAGGCTTTCTGGTGGACCCACAACTGATCTTGCAATTTCATTATCAGGGTAGACACAATTCATTGTGTCTCATTTCTGTTTATGTGTGTCTCATGTTCTACTGTCTGTAAACAATCAAGGAGACTCTGGGATGTTCTGCTGGCGGGACGCTGGGAACCAGTGCAAGCTCATTCCTGGTTTGGAGCTAGTTCTCAAGTTTTCAAGAGTCTGATCTGCTCTAATTGAACAGGTTGTTGCATGGAGGTTTCCTATTCCATGACTGAATGAGCTTAATCTTAGAGTAGGCTTTTAGGGCAAGTTCTGGCTGTGCATTAATTCAAAAGTCATGTACAGGTTATAATTCTCACTCAAAGTGCATATCTCTCTTAGGCGAGAATTCCTTTCAGTAAAATCATAGTCAAGGACATCTGTAGAAAAATAAATATGAAAGGACTACAGTGAAATTATTTTTACAAAACTGTGAAAATTTCTTTATTAATACCTTCTCTCATAAAAGATGGTTTAATCAGATTCCTGACATCCTCACTAGTGTTACCTGCCAAGGATATGGAGAAGCATGAAAAGCAGAGGCAGAGACACCCACAGAAGCAGCACTGGTGACAGCAGCCAAAAAGCTTTGAATTTACCATGAACCTTATTTTGAGACTGACTTGTTCATAGTGAGAAAATGCATCTTATAAAGGCTGTGGGCTCATGTAAACATTTGCAATGCTTATCCAAAATTTGTTAGGGGCCTGAATAAAGGCAGAGTGTTAAATACTGATCTTGAATATACTTATGCTCCTTATTTAATGCTAATACTAAAATTTGTCAGTGATAAAATGTAATTTTAAACTTTTATTACTATAATTCTTTTAGCCTCTCTTTCCCTCCCTTTTCTGAACATCTTTGTATCTACTTTGGTGTTTTAATCTGGATCAGAAACGTACTTTTGAAGCAAGTCTCCCATCGGCCTCGTTTACCACACCTGGCTTGCATTGCAGTGCTGTCTTGGGTGACATGAACTGGTTTATTTGTACATTAAGCTAAGAGGTGAGCTCTGGAAGAGCATCTAATATCACTGAGAGGCTTTCAGTCCACACAACCAGAATAGAGCTATTCCAGGACAAAACACCTGAAAGACGTAAAGTGCAGACACAGTGTCAGTCAACATCAACATTTTTCACCCTGCAAGCCCCCTTCCTTTGGGCCACGCTGCCTGTCAGCACTGCTGAAGCCTGAGGGGAAAAGTCAGCTTGAAGCATGAAGAGATGTGCTCTGTTTAAATTGATAGGCATCTGATAGCTTTGAATATTGCTGATTAGGCACCATGAAGTGCTTGAGGAGGACCAGCAGTTCAGAGCAGCACTTAGAGGACACAGATGTGCTCTGCAAGAGAGGCACCCCCTGGCCAGGACGTGCGAGTTAACTCCCCTTGGGCAGGCTGTGGAAACCAGGCTCGGCCATTGGCGGCTTCGGTCAACCCTTCCCCGAGATTTTGCAGGTATGCATTCATGAGTCTCACTGGCTGTTTTATATGCTCAGCTTTCTGTCCTGGGAAGTCTGAGTTTATTAGACATCCATTATAATTGACACATTGTTGCAATAGGGGTGAATAGATGCATTAGACAGATGATCTTAATTGGCTTTCATCCAGAAGAATTAAAATAAAAAGACAGCTGAATTTCATTCACATTTTCAATTAGTAAAACTTCCTTTCATTATTATAATGCCTGCTGAAACAGCAGCCACATCAGGGTGACAAATCCCGTTATCATGCTTTCTGCAATTGTCTTCCAAAAAGGCGTCTATTGAAAGCATTGTCTGAGCCTGTGTATAATGCTGACAATCAAGCTCCGCTCGGGAAGCTGGGGGAGGGAGTCTGACTGTGATCCATATAGAAATGCATTTCTTTCCCTTGCTGCTGGTTCCTCAGCGCAGCGTTCCTGTGTTGGGGCAACGTGCTCTGACAGACTCTGCCTACTAACAAGATCAATCACCGAGCATTAGTGCAGTTCTCAGGCTTTCCACCTATTTTTCCTTGCTTTCTTTACGGAGCGTGATCCTCTGCAGGTGTTATTTGTTTGTCAGACTGTTACATAGCAAATGTGGAAATAATTTTTTTTAGGGAGTAGATAACAACTGAACTCATATTGCAGACAATGGCTTCACATGAAAGTACTAATCAAAAAGAATGTGAAAATAATTCTTTAGGCATTAGGAGAAGAAATAAATGGTTTCTTGGGCGTAGGGACCAAACAAAGGCTTGTTAGGGCTTTTTTAAGCCCCTTTTTGAGCAGCTAACCATCCTAATACAGTTGTAATGGTATCCCAAAATCTTAGTTTAGCCACCACACCTAAGTTAACCAGACAAAACAATGTTATTTATTTGTTCCATATGTGACAGTGAAGAGAAACATGTGGAAAACCAAGAAAATCAGCTCATTTGGGACTTGTGTTATTCAGCTGCCTGTCATTGAATTACATGCCAAGAGCCAAATGTATTGCCTGAGGGGTTTTCCTTTTATTTATCTAACTATTTGTTTGTTGAATTGCTCCAACTTGTGTAATTTCCTACATCATCTAAGTTTTGACAGTCATGGCCTCTTATATCATCCCACGTGAAGCTACACACGTAGACCTCAACCCTCATATTCACAGGTGATGTTTTGATTTTCCATGTGCAGAAGTTGGGATCCATTAATGTCAGGCATCCTAATGAGGTACAGTTGGCTGATGCCATAAATTAAGTTCACAGGCTGAACACCTGGCACTCTGATGCCACAGAATTTCTGCAAATAAGAGGTCTAGCATGGATGAAGGGCATTAGCACCTCTACTAATGTCTCTCTTATCTTTACACGAGGATATCAAATATTTAATCCACCTTAAAGCTTCCTGCTTTGTGGATTGCTCAGGATTTTGTGTACCAGAACCCTACAATTTTGCCCATGTAAAGTCGAACCATGAGAAATTCACGTTTTCAGTGTGCCAAACTTACACCAGTTTCATTTACATCATGAGGAAAATCTGATGGATCTCAATGGAGCTTTATGGTCATCAGGACATGCAGAGAAAATGATATGCATGCATCTGAAGGATTGGTCCTAAATTATATCCTTTTATACTAAAAACATATCCTCTACCCAGGCTTCAAAAGCCCGTAAGAAAAGGTGATCTCATTATTATTTTACCTTGTCATTTACGTTGTCATCCCAATATAAAAGTACTGTTTTAGAAAGCACAAGCAGAGACACATCCCTGGAGGAAGAAAAGCTGTGAGGCAGCACTAAATAACCTGCAAGTCAGGAGACCTTTTTTCAGCTGCTTGCTTCCTTTGCAGCTCTGCAGTTCCCAATGCTAATATACACCATCCCCTCAATTATTATCATTCCATGCATTTTCCCTGAAATAGTTCCCAGAGCATCTGGAGACTTTTCATCCCACTTTCCATTCTCCTTCAGAACACCTTCTCTGAAGACTGAGCTGTGAGCAAAGTTGGAGGAATCCTAATTGCTCATCCAGAGTGAAAAAAATGAAGAGAGAAAAAGATTGATAGAGTGACATCTCACAAAGGTATCAAGAACCAGATTCACTTCAACTTACTGTGAAAAAACAGCTCTGTATGTTCCCCTGTGTCCTCCCCACCAGCTCCGATCTCCTTTGGAATAAAGCACGCTGAGATCTTACAGCAGGCTCTGCTGTCTCACATTATGCAGAGGAGAATTTCCTTAGGAAGATTCCTCCCAGTGACATTGCTGATGAGTAAATTCATTGTCACCTAGTTTAGACAGGTGGACTGGGACATTTCATTCTTTTTTATAAAATATTGCGAGAGTTTTCAGTTGGAAGACGCTAAGTAAATGTAGTTATTACCTAGAGAAATGAATTCGACATTGTTTTCAAGTTAATGCTCCTCAAACTTTGCTTATTCTCAGATTTCTGTTCTGTCTCACGTGCACATAAAAATCCAGCGCAACTGGGCCCTGCCAGCCTGGGAGAGTCCCTCACTCCCCGCCATCCCAGTTTTCTTTTTCACTTTTTCATCTGGCTGGCTGTCTCTGAAGGATTAATTAAGCATTAATTTAATATGTCAGCATTTCCATTAAGTAAAATCAAGGCAATCTTGCTCTTGGTCAGGCTTCTGGTAAGGAATAAAATGTGTTTATTTTTTAATGACACACTGGAGCTGCCAAAATTACTGTAAAGCATCCTTTATAAAGTGTGAAATTTAAAAACAAAAGAATAAAGCAAAGCCTAAAACTAAAACCACTAAGGAAAAATGATGAAAAAGAGAAGAACACAAACCATTCCTTAGCCTTCCTACTGGAGATCCATTTTATAGCTAATGCATTTAATGAGTCAACATTGACATATATTGCCTGAAAACTCACTGAATTATTGAGTATTTGTGGTATGGATTATACAGAAAAAAAAAATAGTTTGAAATGGCTTTTTCCTCTGTGCAAATTTAATTTTATTTATACTCAGCTACAGTTATTTCCCAACGTTGTTATTAGATGAGTTCATCTTTCCTGTATATTTTAAAGAGCAGATGTGGTTTAGTAAAAAAAATAGACATTTCACACAGGCTTTAGAAGTACCGGTGTCCAAAAACACCTGAGGAAAGCTTAGCTGAAAGAAAGACAAAAGAATAAATCAAGAGCAAAGCATTTCTCTAATACATATGTCTACCAATTTACCCTGAATAAAGCATCTGCCATATACTGAGCTTTTTTTGCAAATGGCTAAATATTAACTTGGTTTGATTTTTGTGTGTGTGTGTCCTCTAAATAAGTAATAATGGTCTGAATATTTTATTATTTCCCTTGGGTAACTGTGGGCGTGTTGCTGGTGAGATGAGGGGGGAGGCTGCTCCAGGCGCAGGTACGACGTAGCTTTCATTGCTGACCTGTTTATTAGATTTTCAACTTCCATGTGTAGGTGATAGATTGGTTTGGCAGAGATTAGAGAGGAGGTGGAAAGGAAAGCTGTCTCGTTAGGCCTTCCCCGTATGATGCTGTAGCCCTGACTTGGCACCATTCTTGCGTGCTCTGCAAACGGGCAGTTTTCTAAGGGGCGCCGTGTCTGCAGCCCCCACGCTCTGCCTCTGCTTTGCAGACATTTCTCTGCAAACCTGCCGTGGATGACACACCAGCAGGAGCCGTACTGGCAATATCAGGTTTGTCAAACACTGCTTTGAGAGAGTTTCTTCATAAACTTAGCGCTAAATACTGCAGCTATTATGAGTGAGAATGGCATTTCTTCCTTCGCCTTGCTCCTTTCTTCTTTTTTTTTAAATCAGAATTAATTTAGACTAATATTAAATATCCTGCCTTTTTTTTTTCTGGATTTCTATATCACCAATTGATAACAATTTTCTGAATTATATCAGTTGTGATTTTTTTTAAAGAGCATAATGATGCTCTTTTATTATCATAAGCACTCAAACTGTGTCCAGTATCTTAAAGAAATTTATACAGCTTATAATCACTTGAGATTTTCTTCTAAAATTAATACTTAAAGAGTTTTGATTAAGTCACTACTTTTAAGATTTCTACTTTAAACACTTTAACATTCACACTAGCAATCTTTGTGAGCCATGGGCATGTGACAGTGATGAATCTCAACACTAGAGTCTTCAGTTTAATCCAATATCTAGCAAATAAAGTGACCAAAGGTCTTGTAGCATTCAAAGATGATTCTTAGATGAGGACCCTGTGAAAATACTTTGAAACTTATCAGTCATCAACCTCAAACCCACACAAAGTAAGCAGATTCACAGATTCACTAGAAACTTATTCCCATTAGACAAGCATTCATTTTACTGTCATAGTCTAGGTTGTCCCATGAAAAACAAAAAAAAGTCATATTGGTCTCTCTTTCTTTCTATTTTCATCGTGAATTTGCCAGAAGCTGTCATTTTACTACAGAACATGCTGAGGGCAAACAGGTAAACCTCGGCATCGCCTTTTCCATTTCCCACAGAGGCAGGCATCCTTTTGGCCTCTGTGTCCCAAGTGCAGTGAATGTGCTGTGAGACGTTGAGGGATATCAGAACCTGCCTGAGGTTTCCTTTTTTTGCCTTTTTTTTTTTTCTCACAATTATCTCAACAGCTGTTGGCATTCCTCATATGGGGCCTACTCTGCATTGCAGTGAACTCAGCGGAAAGGCCTAAGGATATCTCATTAATGCTCCTGCCGTAACACTCAGCCTGCCTGGAGAAGCAGGAACTGCACGTGAGAAAATTCCCAAACATTTTTTTTTGTTGTTCTTCATCAAAGAGGTCACCATGAATGCAAACCAATTCTTTCAACCTACACAATATTCAGGGCTGACATGCTTTTATAGATGAAGTTTGTGGCCAGAAGGTTGTCTGGAGTAGACACAGGTCAGCTATGACATCTGCCTCCCTTTCTCTGCCATGCATTTGCCAATGGTGCCTCTCAGCACTTCTCTTGTGCCCTGCAGAGCGCATACCCGTGTGCATGTGGATGACAAAGGGCTGAGGGGCATAGCTAAAACTCCGTATCTCCAATCTGTGATCTCAGGAGATGCATTTGATACAACTCAAATACCTCCAAAAGCACCCAAGAATGTAGGAAATAAAAACCGTATAGCAGTAGTCGTAAAAGAACAGCATATGTGGTTTAACTGAATTTGTCTGGAGTCCAATTAAGCAATAAGACATGATAGGGCGTGTCATATTACTAGGCCATTAATGCAGGTCTCCAGAGCATTGTGAGGCATAAGGCCAAAGAGAAGAGCATTAATGGCCTAGTAATACATGCTTTGTCATGTCCCATTGTTTTTAGGCAATGAAATGCTTGTCTTTTGCAAAGAAAAACGAAAATACAGTTGAAAATTTGGAAACCCAATCAATTTTTTGCATGAGATGATGCTAAGCAGAAGAGAGGAGATACACTCTCTTTGCCATAAATTCAGCTGCTGGGTGGTGGGATGGCAACTTCGTTGCCTGCTTGGAAGTCCTTGCTAAATTTCAGACATATCACTGAAGAATCGGTAGGGATCATTTCCTAGCCTCTGAGGTCACCTGGATTTTGAATAAAGTGAAATCCAGTCCATATTTCAGGTGGAAAATAAAAGCTCTTTTATGGTGCCAGAATATTTTTCTTTCAAAAATATGTGGCAATATGCTAAACAGCATTAAAAATAATAGACTTTCTTAAATCAGCACAAATGGATAGCATACTAACAAGGGTTTTCAAATTACTGGCCAAGAAAATCCAGGCATTAACTTCCATGTATACATTACAGTATTGGAAAGATTCTAGAGGGCTACAGGAAAGCTCATATTAGAGCAAGAGCCAAATAATCTGATTAGTTTGACATCAAAACCCAGGAAAATTAATGGACCAGCAAATGACGAGTTCAATCAATACAGATTTAAATGATGGTAATAAATAATTATGTCAATCAATATAGTTTGGAGGAAAATACATCTTGTCAAATTCATTTAATCATGTTTTTGATGAAATTACTATATATGTTGATAAAAGTGGTTGTGTTAATATATTTAGACTGAATGCACTTCAGCTCAGTATCACAAGAATATTCTGATTAAAAATTAGCACCAAACAACATCAATATTTCAACTATTAAATGGATTAAAAACTGTCTGACAGAATTCATAAACCCACGGTTAGTGGGTATTCCTCTCTCATTTAGAGGGTCTATGATGGGATCTCAAAGGAAATAGTGAGTCCAATGATGCTATCCAATGTTTTAATAAATGAATTGGGGAAAACATGAAAAATTTTAGGCAGGTAAATACATACTTCTGAAGAAAAACAACACATATAGAGAAAACTGGAACATTTGGTTAAACTGAATGAAACTGAACATGATGTACTTTAATACAGTCAGAGATACTGTAACTTGATGAAAACTCCCTGAATTGCCTTCATTCAGTCTTCCATGAAGGCACAGAAACATCTCAGGTTGACAAGTGCCAAACTGAGACACCAAAGAGGGGAACACCTAAGGTCCAAGAGCAATCTAGCCCGCTAAATCCCCTTTACCTGAATCCTGTGATAAAAACCTTTATGATATAAACTGCAACTTCCTTTCTGACCATTAAAGCTAGTTTCTTAAGGAGTACGGTCATTACTGAAAACACCTTTCAAACAGGAGAGGGTTTCCCAATGCTCAGTGTGCACCTTTCTACAGCCAGAGGCATCTTTGACACAAACCGCCTGACAACCTTTATTTCCACAGTCAATGTGGTTTGGTTTTGATCCATACTATTAATCTCATTTCTTCCTCTCTTCCAGTACTGCCTTCCCTTCTTGTTCTTCAATACAGGACTGAAACCAACAGATCATCTACCACAGGATTAAGCAGGTACTGATTGCTGAGGGTGAAAAGGTATAATCAGACCTAGGCCAGGCCATCTCCTCCTCTACAAAGCTGATATTCCCTTTTTGCTGCTAAAACTGCCAACGTGCTCCTTGTACGATGCATCAACATGTGAAGGTCTCTGAGCTAGTACTGATGAAAAAGTTCTATAACCAAATTTCAGCAATACTCTCGACTAGTTCTAATCCAAACCTATGCAAGACTTTGTCTGAGGTGATACATAGGATAAAATCTAGAGCAGCTGAATGTTCCATCAATTTCCAAAGAATTAAGTACTAAATCCTTATTTTTTCCCCAACTTTATGGGAAAGCAGGTTCATTTAAAGTCAGTCTCAAGTGTCTTTATCCCTTTTTCTTTCATATAATCAACTTAGATATATTTTTGTCTGAAGTTTAATAATCCTGCTCTGACATCACATACATCTGACGGCGCAGAGGGACCAGCTGAACTGCATCCTAGGGACCAATATCTTGCAGTGCAAAGCCAGCTGAAAGCCTCGATGGTGACCAGCACGTGACTTGAAATCTGATGCTGATTGACCTTCATCAGATAATTCTACATTAAGAGCATTAGTGACTTTTCAAGGTCGTTATATCTGGTAATACTTTTGGAGAAAGATATGGTTTAGATTGCCAACATCTAGATATAAGGAAATAATAATAATTTAAAAATTCTTATAGTCCAGATCAGGGAAACAGTCTTGCAAGATGAATCTGTCTCTAATTATAGTCTAAGTATTTCATTATCAACTTCCTTCTCTGTTTCCAGCAAGCTTTGTTTGCCCTGTATTGCCTTTGCCTAAGATCCATTCACCCTCTCTCATTTTCACTACAAGGTTTCACTCTCTGCAGATGAAATCTGTGGAGCATCATATGATTGAAAAGCAAATGCCATTAAGGAGGGAGAAATAATAAAAATGGTCCTATGCAAATTACAAATGCCAACAGAAAATAATGATGTGAGCTTTGGCATGGGAAATGAAATAATACGTATATGGAGGATGGAAATGACTCTGTACTGTAAGAGGGAGAGTCAGAGAAAAAAAAGGAGACTAAACTATAAGAGAGTAAAGAGATTGGTGTGAATGCACACAGAAGACTAGACATAAACTGACAGACTACCATACTAAAAAAAATGGTAATTGCTTTCCTTAAAGACTTGGCCTTAATGTTATCTCTCATATTGCCTTCTCCATGTTCACTACAACTAACCCTGGCCACTAAGCTTTTCATCCTGATGTTTAGGTTAATGCCTTTTCCCCTGGCAGTGGGATTTATTTGTCCACTTGTTATTTTGGCACTAAGGTGCTGATCTGCTGTGATAAGTGTATGTAGCATTTCAATAACAACTAGCTCAGCACAGCAGCAGAGGGTTGCCACCAGCATTGCTTCCTGGGACTGGCTTTGGTAATGGTACCTGAAAAAAAAAATTCAACATTAGACTTCAACGTTATTTTGAGAATTTATCACTGAAATGAGATTTTAACTTTTACACTCTCTAAAGAAACAAAACAGACAGAAGAACCAAAGAGACATATCACTTCATCATCACATACTTACACTATTAAATATATATGTATGTGTCTATATAGACTCGCGCACACACACACACAGAAAAAAACATAGGCAACCTTTGCTATGAGTATAACTGCCTGGACCTGTCAGGATACACCCACAGTCACATGTGCACGAGTACTGCACGCACTGTATAACTTCGGTTATGTAGTTGAAATCACTACATGAAAGTATTAAATTCAAAACTGTTTCCATGGGAATATCGGGGCTTGCACATCATTTTGAAGAAACATCTGTCCTGATTTGGGATTTCACCAATGTATTTTAGCTTTACTTGTTTAATGTTGGTTGAGATTTTACAGTCAAAAGCCCTCAGGCAAATTAAACCAGCCATGTACACCCTAAGGGAAATGAGACTTTTCTTACATGTCTGACACCAATTGGTGCCAACTAGGAGAATGTCATGATATTAATGAATGCCTACAATTAAATAACTGTTAATTGAAGTTAGTCAATCAGTTGATCGGAAATCTCATCCTATTTTTTGAGCCTGGCTTTCTAACACAATTGTGTTTCTAGCTGCCTTAAAAATTTCTTAGTATTTGGTTAGTGCATTTTCCAGGGATTGAGCAGAGTTCTAGCCATGCTGTTCATTGATTTTTACAGCAAAATTGTAGTTCAAATCCCCAAAAGAGCTTGAAATTCTCTCTTAAAAAAATCAGCTAATCACTTAAGTCCATATACTGAGATCTACATGATTATGCATTTGCAGGATAAGGAGTACTTGTATTAGCACACATTTTCTTCCATTTCCAGTTTTGAAGTGCTTTCTAAATGCAGATAGTGTTTTAAATACCTCCTTAGGAAATAAGATACCCATTATCTTATAACGCAGGCCCATTAAGGACAAGTAAGAGCTATGAATATATGAGCTACTTGCATAAGTTGCCATGATGCTCTATCAGCTCCATCCCCTGCCTTTGGCATCAAAGGCCAGTCAGTGCTTAGGATAGTTACCAGCACTGACAGTTCTTGCTGTGAACTGCTCACTTCTATGCGGCACCTAGAGCTCCTGCTTTCTGGAATCAGGTGATTTTTCAATGCTAAAACCTCTGCTTCCAACTAAAAGACTGTTTCGACATCATACAGCATGGAAAAGTTGAAAATATCTACCAAGAACAACTTCAAAAAGAGATCAAAAGCCTGAAGTAAAATAAGGGAATGCAATTCGTGATGTAAAAAGTGCGAGACTAGCCAGTACTGCTCACCTTCCTAAAACCCGGGGCTAATGAGAGTTGGACTCTACCATAAAACTACAATAGAAAGAAAAGAGAAAACTACAGTAGAAAACACCAGAGCAGCAATTCAAGTAAATTTTTGTAGCTATATGAGTTTACTTCCCATAAGTGAAAATGTATGATATTGCTTGTTTTATTTGAGGTAGGGAAACGTTACTTGGTTTCTTCTGTTTTTATAAATACCTTAATGAAAAGTATGTCCCTATGCTAGCACCATATTAGTGCACATATCTGGGTGACAACTTTACATATCGTACTCCTGCTAAATAGGGATTTCTCGGCTGGCAGTTTTCTTTGGTGTCTGAGTCTCTGAGCGTATCTGTGACACCACCAGAAAGTAATGGATCGTAGTGCTACCAAGCTCTTACCTGCTGGATGAAATTCTGAGCTTCTAACTGGATTTCAGAGAAAGGTCTGTGCAAAGAGAGTACACAGAATTTGATGGTCTCTAATTAAGCTAAATGCATGCATCACACTGATCCCTTTCTCCAAATGAAAAACCTTTGACCATTTTTTAAACAAGGTACATTCACTTCAGTGCTACAGAGGCATTTAATCCTACACAACTGGTAAGGAGGCACATTGCATCTGTTCTGCCATCAGCGCTCAGAGCCAAAAATCACTTATTTTGGCTGTTGGATGGGTCTTGCCCTCGTGCTGCCTAGGTAGATATACAGTGGAGAGCACAATTTTGAGCTAACCGTGAAGTTTTCAGAACAAAATGTGAAGAAGACTGGCAGAATCTCCTCTGCCTATCACTAATGATAATCAAGATAACGAATTCTGCAATAGCTGCAATCTTAACACTTAGTTAAGGCAATTCTCAAGTAACCGTCATGAATTGAACATGCAAAAATAATTAATCATGCTATGGAGCAGATGCTGCACAAACGACGACGATCAGATGATTCACACTTAGCACACCTTCCCTTGCAGTTAGTTCAGAGCACTTCTGAGTGCCTCGAAGAGTAAAGCAGGCATAATGTATAAAATTTCAAACAGAGCACACCTGACTCACACTACTTAGTACAATTCAGAAATTCTAATATACTCTCATTTTGTGAGAGGCTTTCATTCCTGGGAGGTTTTATGTTTAGATATGTATACACACACACATACACACCATACCCTCAGCAGTTTCATCAATTTTTGTTCCAGAAATTCTTATTTTACATTCCATCTCAACAACATATTGTTAAAAAAATAAAAATCAAATCAAATGCAGCGCACTCAAAGTCCGATTTTGAGATGGCTTAGGGGCACTTGCACATGGAAAACGCACAAAACGCCCGTCTAAAGACTCATGATTATTCATTGAGACTCATCAACTGTAAGCCAAAGGAGTAATCTGTTGAATTTTATATATCTATATTTATAGATAGACAGATAGATTTAATCATACAGACTGTATGTGGATCATGTGGTAAATATATATACCAATTGCTCATATGCTAGTGAATTATGGACACTGGCTTGCTACCAAGGTATGCTCATTTTATGTTTGGGCTACCTTCCAGCTACCTCAGTGACAGGCAATAAGTAAATGTTTATAATAATTAGCAAAAGTTTGAGATATCTAAGCAATTTTTTACTCCGTTCTTATCTTGCCTTAGATAGAGTTAGCTAGAAAGAAGCTATTGAAGTGCCTTAATAATTAGGAGGAATCACAAATAAAAGTATTTAAAAGGAAAAAGGACAGCAAGGGTGAGTTGATTTGTGTGGATCTTTCAGATTGACTTGATGTGCACAGCTCCCAGGGAAGTGTGAGGGCCAAATCCACCAGTACCACAAGTGATAGTATAAGTTGAATATGTGTCAGTCACAAAAAGAGTGTCAGTCGGGAGAACTGGCAACCTGCTTTAACAGCACTTTCATGGGGTGATTTGATGATAGCTGGTTATACAATCTAAGGAGTAATTTGCATGGTGGCAACTGAAGTGGAGGTTGGCAGCACAGAAAAGGGTGAAAAATTAAAACAGGCTTTCACCTTTAGTGAAAATATCCACATCCTTTAAAAAATCTTGAGGTATTTCAAAAAAAATTTGAGTATATCAGGGTTGAAGGTAACCACTGCAAAAAAAAAATCGCCCATGTCTGTTATAAACATTTTACTCATTTACTAAATTCTGAAGTCTTTGCCACTGACTTCCTTTTCCTAATTGATTTCACCTGAATCCACTTCATGGCACTTCAAGGACGAAAAATCTAAATTTGAAATAAATAAAAAAAAAAAATAGCCAAAGTGTTATTGTTCCCTCTCTTCTCCCGTTTCATTGCATTTATATTGCCACTGAGTGTAACTATCTATCCATCACTTGAGGCCATCTCTTGAGCATATATTAAAGAGGAACTATAAGAGGAACGACTCTGACACTGCCTTTGCCAAACTCTTTTACTTGACACAAAAAGAAATGAGTGACAGATGTGTCATAGATGTAGAGACACAGAACTACCATTAATCCTCACCATTAGTGATCCTTTTTAGAGTTGTCAAAATTTTTCACTAAAGATGCTTTGGGGGTAGAAAACTGAACTTTTCAAATAAATTAATCCTTTTATTAAAGATTTTTTTTCTGATCATTTTAACTTTTCATTTCATTGTATTCTATTCTGTTTACCTCATCTATAGGCTGGAAACCTTGAACAGATATTTGAGAGGACAGAGCAATAGTGGCAGGAGCTGGGGATTTGGTCTTTTATTTCTGGTTGGTGAAAAGGAAAAGACTTTTCTGATTTGCAATATTCCTTTTAGTTGACTGTGATGTGATAGATGAACTAATGTTTTGGTTTGTTAATATTTCAGTATTGTGGTTTTAGTTTTTGGAAAAGAGCACCTAAGACTCCTAATAAAAGCTTTCTTATGTGGTATTTAAATCCATAATAAAAAAAAACTTTAAACATTTATGTAGCTGCTAAATTGTGCTTTAACTTAGAGAAGTTGTATCTTAAATTGGTCTTTTGCAGTGCACAAGGGTACATCAATCATTTTGCTCTCACTGCTATCCCTGTAAATTCATGTGAAATGTGTGACTGATAAAACTAGGTTAAGAAAGCAAAAGCCAGAGAATAAGCTAAAGTAGAAAAATAAAGTGTCAGAATTGATCAAATGAGTTGGGAACAATCTGAGAAGGTACACTAGGGTAGTTCTCTAATCTTAACACCGCAATAAGTGCTTCATTATACAAATTATGAAAAGGAGAGGAGAGGAGAGGAGAGGAGAGGAGAGGAGAGGAGAGGAGAGGAGAGGAGAGGAGAGGAGTATATACATATAAAAAGCATGTTTTATCCAGGGATGCAAAATGCTTGTGTTTTGGGTTTTTTTGTTTGGTTGGTTTGGGGTTTTTTGGGTTTTTTTTTTTCTGTGACCTGTTTAAGGAGAACTAATCACTACCAACCTCCAAGGTCAAAGTGGGCACTTATTAAGTGCCACCAAGCAACAGCCTACAAGGCTTAGTGGCACTCGCAGAGTTTGGGCAATTGTGTGACAACGCCAGAGCGATGCAGCATGAGCTTGCTGGACAGGAGACACTTGCACTCTCTTTCAATGTCCAGATGAAAGACTTTACTCTTTTCATTTGGCATGTTTAATATGCAAAATTCCTCCAAACCATCCTTTTGAATTTTCATCTTTGACATACGTTCAGCAAATAGAAAAAAATTAAAAAGTAATGAGGAGAGTTCCCAACTGCTTTGAGAAGATTCCACATATGTGCTAATTAGTGATTCTGTCTGAAAATATTCCCTGGAAGCTGTATGGGTAGTGCAGCCTGGGATAAATAATGCAAACGCCCCATGGCACTGTCACAAACACCACAGTCAGTGCTGTTTGTGATTTCAGTGAGACTCTCCAAGTTCTGCACCTGAGACTGAAATATTAATGAAGTAAAACTGTAGTAAACAAACCTCCCTTCCCATTCCCCACCCACAGTCAGTGCACAAACGCAGTTACACACCCTGCACCCACCGGCTTTTCTGGCACAGCATCCGGAGAATTTTAGGGATGTAAGAGTTGACTTGTAAATGTTTTCCTTTATATATAAACCTGTTCCTTCCCCCATTCTCCACACCTCTTCATTGCCAGATTAGCTCTTACATGCATCTTTGATCTAGAAATGGAAGGATCTTTTCTCTCTGTACCTAAAAATACCTGCAAGTGCTCTATGACCTGCATTCACTCACCAGCACTGGTAAGAAATAAAGCAAGAAACCCAAGGGTGTGCATTCATTTCCCATTCTCCTGCAGTTCAAAAGCATGGGGCTGCTGTACAGCCAGAGAGGGAGCAGAAAACTATTACTGTGGAGAACAGGCAAAATCCAGACGTGCCAAGGGAGAAGCATGAGGATCTGAGGCAGGGAGTGGATTAGCAGCCATGGAAATCCCTGACTTGACTCCAACTGTCCATACTGTCTATAAAAAACACACAAAGTTGCTTATGGTGTACTCTCTCCTGGAAAAATAGCCAAGTCTCCAGGTCTGAGTTGTCCTTTAATAAATGGCTTCCCCTACTACAAAACTTAAGCCCCACACTAGAAAGTTTCTGATGTCAAGAAACAAATCTCACTGACTTCAAGTGAAAATGAAAGTAGTACACAAGCAGTACAGCCAACTACAGACTGGGCTGCCATTGACTTTTTCAGGAGGTTAAGTCTTTAATCTACTTAGATGCTTTAGAAAATATCATACAATTAATTGCCTAAGACACTTCTGAAACAAGACCTGAGATTTCAGAGTTGCAGAGAGTCTTGAAGAACTCTGTGTTGCGCCTGGTCACATAAATGTGTGTCTGGAGTTACACTTTACTCTTCTGCAAATACAGTTTCTCTGCTGACTGCATTGTAGCTATTTCAGCTACCTGTCTAGATTTTAATTTAGAACAGAATTCAACCTCTAATGACTCTTCACAAACTATTGCCCAAGGTACAAATACCCATTAACCTGTCCACTCATATTTTAGTCTTCAGTCTCATACTGGAAGTCATTCATTCCTAGATTATAGGAACTGCACGTTCTTGAAGATTCTTTTATGAAAAAACAGCCCTGCTGTTTTAGCCCAGTGTTAAAATACCTACCCGCATTCTCTAGCACAATTCAGCACCAGAAACTAGACTATAAATGTCAGTAGATGAACAGCATCCAGTAAAGTCAGAGGAAGAAAATGACTCTTGCTAGTTTGATAAATGAGGGATAAATAGCACCATTAAGGGAGTCTCTAGCTGTATAGAAATCTGTTGAGAAGCTGAAGATTTGAAGAAAGGTCTCAGGTGCCCCAGACTAAACCCGAAGTCACTTTTCAGACTTTTTTCTGCTGCAAGATCTGTAGGGTCTCGCAGGTAGCGTGTCTGTTTGCCCGTGTGTACCTAAAAACCTTCCCCCACCTGCCCTTGGGTAATGCCTACCCTGACAGAGCAAAACCATCCCATCATGTAACCAAAGTGAACACAGCATAATCATATTTCCCTGGTTGTTACTGCTTTACTCAAAAACTTAAGAGACAATATTCAAGCTTATGCACGATCTGTCACTGAGGGCATTGTGTCAGAAGCATCGCCTCTCTTTTAGGATGTGTTTTAGGAGAACTTGAAGTTCCCCTCAAAAAGCCACAGTGTTACCTGGACTAGCCTACCACAATGAAAAATTATTAATTTCAGGCACACTAATGAAGACTTGGTGCACCCACTGTAATCACTCACAGTGCCTCAGTGCCCGCTTCCCTTCGCTCCCTCGAGCACCTCCCGGATGCCCCTCAGCCCAGATCATGACTGCAAAATATCCCTGTTGTATAGATGGCTTCTTAAGCTCATTTAAATTCTTCCTTCAAGCTACCTCCACCATGATGCCCTCAAATTAGTACCATCTTTTAATGAGAAGGATGCTATGCATACCCGTTTAATCGTTATTGTACTCTCCCAGCCCAGCTGCCTTTCACGGGTTAGCTCCTGCCTGTTATGCAGATTGCGAGCTCTCTGGGGTGCCGACTGCTCTCTTCTTCACGTGTCTTCACAGTGTATACCATGAAGGAGCCCTGATCTTGTTTCGGGGTCCCATAATGCAAACAAATAGATAAATGAATAATTTGTTAGCCTGGATTGCAAGTCTCCTTCTGCAACAAAAATACAGCAATTTCCCTAGGCTGTCACAGACACTTTCATGTGTCAGTGCCGCAGTTGTGTTCTGGTGATGGCAGTGGTGCATCCACGTTTGCAGGCACAAGAGGGAATGTTTGCTGTGCTAATGGGAGCTCTGTGTGTTGCTATGCCACTAGACATGCCATGGAGAAGGGCTGTGCTATTGGAAAGGTAACTTGCAGCGGGCTGCTATTTTTAGTGTGGTGTGTACTGGGAGGTGGCTTTGTTGGGATTTTTCTGTGTAGGATCCCTTTGCTTTCATAGAACGTGATATTTGGGTTGTGTTCTGATTATCTATCTCATAATCAGGAGAGGAGAGGCTGTGTGACATTTGTTTGCACAGATTTATTATTAATTACGATTCTGCACTTCAGGTTACACACACTGAAGTGAAATCACCAGTTCGCGTCTGACTGTGAAGCAGGCAATTTATATCTCCATTCAAAATTCATATAAAGAATATTATATTATCAGTAGGTATGTGATCTGCCTTCCACCTGTCTAGAACAGTCTCAAACATATTCAGCTACTGTTCCAATTTTTTTTCAGCTTGCTCCTTGGGTAATTGAATCCAACTAACAGCAACCAAGTACTAAAGTTTTTGTCCCATAAGAATTTCACTTCTTGGTACAACAAAGGTCAGTTCTGTCAGTAAGAAGCATTGATCTATACTGTCAGCACCTCGCATCAGTGATTTGAAATACTCCAGGGTCTGACCATAAATACATTTTCAAACAGGACTTAACCAATGGCATCTCCTGCCTCTGCTGAAAATATAACAGTTACCACTCAGTAAACACAGCCCAGAGATGTCCTTTGCTATTGTGAGGCAAGTTAAATCTGCGTAACATACTGCAAATAATTCATACTTCATTTAAGGTTTCACTTGTGCTAACTTGACACACTGTATTCTTAACTTTATCATTTTTAATTGGAAATATAAAGTTCAAGCATCAGCAGTTTCAAAATAAAATACTGATTTTCTCTTTTGCATAATGCTTTCTAAGCATCCTTTCTCACTTCTGACCAGTACATAACCATTATACCAGCTATATTCAAAACCTTAAAATAAGAATTTCAGTTTCCTTCCTGCACTAAGATGCTTCAAATAAAAACAGCTGTCATTGTCTCAATGTTTAAAAACATGTAATTATCCTGCACCATTTAGCCACCCGGTGCAGCTAAATTTCTGGGTGGAACAATAGGCAAATAAGGAATTTATTTAACTTGGCAACCAAGTGAAAAACAGGACTGTCTTCAGGGGAAAAAAATTGGGCACTCTGAAAATCAAATGCAAGTGTTTTATACTGCAGCATCAAAACCTGTACTGATTCTGCTGAGACTCTGCTTGACTAACACCTGACAGTGTTAGTGGCAGGACAGCACCTGCCACGAGGTTTTGTCCTCAGTCTCTGAACCCTGAAGACCACTGTGAAATTGATAACAGTTGTCCCCTCAAGTCAAAATCTGCAGGTCATTTTCATAACAAGGTCATAGTCATTACATTGCATTGTAAAACTAAGCTTATTTGGGACATTCAAGCCTTTGTTATTGTGTAATCTTGCTTGAACAAAATTTTATTTCCTTATTCCACAGAGCAATCTAACTATGTGCTCCAGTTTTAGGTGTTGGTCCTACAGGTTTTGGTTTTTCCTTGGTTGCTAGTATTTTTACCCAGCTGTCTAATGGGGACTGATCATAGGCTTTCATATATTTTAAACTGGAAATGGAAGTACAGAAATTAGACAATACATTCTACATTTCTTGATTCGATGAAAACTCTACATTGAGTAAATCTACACTATTTGTGGGGTTTAAAATTTTCCATTCCATTTAAAGGAATGAGAAACAGATCCCTTCAGCCACTGATTCAAAAGCTGCAGAACAACAAGGACACATCTGCGTGGTGAGCTCAAGACAGAGCTGCAGTTGCTTAAACCCTCATTTATTTTTTTATTTTATTATTTTGCTCTGGTGTCCCCAAGTTCACATGCTGCATACAGGGCACATTGTAGGCTCCAGATTTTCCCACCTTAAGTGAATCCTCATTGACACCTCATTAAATCAACTTCAGATTCCAAACGTTACTATGGCACTGCTGATATCTATTCTCCATATATTCAGGAAATTCTGGTTTCTCTTTGCTTAAAATTTAGCATAAAGCTAAAATTCAGAGAGAGAAACAGAGCCTTGTAGCCTGACTTCCAGCACTGCAGTGCCTAAAGACAGTATAGAATGACACTAAATGGGCCAAGGTAGGGTCCTAACTCCTAATGTCGCCTTTTCCTCACCCTGAGCATCACTAACAGAACCCCTCAGACCAGACTCATCTCCCATCACAGCACCGAGAAGCTGGGAACGTTCTTGGAACCTCCCTGTGTCCCTGTTTCACCAATGCACGCTTAGCGTGATGTTCTGCTTGTTTTATTAAGGGGTGAAAAGATTTCTCTGCGTGGTTCCAGCTCCTTGGTGGATGTGTGTGTGGTGCTCTGGTCTTACAGCCCATCCTTCCTCCTCATGCCACCTTGGCTGCAGTGTCCCCAGAACTGTGCATTTTACCAGAGCCCATCTCCACTTTCATCCTTCCCACTCACTGCTTGCTCCAGCAAAGTGACTGAATAAATGAACAGGTCAGGGAGCACCACAGAAGCAATGAGCTCCCCATGGGATCGCTGAGAGTTCGGGGGAAGCTCTCAGCTGGGTAGAAAAAAATGGGGGGAGAGGGAAACTCTTCCTCAGAGCTGCAATTACTCACCAGAGGTGCTGAAATGAGATGATTAATGTTAATGCCTGGACTAGTCTGGAAACCTCAACCTCTCGATGTAAATGTGGATCTATTAAAGATGGACTTCACCCTTCGCAACATACGGTGTGGGAGGTAGAGGAGAAGAAAGGAAGCTGAACTTTCAAAGGAAAAGGTTGAGCTGTGGCCCGTATTTTCTTCTCTACCCACACTGCAGTGCTTATTTGCTGCTGGGGCTTATTAATTTTTCACTTATGCTACGCTAAAAATAGTTAATTATTGAAAATGCATATCCGTCTGATGGTGAAAGGCTGTCTCTTCCAAACAGGTGACTGGTTCAGATAACCCCAGAAGGCACTTCTGGGTCTTCTAGACCCTTGATCAAAATTCCTTTTTTAATTTGAAAAGAACAGAGGTGATTAAAACTGAAAATGATGGTGAGTCTAATGAAAGCTTCCTCCTTCCTTCCCCAAGAGCTGGTGTAATGGGCTGAGGATTTTTTTTCTTTCCTTTTTTTCCTTTTTCCTTCTTTTCCTTTTTTTTTTTTTTTCTAAATGAATATTTTCACTATATACGTCATGCTGGTCCTTTGATTAAAAAAGAAAATCAGATGTAGAGATTTTGCTGTAACAGTAGAGTGAATGTGTGTGGATAATATTACTCACAGTGTTGGTGAGAGTTCAAAGGCTGGAATGTCCAGACTAAATACACAGCAGAGATCAGTTCTTTAACATTTCAATTAGACAGAAACATGAAACAACAGACCAGTGACTTCAGCTTCTCAAAATTAAACAGTTTGACACTGCACAGAACATGCATCGAAATTCATTACGCCTTCACAGCTTAAAGCTCCTCCTGCTGAAATAGTGGCAGGATTCATTCCCAAAACAGAGGAGATGCTTTATAAATTTATTTGTTCACATCCTTGCTTAGAGGTCACTTATTCTCTTCCACAGCACAATCCAGATCAAGACTGTCTTTGGAAGACACTGTTCTGGGGAAGGGCTGGAGTCCTTCCAGCTGTAGAGCTCAGAAAGCAGTAGGAGGAGACGACAAGCCACTCAAGGGCAATGTCCTCCCATCTTCTCCATGAATAACGTATCTGGTAGCTCTGCTCCAGGATGGGTGGTGGTCACAGCTGGCCACAGCTGTGCAGAGGATGGAGGCATGGGCTGTGCTGAGAGTGAGATGCATTCACACACACTCAACATAGACCATCATCCTTGTCTTTCTTCCTTCTCCACATCTCTTGACGCATTGATCCAAGGGGAACAAGCAATGGGGGAGGGCTATCACAATCGGCCACGTCACATCCTTCAGGGAAGGAAACCAACACAGAGAATCAACTTTGTGGGAGACAACTGTCCTTGTCCACGCTCAGTTTTTATCAAGACGCTTTCTTCCTTAAGCAAGCAAAGTACTGCAGGAGCAGAGCCAGGACCGCAGCCACCACACACAGCTGCAGTGTGCAGGATCTGCAGGATCTTACAGGATCTGACCCTCCAGGCAAGAGAAGGCCTTACCAGCCCTGCTTACATGGCTGTCAGCTCACACATCCTTACCTGCCGCTCCTGCTTTGACCACAAGCAGAGTATCATTGCACTAATAAGAAAAAGGTTAAATTATTTCTCTAAAGAATCATAAGGAATTCTCCTCCTATCTCCAAATCCGCAGTTTAATTGGTTGTGTTACTAATTAAATATCCAGTGCGTGCCTCAGAAGTAATTGCCAATAAAACTTCTGCACTGTGTCAGCTCAGTTTCACATACTCCTCTGACATGTTTGCAGAGGCAACTGAAACATTAGAGCTCCCTGAGAAAATATTTCTATTATAAGGTACACACACAAACATACACGGCCTGAGAATTGCTTTCACGTGGAAACAGGATCGTAGAACTTACAAGAGAAACAGTGATGGAGAGAGAATATATCTTTGCTTTTAAAGCAAGGTGGCTAAAATGACTCAATTATCTCAGGAGAATAAGTTATCAATTACTATAATTGCTATTTTATGAGCTCTATTCACAGACCTGTGCTCTTTGTCCCTAAGAGTTTCTAGTCTAAGCATAAACCAGTGGATGACAGATAACTAGAGCAAGAAGGGAAATAAAAAGGTGAAGAAAAGACAACATTGGCCATCTTAATAAGCCAGAGTTTTAGCTCTCCATTAGTCTCTTGAGGTTACTTTGTAGACATCATAAAAAGAACTTTAAGGGTGAATATGAAGGACAACAAGGAGAATATGTTGAGAGGCGTAAAACAACATCCTTCCCCATTGGGAAGTATTGCAAAGGAGAAAGAAGGAAGATGCCTGTTTCAAAAATAAAATGTTCTCACTACAAGACAGTGGATGCTGACAAACATCATCTCCTTTCCTTATGCAAATCGTTCATGAGTCCATCACAGTTCTTGAAGTTGTATTCATCATTCATCATTGAGAGGAACCATATCCAGTTGCACAGATGGTTCACACATTATGTTAGTCATTCTCTATTTTTTAGGGTATATGCCTAGAAAATTCAGCCTCACGGCATTGTTTTTGCTTCCAAACATTTTGAATGAGAGGATTATCTAATGGCAAAGAGCTACAAATAAACATCAAACAACACTTGTTCTCACAGGACTATGGGTTTTTTGCTTTGCCAGATCCCATCTTCTCTTTTCACTACCTTCCCAGGAATACTGAAATAAATATGGTCGTAGATCTCCACAAGGATTCAAGTCAATTTAACAGACAAATTGCTTTATTGTAGGCTTCATGATTTCCACTGGAGCTGAGAAAGCGGCTGCCTACATTGCTCCATGCACTCACACAAGAACTAGCCAACTGCCCCTGCCATAGACCTAATTTCTAGAGGGTATCAGACTAATTACAAGCTACTGCATCCTCAGGTTGGGCTGTAAATTCATTTCTACAAACTAGATGTTTCCCAAAGAACATAACTACCTCCTACTGAAAGAAAAAAAAAAGAAAAGACCAAAGAATTAAGACAAGATTGCAAAGGAAAAGTCATACTTCTTAATGGGTCGGAAATGACAGCCCAACTGATCTAAATAGCCAAGCATAGAATATTACATCTTCACACTGCAGGGTGACTGAGGCACTAAACAAAATGGAGCAACAGATCTTAATTTCCAATCCCTTTGCTAAAAACAAAACGCTGTCTGTTGTTCAGGATAAGGTCTGCATCCCCCTTCTATTTCCTCCTCAGAAGGAACTGGAGACAATAATGCTAGGTTAGCAGCTCTACCAGCTATCACTAAGATGAGCTGTTTTTCTGATCACACCAACCACTAAGCATTACGCTTTATCAAATCATTTTCCCCATTCCCCAAGTTCTGTCCGCCTGTCACATGGCCTCCTAAACCCCTCACCTCTTCCTAATAGGAGGATATCAACACAGTAAACCAAAGGTCACTTGTCCTACCAGAATAGCAAAATCAGAAGTCAAATTCAGCTTGCCCCAATGCTTCCTCATAAAGTAACAACTGTTGAAACAAAGATGGAAGTTGCTCTAACTCAGCTTCACACTCTTGCATATCTTACTGTCTCCTGTCATCCATAGCAGACAAATACCTAACAACGTTTGCCAGAGTGCCCTTATGTTGTGCATGGCCTATGTCATAGTCAAAGTCATCTCCTTAGACATATTCCACTGAAGTAGTGAGACTGGAGATTGAGAATAGGCAATTAAAACCAATTTTGTGAGCAAAAATGTACTTTTTAATTTGACCCTTCACTATAAGGTTGAGACACGGAGAGAGGTGAGGTTTTATCCTGGATTTTTGGATTTTTTTGGATTATTGTGTGCAATTCTGGGCTGCTCAGTACAAGAGGAGCTTCTAGAGAAGGTCTAGCATAGAGCAACAAGGATAATAATCTCCAGGGACTGGAGCATCTACTGTATGAGGAAAGACTAAGGGAGCTGGACCTGTTTAGCCTGAAGAAGACTGAGGGGGGGATCTGATTAATATGTATAAGTACCTGAGGAATGATTGTAGGGAGGACGGGACCAAACTCTTCTCAGTGGTGGCCAGTAACAGGACAAGGGGTAACAGGCACAAGTTGAAACCCAGGCAGTTCCATGTCCATGTGAGGAAGAACTTCTTTGCTGTGAGGGTGATGGAGGCTGCCCAGAGAGGTTGTGGAGTCTCCTTCTCTGGAGACCTTCAAACCCGCCTGGATGCCACCCTTGCTCTTTTCAAATCTGGATGCTCTTGGGGAAAAACTAAGGACCAAAGGGACAAGGACAGTTGTGAAGTCCTGGAATTTTAAGCTAATCCTTTCAGATTCCCACTGCAATCTAGAGAGACATAGCAAATACCCATGATGCATCTGGTAGCACTCTGATTCAAAAAGAAGTGTTAGTTTCACATTTAAAAAAAAAAAAAAAAAAGAAAAAAAAAGTCTTTTTCTGCCACTGGACTAAACATGGAGAAAAGAGGAGAGTGAACGAGAGTGAGATCAAAAGAAGATACAAGATAGATGAAAAGGATACAGAACTGAACTTGACAGTGATAGACTTTTTCATAGGGACAAATGAAGAAGGAGAAAGGCTAAACAGTTATCCTGAAATCAATCCAAAAAGAATATTCTGTGACCAGGAAGAAGCTGTCAACAACTTAAAGAGCATGAAAGTTAAAAAAAAAAAAAGGCACAAAAAAATCAGACTTGGGCTTGTGGACATCTTTGTATATGTGCAGCTTGCTGAAGGGTCTGATAGAAGCAAACAGTAAAAGAACAGAGAAGCAGTAAAGTGGAGTTACAGCTTAATGTCTTCAGTTAGCCAGGGGCAGGTCACTGCCTTACCAAGAGCTGCCTAACCCAGCTCGCAGGTGTGAAACTCACTGGACAAAGAAGTCCACGTGTCCGAGCCTTCGGCCTCCCCAAGATCATGAGCTCTTCTAAAAGAAGTCCATCAATCCCTCACTCGCCCTCAAACTCAGGGGGATTCGCAGCCACCAGCCATCACGCCAGCGTGGGACAGTTGTGCTGAATGTCCCAAGAAGCACCGGGTCTAAAGCGAAGGTGCAGCAGACTCAGTAGTTTCCAAGCCAGTTTTCATAGCAGGTTCTAAACTTCTGAAAAATGAGAGTTCATAATGAAAACACTAACGTATCAAAACCTGCAATACTCATATTGACTGTAGGAAACTTTTTATTATCCCACAAAAATAAATATAACATATCGGCTATCCCGCAATCATAGGAATTATTTGGGGTTTTTTTGCTCAGATCACTGCTTTGCATGCAGAGGACAGGGTGCATTTTGCTGTATTACAAAGTTTAATATTTTCCTCTTTTTATTAACAGAATTTTACAGTGATGCACATAATCCATCTCTCAGGCTACACAGTTTCTTCTGATACACTGTGATCACGTCCCACCCAGTTGGTCTAGTTTATTCACATACATATCTGCAGACAAAGCCTTTGCAGGAGGGACAAGATAGAAAGAGAGTTGCCGCAAGCCTCAGATTTGGCTAGTTTATCTTGCTCCCCACACCGCTTTGCTGAAGGGCATGAGTTGTCCTGAGGTCTCAATGGCCCACACAATTTTTCCTCCTCTATCACCCTCCCACCAGCAGAAATCACAACCACATGAGCAGCAGCAGCCGAGAGGCAGCATAACCAGCAGAGTGATTACAAGGGAGCCAGCAGCAATGCTGCAGTTTACAGCACTTCCTGTGCACAAACGACATGGTAAAAATATTTGCAGTGGCAAATAAACAAGCTTAATGGTCTCCAGTCTCGCTTCTATATATATATAAAAAAAAGACTGCCAGCCCCAGTGCGTTCACCATCGACACACACAGCGGGTAACAGCAATACCACATCATCATTGCATTTATAGGAGGAAACATGCGGAATATGAGGCCCCTGAAAAGCTTTTCTGATTTTCGTACCCTGTTTTAAACAGAAGGCCGGCCTGCATTTCCCTCTCCCAGGCACATAGGATGTTTGCCCAGCTCTGAGTGTGGAGCATCACATAGTCAAACATGCTGGTGTCCTCCCACAGCCAGGAAAATTCCCAGATATCCTGAATCCAGCTCCTCCTTCTCGTCATGCCTTGGCAAATCTTTACTGAGGCTTTGAGAGAGATTTTTGGCGCTGCTAAGTGTCTATCTCCTTGCCTGGCACTGGAGAGCCATGGAGAAGATAAACGGCTCTCCATCAGTGATATAGTACGCACACTCTTCCCCACTTTCCTGTCACAGGCAAAATTGTGACTTTGAAAAAATGAAAATAATGTTTTATGAGAAAGCAGAAAAAAAATCAAAGGGAAAACCCCAAATAAACAGTACACTGAAAGACACATTTCACCTTAACACATCCTTAAGTATTTTTATTTGTCAAGCAGACAAGTTGCAAGGGATTCTCTGTCTTTTAGCTTGTTTTTAGGTTGAGAAAACTGCAAAAACTCTCTTTTAAACAAAGTCCTTTCCTGCAATCCAGGTCTTCTTTTCCAAGAGATCAAGACATTTACAGTCTTAATCTCATGTGATAATCATGAAGCTGCTTAGGTCTGAATATTGCCTGAAACTGAGATGAGTTTGTTATGGCTCCATTAACTGGAAAAGCCACCTTCCTCCAGAGGAGTTCATAAGATGGTGAAACAGTCCCAGAGTTATTTTGCCTAAAACACTGTTTTCTAAACTCAAAACCTCACAAATTGTCCTCTTCATTTAGCACTTAGGGAAAAAGGCCTTGTCCTTAGAAAGCAACTAGAGATGGCCTCTCCCAGTTTTCCTGGGAGCAGAGGGAAGAGACCAAGAAAACTCTCAGTCCACACAGACCTGAAGAGGTACAAAAGAGAGTTGATATCTTCCTGGAAAAACAAACTCCATGGCCAGAGACAAAAGGTCAGAATGGCCATTTCAGAAAAGGTGATGTGTATCCTTGGGTCATTAGAAAAGGAATTCATCTTTCTTGTTGTCATGCCCAGGCAGATGGTTTTGGGGAGAATTCACAGGCTGAACTGCAATTCCAAATTTCCTGTAAGTCGTAGTTCTGTGTCTTGAAGAAGACTCAGTGTATGACACCACTGTTTTACACTAGCAAGAGTTGAACCATGAGACAAGACAGTGAACACCAACGAGGAGAGGAAAAATCTTTCTTCAGCAAGTTTGAAAGAAAAGAAAACCATTGGGAAAAAGAGAAGACATGGGGGGAAAAAAGGAAAAAGGAAACATTGACCACCTGAAGGTTCACTCAACAAAAGGAATTTCTGGAAGAATGTAAAGGCACTTTGTCTCTCAGAGCAGGACACCTAAGAAGAAATGAACATGGTAAAACTGGCATACCTTGCAAAAGGTATGAATCTCCAGCTCCAGATGTCTTCAGAGAGTATATATGAACAATGTGAACAAGAGTTTGTACAAGTATTGAAGAAGTACTTAAACTTTTATTTAAGACCATAAAGTTTATGAAGTTAGGATACCTTTGGGTACAGATATGAAAGACAATTTTTCTGCTCTGCAGAATCAGAAAACTATGATTTGTATAAACCTCTTTACTCATCACACTGCTTTGGTGTCACATTCACTAACTGCAAAAAAAAAGCAAAAAAAAAAAGCATGAGGACTAATGATCTTGAAATGTAAGCCATCTTAAACATATGAGCCCAGTTTTACTCAAAAACTCAGCTTGATCTGGGAGATTTCAAATGATCCAGCCGTAAAATGACCTTTATGGGCACATAAAGCATGGCATATCATGAGGTGTTGACAACAGCTATAAAGGTACATAACCTTGCTGAAAGCATGGGATGCCTGTCACATTTTTAAATGTCTTGCAACTTCCAATAGCTGTCTAAAGGAGGAGTGGACTGTGTTTTCATTTCACCTGTTAGAGGGGAGAGCCCTGCGGAGAGGTGGCAAATAAGAGTCTTGGAAATGCCAATAATAATAATAATAATAACAACAATAATAACAACAACAAGATTTCTTAGAATCTTGTAGTCAGCGCTGCAGAAGAATAATCCCATCATATGTTGAAGAGCTTCTCAGACCACACTGTCCTATCTAGACCTAAACACACTTCTTCCAAGAACCCAAAGTTGACAACATGCCAGATCTAAGTACTGTGCAGACATAGCCAGCAGGACCAGAAAGCTATGCCTCAGGAAATCTCCTCTCCGGGTACGTTTGTAAACAACTGATTTTTCTGACACACTGTAATAAAGTTCTGAAAAGAGAGAAGCAATAGCAAGGAAAAATAAAGATTTTTATTCTTCAGAGACATCACCTGAAAACAATTTAGACATAAATGGAGAGAGTAGCTCCAGTACCTTGGAAGTTGTGATTCACATCACAGCCACTAGCAGCCAGTCATAAGAGGTGGATTAAGGAATCTCCACTTTTAAGACATCAAAGAAGCTCTTTTTTTTCATACCACAAAGAAAGGGTTATTCAGTTCATGTTTGTAGTCGTCAGTGAAGTAAATGTGAAAAGTATGGAGCTGCTATTGCTGGTAAAGGTTTAAATTGCTACATTTGTCCATATTCTTTGTCCTACTTCCTGAAATAAGGACCAAAATATTCTGCTTGCTTTTATCCAAGTTTCAGGGATGGCTAGTAGACGTACCCCATGCTGCAGCACTGCAGTGCTAGCTGTTTATATATTCTTCCATATTGCTCTGCTGCCTCCTATGTTAAAGGGAATGGGGTAAAGGGAACAAGGGATGGGATGATGGCAATAATTACAGCAAAATGTCAACATTTTCTAAGTTTGCATTTAGAAGAAAAAAATGGTCTTTAGCTTCAAAGATATTATTGTAGGCCGTTTTTGGCCTACATTGCATGCAGTAATACTAGGCAGCTGTCGGGCTGAAGATGTTCTGCAAATTTCTTAACAAAAGTTTTATGTAGAAGTTGACAGATATTATTATAGGTATGTATGTTTGTTTTCTATACAAAAATTCCCATGTGTGATATTGTGTTACAAAAGCTCGTGAGAATGTAGTGGAATGGTGAACGCTCATCCACCAGCTCCCAGCAGACTACTCAGAAGGCATTTATTTATGACAGGGTAAAATCATTTTGCTGCTCTCTAGGTAGTAAAAAATGGAACTATACTCTACACTGTCATATTTGTGGACCTACATTTTAAAAAATGACAAGTTGCATATCCAGCTATAAGAAACTTTTTTAAAAGATCCTTTATCCTCAGAGCTGGATATCTTTTCTTCTTCTCAAAAGCAAGCTCTTTCTACTTCTCTCTTTATGAAGTTCAGGCTCTTTATGAAGTTTTTGGAGTCTTTTTTTTTTGGGTTTTTTTGGGTTTTTTTATCAAAAACAGATCTCCCTCAATGTGCAATATGTGAAAGTCAGACAACTGAGGATAGTTTTGGTACATTACCTCTTTAGCTCCATTTTTCTTAAAGAGAAATGAAAAATAAAATTAATTTACATTTTTCATTTTTATTATTATTATTATTATTAAATACAAGTAGGAATGCATAAAAACGGGGAAGACTATATTAAATCTATGTTTGTGTCCCCTCACAAATATAGACCAAGATAAGATGTATCACGATAATAACTAAAAATAACTTACAATCATAGGTTTTTTTTCATCAAAAAATCTATTACTATAGTCACTATTCACCTTTCAACTCAGGTAGTGCTATTTCAATTTCCTAAAAACAACAGTCTTTTAGAACTTCTGATTTGTTCCAGCAATTGCCCTCAGATTATTTATTTTCTTTGTCTTTATAGAGCTAATATAAAAAGACCTTTGAAAGTCAGATTTTGTTTTCTAGGGTCTTTCTGAGATGACAGCAGTAAATTACAGATTCTAAATTAGTATGTTTATAAGAATGTAACTGAATTTGGATAGCAAATTTCAACAGCGGAAATTAAAAATCCTAATAGCTAAGCAAATAATAAAATTAATAAAGAAAAAGGCAAAACAAAATCTGGGATACTTTCTCAAGGCTGGTGTTTTGACTTCAGAAGTAGCCAGCACTGAATGCTGCAGAGAGATGGGCGATTCATCTATTTCTACAATACTTGACTAGAAAGCAAATGTTGGCCTGACCCCAGCTGGTTATTAGGTTATACTGAGGGGGTTCAGGATTGATAGCCCTTGTCATTTTAAATTAGCCCTAATGTAGTTGAGGATGTTATTTTTATTTGGGTAAACATTACGTTCTTTTTGCAAATCATCTATATTAGGGTATTTGTCTCATAAAACAGATTGAGGTCCACTATTAACTTGTGTGCAGTATAAAAAATAGTCTGTGCAATTCATTTTTACAAGTGTTGCTTTTTACTTTCATCAGTAAGAGCTCTTGACAGGCCATTGAAGATTTTCCAAGTCTCTACCAATTCCTATCTTCTTTTTTTCTTCCTCTTTCTGTACTAAATAGACCAGGCTTCTGATCTAACACCAGAAAATGACAAAAAAACATTCACCTGGTTTGTGTTTGGAGTCTATAATGTCCTCCACAGGGCTTTCTCTTCTGCTGGAATATTTACTGACATTTTTACATTTCTCCAAAATAAATTTTGCCAAATATAATGCATACCTTTATTCAAGAATATATCAATCCATCTAATCTTACCTGTGAATGCTAAATACATTGAAATAACTGTTGGGGAGGAGAGAAGAACTCAACCTTTTCCAACTTTCAGTGGTGTTCTGTTTAAGTTCCAGTTTATTTGGGAAAAAAAAAAAAAAAAGGAAAAAAAAAAAAAACTATTCTTTCACTCATTACCAGTTTGGACATATCACCACCGCATGGGAATTAGGCATTAATAAAGCTTTTGTCCAGTTGGGAACATGGGAACATCATGGCCCCGGCATTTGGACCATTTCTGCCCTAGTGAAGGAAAGGTTGATCAGAGACTTCTCAGGTGCGTTTTCTGAGACTGGAGCTTCCCCAGCCTGTCCTCAGCTACCAGACAGACAAGTATTTCCTAGGCATTTAAAAGGAACTTAAGTGTTATCACTTAACAAAGAATGGCTACACTGGCAATTGGCTTTTACTCCAGTAAAATGCCAGAGGAAATGCTTAATTTTAGCAGAAGAGTAGTTTCCCTGACATCAGTAGAGCTATTCATTTGCTTACAGGAAAGTTTACATGTAATACATGTTTTGTTGTATTTTAACAATAATAGGTAGTAAATGAGGAATTAGGTGACATTAAATACATAAGCCACTCTCCTCCCACTCAATTCTTTTTTTTTTTTTTTGTGTAGACAATTTAAAATTTTGTAGCTGATGCTTAGGGAATGGGAGAATATGAGGAAAATGTCATATGTCTCCTCACAATTGCTAAATATCTTCAGCAAGCTTTTCTCATTATATTTGCCCCTTCAGAAACACAAGGCCTACTAATTAAGCAAGGACTGGAGACTTGTCAAGATTATGAGCGTAGTGCTATGACATAACCATAATTCTTGATGACATTTCACTTTCCCCATCCAGAAAAATCTATCACACTTTCTGAGATGTGACCTTCATCTTGTTAAATGAATACTAGAGCAAAGAGCTCATTTGACCTCTTACCTGCCCTCCCCTCCCCACTCTCCGCCTGGCCTCAGAGAGTCTGTCAAGCTTGTTTGCTTCACACTAATTAGCTTGATTTCTATGGCTATTTTTACCTAACTCTTGGCTTTATTTCTCTGTCTCTCTCCTTTTTTTATTTTTTTTTTTATTTTTCATCTTGCAGGTAGCTCTTTGGATCATAGGGCTTCTCCTTTCCTAATAGCAAATCTGCCCATCAGATTGCTCTCTTCTGCTTTTTCGACGTCAGTGTGAAATTCCTCATTTAGCCACACATTCCTCTTCCCTCACTACGTTTATTAACAGCAAAGAAACAGTCCTCATGCTCTTCTTTCTCTAACCTTTAGTTCTGGGGCTTTCTGTTCACTCAGTCCCAGTCCTCAGCCCATTCGATTTATAGGAGCATGTAGCACATCCTCTGAGAAATACAAGTCTGACTCCAACATCTTTTTGTTCTCCTCATTTAGCATTCATTTTTGCTGCAATCTCAGACCTAATGAGATTGTGATCAATGCTTCCCAAGTTGCCCCCTGCCTACAAGTCCTCAATCATACCTTTGCTGTATAAATTCCTATGCTCTTCTTTCTGTCAATTGGCGACTGTACACAGTTAATAAACAAAGCAATCTGGAACCATGGAACAAAGCTGTATTTTTTCTTCTGCTTAATAAAATTGAATCTACCTTGGTAATTACTAAACTTCCTTTGCATGTTTTCTCGTGTGCCTGATGTGATTTATTTTATGGTTTTTTTGTGGAGTCACTTTAGACTCTATCTCTCTCAATTTTGGAAACTCAGTACATTCCAGTGGTCAGCCTACTCGAGGAAAAAAAGCAAAACAAGTATGACAAAATACCCTTTCACACACAATTATCTAGCAGGCAATCACTATCCCATAATATTATCTCACAAAATAACCAGCTCTTAGGCAACATTAGTTTATCCTGTAATGTTTGTTGGTATGTCTCTCTCTCTTTTGCAAGGGATCCTGCATTTCCAGGTGATGGAGGGCACCTTGGGATGCTGTGGTTGGTTACCGTCATAATTAACCAAATTTAATCAGCACTTGGATCAAGCACCAGAGCAGACATGAAAGCAAGGCAGTGCAAAGGGAAAGCTTGGAGCCTCGTCCCTACGAGGAGAAGAGCCAGGGCAGGGGGCACCGCAGCCACACTGAAGAACGCCGGCATCGGGCTCTTCTTTTCAGCGCCATCAGCACGGGGGTCCTCAGTGGATCTGTCGGCAGTGGCTATGCTGGCTGTGCCGATACACTTGATCCTCTGAAAGGAATTAGAGTGAAAATCACCTCTGCGCCCAAGGTGACACCACAGGAAGTCCCATTTGACTTCCAGAAGAGGGAGGCCCACTCACATACAAGTGAATTTTGCTGTCAGGACTGCCAATGAAGACAGCCATCCTATTTCCCCACAAGATTCTGATTCAACTTTTTTAAGTCTCCTGCTCCACCTTGCCCATCTTCCTTTGCCATTTGTCTTCGTGGGGAGTTCTTTCTGCCAGCTTGTGAGCAGTACTTCCGTGTGCTTTCCACCCTGCAGGGGAGAGGGCAGTACAAATCATCCCAATAAACCACAGCTGAATGGCACCGTTCATCCTCTTTATGCAGCAAGGCCTGGGCAAATGGGCCGTGACAGACGGACTCCTCCTTGGGTCCCTCGCAAGGTGCCTCATGCCCACGCGGAGCCGAGGGGACCGCGCTGCCGCTTCCCTTCCAGGACTCAGGGCCTTGGGGAACCACACAGGAGACGAGACCAATTTACGACGAGAGCTTTGCACATCTGTGTCATTATGGAAAGGTAATAAATATCCGTGGAGGGAAAGACACCGCACACTCGCTCTGAGGAAAACGGCAAGCCTTGTGCCACAGGCCAAATGTAGAACTCCATTAAGAGCCGTGAAGCGCCGCTGGCGAGGGGAGCAAAGGAAGAGCCCAGCAGGAAATTAATAATTCTGTATTAAGTGCAGGGCTTGGATGGTGTTTGGTAAATAAAGCCTGGGGTCATGAGTTGACTGATGGGGAAAAACAAAATATTGAATAGCTACCAATTCAGCAGACACCATCAATCCTTTGTATGGAGGAAGCCTTTTTTTGAGTATTATCAGTCCAAATTATGTTGGAATGTTTTGAAATTATAATGGACCAAATACATTTTCACAGCATGTTCAGTTCTTCAGTTTCCTAATTTTGGGGGTCTTGATTCCATAGATAACACACAGATTATAAAGAAGATGGGGGAAGGTAAAGAAGAATGAAGAGGTTATGATAAAAAGACTTCACGGAAAAGCTACACAAATGGGGTTTCCCTGCCTGACCCACTGTTACTTGCATGCAGCTCTACAAGGCTGACCACTAAGGACGGTCTCTGCAGGCACAGAATTGGATGTAATAAATGAGTGAAATCAGAAGGCAACCGAGAGAAGCTGCTGTGCAGGTGTGAAAGCTGACGGTCTCGGCCAGAGGACGTGCAGCAGCACAAGGCTGGTGAGCTGGACGCCGCAGGCGGACACTGCGGTGTGCAAGTGGTGACAGGAAACTGGTGTCTTGGCCAGGACAGCAGCTGAAATCAGGCAGATTCAAGGAGTCAACTATGCTATTTTACTGTGTGAGTAAACTCTTTGAAATTAATAAGATTACACGAGGAACAATGTCATTCAACGCTACAGCTGGAAACAACAGTCAATATAAGCCTGTGTATCATATTGCAGAGAAGTGAAGGTGCAAACATGGACGCTAATGAAATGCAGGAAAATGCATGAGGTCTTCCTGTATTCATGGCCCCTGTTACGTTACCATTTAAAACTCAAAATCAATCTAAGTTACCTTAAGTTATCTTTAATGTTTGATTCATTTGTTGTGAAATACAGTCAAAATAATAATTTGAAAGGGAAATTTGAAAATGTCAGACAGTAAATGCATATTTTACTTATTTTAATGTTTGTTGATTTGAGGCGTTGAGGGCAACATGGTAAATATTCGGTTTGGCTGGCGCAAACTGTGCAGGAATCTAATAGAAAGCAATATTGTTGAAAATGGATATCAATTGAAAACAGAGAGCAGTGTCAACTATTCCCCACTGGGAGCAGACAACAATAAAACCAGTCAAGCATTACACAGTTGAGCCTGCCAAATGTCATTAGAGTGTAGAAAAAAGTAAAGGCACAAACCAAGAGGGGGGAAAGAAAAGGAAAAAAAAAAAGCCCTTACCTTATTTATATTTTTCCCCTGGACAATTTAGAAAGCTAAAACTAGTCAAAAATAAATAAAAACCAGACATACACACACAAAAAAGGGAAGTTTAAGTTCATTATGGTAGTGTTGTTGGATAACTTGGGGAAACATATCATCCTGTTTGGAATTAAGAAAAATAGAAAGATAAAGCAACGTGGCTTAACGTCCCTCAGCTGCAGCGACGTTACCCAACGACCGCACAGCTAATCACACTGGAGCACAATTTTAATTTTTAAATATCTTTCATATCTTTTACTATTATTATTATTATTATTATTATTATTATTATTATTATTATTATTATTATTATTTTCCTTTCCGAGTCTTAATAGCGGGATTATAGTATTAGGTAGAATAATTAAGACAATTAATTTTTTAAGCTCTTCCAAAATAGCAATATAAAATAAAATAAAATAAAATAAAATAAAATAAAATAAAATAAAATAAAATAAAATAAAATAAAATAAAATAAAATAAAATAAAATAAAATAAAATAATAAAATAAAGTGTTTCTAGGGTTGCTATAGCGGGGCGGGAGCCGCCGTGCGCGGCCGCGGGCTCTGCGGGGCAGGCGGTGGCCGCGGGCGCCTCCGCGGGCCCGGGCGCTCCGCGCGCTCCGCGCCGCTCTCTGCTCCCGCAGCGCCGTCCTGGGGCGCCCCCTCGCGCCGAGCGCTCCCCACGCAGCGCCGGGACCGGCCGCGGCGCGGAGGAATCCTCGAGATCATCCCTTGGAGCAAAACCATCAAACGGGCCTCTCCGTCCCGCTCGTGGTCCCGGTTTAGCCGTGCAAGGCAGAGGGAAGGGGCTCTGCATTGACCCCCAGGGCGCTCGGAGCTCCCTGTCCCCCCAAAGCCTCGTTCGTTAGTGTTTGTGCTCGGGGCTCAGCGGCCGCTTCTCTGGCCTTATCCGCTGCTGCCTGGGCCAAGGGCTTCCGCTCGCGTCCTAGAGCACACCGTGCTGGTGGCCCCCGCGCTGCCGCGTGCCCAGCCGAGGTGGTGCCCGTTGGGTGTCCGCGCGGATCGGGTGCCAGCGTGCGGATCCGCGACCTTCCCGCCGCGTTTGGGCCTTTCTGCAACGCCTAGTTGCGGGCAACGAGTCGCTCTGGGCATCGTGGTACCGGCGGGCAGCGGGTCACTCTGGGCCTTGTGGTACCGGAGCCCAGCACCACCATTGCCCCGAAAGGAACTTCACGGTCCGCCCGCCTCAAGGACTTTATTACGAGAAGCTCTAGTCGGCTGAGAACTATAATATATGTGTTTCAAAGTCAGTTAGCTACCTAGCTGCGTAGCTAAATTAGATAATCACAAGGCAGAATAGTTGGGTGCACATTAAGCCCATAAAGAGAGACCAAGACTGTATCTTTACTGCATAACAGTGTAGCTGATAGATCAAAACGACTCCTCTGGAAGTAAAAGAGGCTGAATTCTGCTGAAATTCCCACATCCCCGTGGCAAATTTTTTTCCTTTTTGAATTCAGTTGTAAAAATTGAAAGCAAGAAAATTCACAGGCCGAAACACTGTCTAGATAACGTTAAGGGGCATGTTGCTTCCAAAGTATTGCGTGGGTTTTAGCCACATGTCTCCCACTGATTTTAATGGGATTTGCATGCCTAAAATTGTGTGCGCTGCTTTGAAAATGTATCCCTAAGGGTCTGCCATGAATTCATAAAACCCTAGAATTTCTCAGTTAAAACCCAAATACAGCGTTGGCTGGTTTTAGAGACTTGTTACCACTCTTTTAATTAAAATACTGCCTAGATTGGTAAAAGAGCTATCTAGGTTGTGTATAGTGCATATGTGTGTAATGCAGTTCTAGTATGTGCATAACTTAAATAGTTGCTCTATTTACACTACAAAAGAGCTGTGTAATGCACACTTTCTGATTTTCAGAACATTTTCATTGGGCATCGAGTAGAAAGCCCCAAGTAATGAACAGGATTGTTGCTGTTTTCAACAGGATCGTGAATGTCGCTGAAGAAATTGCCATCAGGGCAAGGGCGAGCTGCTTTCATGGCACACGCGCACTACAGAGTGACATAACAGTTTGTTCCAACCTAAGATTCCTGGTTTTTTTCCTTAAAATGTTTCCCATAGTATCATGTTATCAGGGATCAAGAAACCAGCAACACAGGTGAGTATCTCGCAGCAGCCTGTGTTTCTGGTGATGCACAGTATTAAGGAAAATCAAAGGGAAGGCTGCTTCCCTTTTGCTCCTGTGCTGTATAGGGGGGATCTTGGGTTAACAATGTCATTATGTTAAGCTGTTCACTAGCAGCCAGCAAATCAGGTCAGTGGCAGCAAGCTGACATTGCAAAATATAAACAGAATATACATTTCTATGTGGTTTTCGTTAGGGTGCCCACCAAGCTTGCAGGTGTATTTGTCTGCATATAAAGAACTCTGGGTCTGTTCTTGCACTTTTCTTACAATAGGGTTGGATACCACTGTATTTGATAAGCACCACCAGATAAAGAGTGCCCTAGTCTCGTACAGCTACTGTGGTAAGCAAGCCTATTAGCTGTTCACTGGGTGGTTATTTAGAACACACAAGCAAACTGATTTTGTGCAAACAAATGAACACACCTGGAAGGCTTGTGGGTAAAATCAGCAAGTATCAAAAATTGAGGGCCAGCTTTGCAATTGAATCTATTTCTCCTACCAAGCTAAAAAAATCACCGAAAACATCTCTGCCCCCATTACGAGCCAGGGTGACTGTTGGAGCAGGAGTGTGAAAAGCGCAATTGGGAAAGAAAAGGCTTTTCCCATTCCAAAGTAAGCAGCAATAAAGTGCCACATACTTAGCTGACCTCATTGGCTGAACTAGCCCCATGCACAAACCCAAACCACCTCCAAACAATCCACTCCTTTTAGAAATCCTCATTTCACATTTTCCTACCAACAGGACTCTTAATAGATGGAAGTTGCCCTGGAGGAGGAATAACCCCGGCAGGTGTTCTTTAATGAGGACTGCTCCAGCACCTCAGTGCTCCACACGCCGCAGCCCGTGGCTCTGCAGCGACCGAAAAGGCTCGGAAAAGTAGGCGCAAATGGACTAGAGGCTCCATGAAACAGGAAAATGCACAAATCTACATTTTGTGCAAGCATTCCGTGCTGCTGTTTTCTTTGCTGCCCCCCTGCTTTGCCAGAGGGAGGCCTCTGCACGGCACGGCTTGCACGCCCGCGCTGGGACCCGCTCCGAAGGCTGCCCCGGGAGGCTGCTGGAAAGGGCAGGCGGCAGCCGAGGGTGAAGGGCGGCCCCCTGGCCCAGGACAGCCCCAGGCACGGCCTGAGCCGGCGCCACGCACTGCGCTTTCTCCGAGATCGTGAACCCTTTTTATTTTCACTCGGACACTCATTACCATGCCCTTTAAATACCATGAAAATTAAAGATAACGGTGCATGAACCCTAAAAACCCAATATTCCCCAGCCTCGCAGATGCAGGGGATTCCCCGTCCTCTCCTGTTTTCTTCTCCTTTCTTCCTCCTCTCTAATCCCCCTCCACATCGATGGGTCTCTGATAAACAGGGACACGCGAGGTGCAAGGCTCCCACAGGCACACCAGAGTAAAACTGTTCAAGAGGCCGCAGCAATGCACCGCTGTGAGTTCTCCTCTTCCGCATTTGTTTTATTCTTAATTTGCATCCTGGACTATTTTTTTCTGTTTGCCAGAGACAGATTGGACCATTCTAATTGAATATCTTTTAATTCTTCCAGAAAAAAAAAAAATTAGAAAAATAGACCTCTTTGATTTTCAAAGCAAATTGTAACCTCTGTTGTCATCTTTGAGTCGGTCTTTGTCAGCAAGGCTGGAAGAATACGGCCTGATCAAATATTTGGGTGTGGGTTTTCCGCTCTGGAGCTGAGGACCTAAGCTCCGTGACATATGTTGGATGGTGGCCAACCTTAGATCCCTAGTAATTTAAAACAATAACCACCTGCTTCCAAGGCGGGGGGGAGAAAGGCAAGATATTTCCTTCTTGCCGTTCACTAATTTCAGATCAGCAAAATCTTCTGCTGCATCAAATTGAAATGTAATAGCTCTAAGGCTGAGAATTGAAATCTTGCACTAAGCACTTCATTGCTGCAGGCTTGTAATTCTTTTTTTCCTGTTAAAAACATAGCCTTACAGTGCCTTTTCAGATCCCTGAATTAGATATTTTGCCTCATAAGACCTGTCGCTTAAGAGATGTAAAGCCTACCATTCTCAGAGGCTTGATGAGTTCTAAACAGAATGCGTGTGCTCGCACACATCTGTCATTAGATATGTACATTTGCAGAGTAGAAATATCTACATTTGTATTCTGGAATTTTTTACAACCATAATATACATGCAACTTTTACAACAGTATTTCGATTAAAGGCTGTGCCAGATCAAACTGCTCCCATTTCAGATCCAAGCAGATTTTAAAGAGCATGTCATCTGTCTTTTAAAAAGTGAATATATATTTCTTCTGGCCATCAACCACAAAAGAGAATGTGCTTCGGCAAATGCATGTGGTGGAAGGTTCTGGTTTCCATGAGGACCATGAGGGTCTCTTTCATTCTGTAAATGAAATAAAAAAAGATTTGATTGTCCGTACCTAGTGCTTCTTTTGAAGGGGCCAGCCGGAATGGCAAGAGCTAGCAAGGGGGATGGAGTGACTTGCTCAGCCCGATAGTATGTCCAGGGGCAAGCTGAGAAGTACGGTGCTGTAGAGGCGGCTTGGGGAAATATGCAGGGAAGGTTGGTTTTGTGAGAAAAAAAAGAAAGCAAAGTAAATGTAGATGCTAATTAGAGGCTTCTCCTGGATCACCAAGGTGCTGGCGAGGACTGTCCCCACGCAGCCCATCACACAGTGAGAGATCATATCTGCTACCAGGGGCAGTATCTGGCCTGCGCTTCTCTGAGCCCCCCCAGGCAGAGCCAGATATTTGGGATCCACTCAGCTAGCCCCAAGGGACCCAACAGACCCTGTGGAGCCCCAAGAGAAAGGCAGCGACCACGCAGGCTCATGCAGGGCACAGGTTGGGGCCCAGACAGCCGTATCACCGGCACTTCCCCAGTAGGGGTTAGGGTAGGAGCTCATTTCAATGCATTAGCTCACTCAGCATGTCACAGGGCATGTACAGCATGCATGCATCTACTTCCTAATATTAGTTAATTAGTATTAATTAATCAACTCATAGAGGAAAAAAATGCATAAAGTGTATCTTCTTCATTTGTAAGTATAAAAAATATGTTCAGTAGATAAAGCATCACCAGGCTAGAGCTCATTAGTACAGGAGCTCCCCACAACCTATTTTAACAGACTTACAGTTCTGTGAAAGAGGATTTCCAGTGCACTAATGCCCCAAAATGCATAAATTATTGCTATCAACAAGGAACAAAAGCATCACTCTTCCTAGTGAGTTTGGCATTTGTAATTCAGTGACTTGATTTCATTCCCACAGCCAAATAAAATAAGGTTAGTGGAAGAAAGGAATCCTATGGGATGTGAGGACACTTTTCACTATTTCCTCTTCCTTGGACAATATCTCTGAGCTGGATATTATGTTATACTTCCAAAATCCTTCCAAATATCCTTCCTGTACAATCCTTTAGACAAAAAGTGAGTTATGGCAAAGGAAAAAAATAATAAAAAAGTGAGTGGGGAGGGGGCAGGCAAGAATGTTCAAAGTGTAGGATTTGCTTCTTTTGCACACTTTACATGCAGTAATTTGCTAGGCAAGAACAGCCAAAACATCTGTATTTCTTCCCTCCACACAATCTAGAGAACATGCCTCAGAACTGGTCCATTGTGCGAAGAATACAGACAACTTCACATCTTTGAGGGCATTCATATAATGGTCAGTACGATTGTCTGTTCATGCAGATTCAAATACAGGCTTTTTTCCTTAGCTGCTCCTTGAACAGCACAACCCATATTTGACAAGTTAGAAACATTAGAGAATAAATTCACAGAGATGAAAATAGAATTTCCAAAAAAGTTTTTCCTTAGACTTCAAAGCAGATAAAAAAGATTCTAGGAAGTTTGATCTTTATTTTATAAGTATGTACAAGAGGAGGCGAGAAAGAAGGCACCAGTCAAAGAGAAGTCGAGTTTAATGTTTCTCTTGTGGGCATACATAATGAGAAGTGGAACGCCACAATTCCTCAGCGCTCATAGGATAGCTAAGTATGCACGGCCATGAAATTATATCTGCCTTCTTAGAAAATTCCTTCACTTTTCTCGCTTGTCTGAGGTATGACAACCAGCTCCTGAGGCTCATGGACGTTGAGCTGAGCTGTAGTGGATGGATTATTCCGGGAACAATTAAAGCTGAGAGAGATGTAATCTCATTTTATACTTTTTTATCTGTATAAAAACCAAGACAAAATTATTTTTAAAGCAAAACTTTGTAAAGTCTTATAGCTCAGACAATGAAAAATGGATGAAAAGCCTCCCTAATATAGCAAAAGAACAGTATGAAATTTTAAAATTAAAAAAAATACAAATACAAAAATACAATACAAAAAAAATTTTACATAAGTTAATGTTGACAGAATGGAAAATAAATCACAGAGATATATGGCTTAAAGGAAAAAGAAAAAAGGAAGAAAAAGAAAGAATGAATTAAACAGTGTACAATTCCTTCTAAGTTTTTATTTGGAAAAAAAGGAAATTTATTCAAAGTCCAATGTCAGGTCAAATTAGTTACATACATGCCAGGAAATTAAATAATGTCAAGGAGTAATTCCAGGCATGGAGCTCCATCATCTGTGCAGTTAAGTTGTCCCCAACAGAGTTTTGGCCAGGGCAGTGCTCTCCCAAAGGAGACATGGGCCTGGCTTGGGAATCAGTATAGCCCCGGGACGGTTTCTGCTTCACTGCTTGGATATGGTCCCCCTCTCCAAAAGGTAAGAGAGTTTACTGATACGTGTACAGCCTGTTGCCAGGCGGCTTACTCAAATACCAACGAATATTCCCAAGTACATTTAATTTACTAGTACGGACATGGCAACTTGATCTGTACCATGTCAAAAAAGAAATCAGACTGAAAAATAAAATATTTCTGCAGTGACACGTAATAGATTTATCTTATAGCTACACAGGCACTGGAACATACATATGTATAGGGCATGTTCGTCCTGTTGAGATCCCCAAAGTCCTCCCGCATGAAGAAGACAGAGGTGCAAGATCTTCCTCCACCCTGCCCTGTCTTGCAGTCCGTCTCTTTTCGTGTGCATGCTCATTTCCACAGACTCGAAGCTCAGAGATGTACTTGTCTGATCGGTACCAAACACAGCATTTTGCCCTATGCACAGTGGGCTTCTAGCCCAGAGAGGTGTTGGTTTTGTAGGCTATCGTGGAAATATCAGGTCAATTTTGCAAGAATGAATTTTGAATTTTCAGAGCCACATGCAACACAGGTTCATGGTAAAAAGAATATTAGTCGTCTCATCACAGTCTTTCAATGAATCAAGTGGTGGAGGACTATGCCCTAATTTTGGCAGCTTATTAAGTAGTCCAGATAAAGATTTTATCAACTATACTGCATATAAAAATGCTGATAAACATATTTATTAATTTTTAATATTTCCATCCTTCACCAAAAGGTACAATTGAAAAAAAAAAAAATCGACCTTAAGCCTCAGAGTTGTGTCATACTGATGGCTGGAGAGAAACCATTGCAGCTTTTGCAGGCAGAAAGGGCTTGGGTTTCATACGCTATGAGCTGCTATGTCTGATGTAGCCAGTTATGCAGCTATTTTGCTGATAGATATGTTACTCATCTGACTTGCATGAATGACCAAGTGCTTTATTAGGCATATTGGAAGTGAGTGTTTTGAGCTGTGATGATTTTTTAAGGCATGGTGAAGGGTCCCATCTCCCCTAATCAACTTTGCCTTGCCGGGGCTCAACTTCCAATGTTGTCTTTCATCAGTGCAAGTGTCAGTCACTGGACAGCGCGTTGCCCACAGCCCTCTGCCCTCATTTCTTCATGGCGGGATGCATGTTGTTCTTTCAGGACAATTTCTTTTCGCCTGCTTTCCCAGCTTGCTTGGCCATGACAGGTCTGCCCCGGTTATGGCATTCACCATATGGCTAGGCTTGGCTCCACCCTATCTTTTAATAATTCCATCTCACTGACTGTCCACGTTGCATTACTTCCACCGCGGGCATTTCAGAATTCAGCCCCAAACTATTGATTCCGACTGGCTTACCCATGTTAAATCTGAAAATATTAGCATTCATTTTCCACTCAGTGATAGCCCCTGAAGTGACCTTAGTAGGTTATGTCTCATTTCATACATTTTCCTCCTCTATTTTCCACTGATACAGTGTTGATACAGCTACTGCATTCAGTCACAGCTTGAATTCAGATAAATGCACTTGGAAACACAGTTTTATAATAATGTGCATTTTGTGGGCATTCATCCTCTTGCTCTTGTTTTCTGCATGTTTATGTAAATAAAATATGTGAAAATATTTTTTTAAATGCATTGCAAAATTTGCAGTCAGCAAAACCGCATAGAACAAAAATAAGAGCATGCATATGTATATACAGAATGGACTACTGACATCCCACTGATCTGAGAGAGGGATGCAAATTCATATTAAAAATTAAAAATCAAGCTGGAAAAATATTTGTAAGATTTTTTTTCACATAAACCCTGCATTTTTTTAAGGATTTTGAAATGAGAATAAGGAGCTCTGCTTATTTGTTTCCATCCATAAAAAAGGAACAAACTTTAAAAAAAAAGCCATTCAAAAATATTTCTTAATTATTTTATCATTGCAACATGTGTAAATGCATTATTTGCCTTATTTTTCATGTTTTTAACTATTATTTTAAGTATTTCTAATTTCCTGTTTAATTCAACTGCGTTTTGTTACATAAGCCTATCTGTCTGCACAGTCTGAGCCTCGTTCACGATGCCGAGACCTTTGGAAGCTTTTCCATAAGACCTTTCACAAGAATTGACACAGTCACCTTTGGGCTTAATTTGGCATAGGTAGCAAAATAGTTTTAGTTAGCCCTGTGCCTACTATTTCCAGTAAGGCTCCTGCCCCATGCACTACCCACAATGATTGGAGATTAGCCTGCCTGGTGGTTTTGTCCTTATTTAACACAGCGAATCCTTTGTTCCTAGTGAAGCAGGAAAGCGGGGAAAAGCTCGTTTCCTTATGAGTTTTTCCAGGGCACTGGGCACTTCAGTGTCAAAGTGATGGACTTGGAAAGGTAACAAGGCAGTATCTGCTGGATGTGGAAGCACACAGGGGGATGTCACTGCTGTGCTCGGGCAGAGGGTGAGGTGTGCACTGTCTGCCCGTCTTGGCTGCCCAGGTTGCCACCACCAAGACCTCGATTTACCGGGATTCAGAGGCTTGGCATGCCACAGCCTGGTCCCGTGCACGGCTGGTCTGCAGGGCAACACTGCCCACTCCTGGATTGCGGCTTGCGCACAGCGTCACGGCAGGCGCCGCGCTGGGTCCCGCAACAGAGCAAACCTCACATTCCCAGTTGGGAACACCTGCTTCACGACAACCTTCCCACCTGGCTCCCTGCCTGGTCTGCTCATTTCCCTGGGAGTAGATCAAAAACATCCCTGTTTTGCCTGCTTTCCACCCCGCTATGTCATGGGGGCAGCAGGAGGAAGAGGCTGGCAAGCTGCTAGGTGAACTTTTAGGGGCAAAAGCCCCTCAAACTTGGCTGAACTTGGCCATGGTCAACCCCATCACTGCTCAAAGCAGCTCCCTACCAGCTTCCCAACCCTAACCATGGAAACTCAACATTTTGAAGGCAGATCTGTAGGAAGCTCTAGAATCAACCTACAATCTCTGTCTTTGTTCCTGAGAAATCCTGAACTGTTTCTGCTGGGTGAGACATTTTCTCTGAAACTTTTCTAACAAAAGCTCTTCTTTTAACTTTTGTGTCCATTCTTAAGTGGCCAACACTATTTTGCACCAACAGCTGAAGTCTGGCTTAGATAAAATATCAGAAAGAAAGGCTATTCAATAGGAGGTACAAAGGCTGTGAAGTAGGTACAGCTCTATAGATATACGTGTAGATCTATATACACAAGAGTGTACCAGAAGCATAGCTATAGAGTAAGCCAAACTGCATATAAATACTTTAAATGGTATAGCCTTATAAGAGCCTATGTAAGAATCATATGTTTTTTATCTGGCACCATTTGACTGCATGTGTTGCTGTTCTGGTTTATTGCATATCAGCTAATCGCATAATTCGGCTGGATGCATACTAAATTGAAGTCTAAATGCTGTTCACTACAGTGTAATCCCTCTGGATAAATGAATAGTCGGAATACCCACCGGACTGCATTCCTTCACTATTTTGTAAACAGCTGTTAGTGTGTGTTGTAAAATATATAAGGCAAAATCTGTCATTGCTACAGACAAAAATGCAGTTGCTACACTAAAAACTTCTCTGAAATTGTTCAGAAGGATATGCCTGAATTTGAGGTTAAATGAAAAAAATATTAAATAAGACAAGTGAATCAAAGCAAGTAACAAGAGGGTTTTTTATGTCCCCGTGCTGCTAAGGACCCCATGGCTCGGTCAAAACTAAATGTTCTAAGAGACACCGCTCTCTGTAGTTCAGTCTGCCCATACACTCCGGCGAGGAGTGTATCGGAGTGTATATCACAGGGGATCATGGTAAGGAAGATTCTTGTCACTGGGGCCAAGAGCTTAGGAGGCTGATAGAAAAAGGGTTATGCACTTACTTACACAGAAAGTAGAAGTACCTGTCTTGCCATCAGATCATACCAAACTCAAGGAAGGGAGAAATTCCTGTGGTGCAGGTACAAGGCAATGACTCTTATATGGTTAAATAGATGGTTATGTAGAAGAAACTTTCCCCACACTTAAATCATTAAGAAATTCCCTGTGTCCTGTTACAAAATATCTCCTGTAGCCACGATGTCCCTGTCTGGGAGTCCTCTGCCTGGAGCCAGGCCGGACTTCTTCCTCTGATGCAGAGTTGGTGGATATCCTGAACTAGCTGTATGCACTCACTCTAGTTCCTTTTGCTTCAAGAGAGGAACCTCATGAGGTTCACCAAGGACAAGTGCAGGGTCCTGCACCTGGACAGGAATAACCCCAGGCACCAGTAACAGATTAGGGGATGACCTGTTGGAAAGCAGCTCTATGGAGAGGTATCTGAGAGTCCTGGCTGACAACGGGTTCCCCATGAGGCAGCCATGTGTCCTCACGGCCAAGAAGGCCAATGGGATCCTGGCCTGCATGAGGAGGAGTGTTGCCAGCAGGTGGAGGGAGGGGATCCTGCCCCTCTCCTCAGGCCTGGTGAGGCCGCGCCTGGAGTATTTTGGGCAGGTCTGGGCTCCCCAGGACAAGAGGGACTGGAGCTTCTAGAGAGGGTACAGCATTGAGCGACAAAGATGATTAAGGGACTGGAGCATCTATTTTATGAGGAAAGACTAGCGAGCTGGGTGGGTTTAACCTGGAAAGACTGAGAGGAGATCTGATCAATAAGTACCTGAGGGGTGAATGTAGAGAGAAGGGGGCCAAACTCTTCTCAGTAGTGACCAGTGACAGGACAAGGGGTAATGAGTGCAAACTAAAACACAGGCAGTTCCATCTCCATGTGAGGAAGAACTTCTGTGAGGGTGACGGAGCCCTGGAACAGACTGCCCAGAGAGGCTGTGGAGTCTCCTTCTCTGGAGATCTTCACACATGCCTGGATGCCACCCTGTGCCCCGTGCTCTGGGTGTCCCTGCTGGGGCAGGGGGTTGGACTAGATGATCTCTAGAGGTCCCCTCCAACCTCAACCACTCTATGATTTCCCTGCTTCTGTTTCCACTGGCAGTGTAAAAAATTAGTTCACTGTCAGGAAAGTGCATTAAAATTGAGAAATTTACATGAATCTCTGTGACTTCTGGACCACTAGCATATATAGTGGACTGCTTATGAAAATTTTGCAGAATGAGATTTATGAAAATTTGCAACAAAATCTCAAATACATTTAACCTACTTGTAAATTACATAACTTCCAAATAAAGAAAATAGATTGCATTATTTTTTAAAGCTTTGTGTGTTCTATTATAAAATTACAACTAAGATTATAGGCTGCAATCTTTAATACTACCTGTCTTTAAAGCTGTATTAAAATAACAAGTGACCAGGAAAATCTAGAAAAGAATTATGTTGTAATTTTAATGCAGCTGTATTATATATCTTATGTGTTTCACAACATGTAACCCTAATTCTGCAAAGAGCTAAGCATGTGTTTAAATTTATACATTTTGAGTTTTAATGAGAACTCATAGAGTGCAAAGTTAAGCACACATAAAATCAGATTAGGAGTTAGTGTTAACACTGTGAGTGGTACATTCAAGCACTGGAGGGAGAGAAAAGAATATGTGCTGTCGATGAGAGAAAATTTATGAATTAACTTTAAATTCCTGAAGGTTTTTTTTATTATTTTGCAGAACATTCTTCAACCCCAGCATTGCAGTAACACTATGCTCTCTCACCTAATTTTCTCTGTATTTATGAAGTTTTTGAATGCAATCACTTCACACAATCAGTCCGTTTTTAGAGAAAACATGTTCCTAAATGTTTGTTGCTCTGTCGTACTTGTATATTAGTGCATCACCTCATCTTTGGAAGACTCCAGCTTATCTGATCACTGGTATCAAGGCAATCCACTATTCTACCATTGATATTCCTATTAATGAAGATTTTTTTAAATTAATTGACTTTATAATGAAGGGATGGCTGGATTTTAGCACAAGTGAATGCCTCATTGGTTCATGAGCCATACCATACATTCAGCAGCACTGGCTGTGAGGGAGAAGTGCAGCCTTGAGCAACCAGCTGATCCGTGTGCATTTCCAGCATTTCATTATCTTTAATCTCAGTGCTGCTTTTTCAAATCTTCTCTAAAACACCTACCACTGCTGCACCTTGGAACATGCCACCATGCGTGAGCCTTACTACCTAAGAAGAAAACAGAGAGACAACATTCCTTCTTGTTTGGTTCTGTTTTGTTTTATTTTTTGTTTTGCTTTCCAGAGATATTCTCACAAAAATTAACTCTCTTCTCCCAGATCAGAGCAATTTGTGCGCTCAGTCCAAGTCCTCTGGCAGACGGACAGTCTTGTACACGAGGGCTGGGCAGCCCTGAGTGCCGCTGTGCCCGAACTTGGTGACAAGTCCCAAGCTCTTCTGTGACATGCTTGCTGTAAACGCTAATGGTAACAAGAGTTTCTGCTGTCCATGGTGCCCTGTCACTCTCCTCTTCTGGTGTCCTCACCATTATATCCCTCACCCACCTATATACGTGGTGTCTCATATATTAACCTCACAGCCAAGGTTAACACCCAGCTTTAGCTTCTTCCTCCTCATCCATGTCCTCCACACAGGAGCCTCTCTGGGAGCTCTGCATTTGTTTGATCACAGACACTCATGGCAGGTTCTCCCCTCGTCCAAGGCGGCAGCTCATGCCCCATCTCCCCTTGCCGTAGGGGTGGGAGCAGGGATGGAGGGCAGTCCCCTGCTCCGGCCTGCACAAACTCTGCAGGGTTTCACCATGTGAGGCACAGAATAAAAAAAAAACATGAATGTGTTCACTATGACACATCTTCTGAGCAAAATATTTACTATTTTTTTATCTTAAGGAGATAATGCTGATCTTACTATGTCTATGATCTCAAATCTCATTTCTGCCTTTTAACTGGGTATAATGATTCAGTTTACACCCTTATCCCTTTAACACAACATTCAGGTTAAGGAAGAGGCCTAAGGGGAACATGTTATTACCAGGCTGGTTTTTATTTTTCTTTGATGTCCTCGAATCTATTCTCGTTCATGTATCGGGGAGTGCAGCAAATGAACCTTGAGCATTTATTTTATTTACTAATTTTGCTTACTAGCATTATCAAAAGAGTGGAGCAGCTGCAAGCTTCACAGATTGAGCATACATCTGAACATTTAACGGCCCCACTTTATCCTGGCTTCAAGGCATCACAGTATAATATTCTCTGACATGAAAGCTGAAGAAAGGATGTCATGGAAAGTCTGTGCGTCATGCTGGGAGAGGGTATGTACTGCGAGACCCTCACTCCATTGCCTTCTAATAGGCGAAGCATTGATATGTAAATAAGAGAGGAGCTTGTGTGTGGCCTTTTAATGCAGTCACTAAACACCAGTTCAGAGAAAAAAAAAATCAGCAAGGCCTCTCCTCTTACATTCAAAACGCAGATGCGTAAAATCCAAAGTGGGAGCATTTTCAGGCGGCTGCTTTGAAAGCAAATAAGGCCACCTTTGAAAAAGTATGCGTAGGACCTGAAAAGTGAAAAAAAAACAAGCCATATTTCAGATGCTCTAAATGTGGTGGCAGCAAAACACTAAGCAAAGGTGGGCACGTGCAGACCCAAACTGGTCCCTTCGCTCGGCAGCATGCTCGCGGTGTCGTCCTCTCCCCAGGAGAAACACTTGCCTCTAGAAGATTAGGTGCAGGTTTGCTGTCCCTGAAAATAGAAACATGTTTGCAAGGTAGCAGAAAGATGGGCCCAAGGGTATCTGCAAGGAGGCTTTGATTCTTCTGGATTCTGACACGCACAGATAATTCCCATTTCGAGTTCGAAGCAGGGGCAGGGGATGAAAGGGAAAGCAGCTACTGGTTTATCTTGTAAACAAGCCCCAGCGTGGCACCGTGTTTTGACAAGGCTCTGGGCTGAAGACGGTCCTAGACAGCTAAATAAATCAAAGGTTTAACAAGTAAAATTGTAAAAACAGAGGACTGTTGCCCACCTATTTTGAGCCTGCTCAAACACTAGGAATGGCCCAAAGGCCCCTAAATAGTGTGGATGCTAGAACCCTCTGTCCTACAGCCACGAAGGCACATGTGGTCCTCACCCAGGACCCAGCCACCAGACCAAAACGCAGCAGAAAACCACTCCTTTGCGCTCCACACTGCCCTGCTCTGCACAAGCTGCACCAGGACCATGCTGCCCCAGCGGTACCCAGGAGGAAAGTCCCCGCGGCACCTTAAGGAGGGAGGCAACAGGTTTGCTCCATAGTGTCACAGTGCGGGTCACCCGTGGCACTCACTAGCAGGCTCCACGGGCGAAGGGAGCCCCGGCAGACCGTGCTTTGGCTTGCCTCTTTGTGCTTGAGCGCTGTGTGCCCGGGCCCAATTTACACATGGCAGCGGCCCGCAGCATATGTCAGCTCCAGCTGCCCACTCGCACGCACGTGACTGCGGCTGACGCCAGGGCCATCATGAATAGCCCCCCTTCCTTCTTTGCTTTTGCCTCGGGGCTTGTCTGTGTGGGAGTTTATAACAGCACAAGGTAAGACGCTGTTTTTATATGCCTCTAAGTCCCTTGCAAATTTGTCTCCTGGAATAAGTACAGTTTCCCAGCTTAACTTGGATTGCTTTGGAAGTTGTTCAAGCTAAGCAAGAAGTCATTCTTGACTCCCAAATACATGGGTCCACTTGGAGACCCACCTGGAAGGGCAGCGTGCTGCGGTGCAGACCCACCTGGAAGGGCGGCATGCTGCGGTGCAGACCTCCCTGGAAGGGCAGTGTGCTACGGTGCAGACCCACCTGGAAGGGCAGCGTGCTGCGGTGCAGACCCACCTGGAAGGGCAGCGTGCTGCAGTGCAGACCCACCTGGAAGAGTTGCATGCCGTGGTGCAGACCCACCTGGAAGGGCAGTGTGCTGGCCATGGCAGTATCCGTGTGCCCTGTGCCAGGCCGGTATCACCGTGCGCTCCCACCAGCTGCCAGCCCAGGAGCAGCAGCAGCCGCGGCTCACAGCCCATTCCCAGGCACCCAGCATCATCCCAGTGCTCAAGACCACCCTCAGCTGCCAATCCATCAAAGCTGGTTCCAGAGAGAGCATTTCCTTGCAGGTTTCTTCTGAATTACTGCATGAGCCCATCCATGGTTGGCAGTTCCTAGACTAACATCGTCCCTCTACGTGCAACCTTAGTCTCCATGTTGCACTTCAGGATTCGCCTGACCTTCACTATTTGCCACTGATATTAAGCAAGAGCAAGAGAAAGGTAGAAGAATGGCTTAATACCTAGTGTGTCTCATCCGTTGAGATGCTGCTACACAAACCCACCGGCACACACAACAAAAAATCACTTATGCGTCCTCCTGTTATAAAACACACTTCCCTTTCATCCCAATCAGTAGGGAAGCTCCTCAAAAACTGGAACTTGCAGATCTGCTCTAATTTTCCCAGGTTTTTCATGCTCAGCACGGCCCTGTGTTGTGGGCATCATCGTTTTTGGAGTGGGAAGCTTAGCAGAATTCCCTGAGAGCCCATTAACATCACTCCGTAATTGGCTCAAGGCATCAAGGCTGATGGCAGCTTGGCACAACCTTCACTTACTGCACATCACCCCAGGTCCCTGCCAGTTCAAAGAACAGAAAGTCAGGGGAAAACCTATGACAACTAAAATAAAAATGAGAACTTCTCCAGCGTGGGAAATGTCAGGTAAAAGATGTTCATTTTACAGCTTTCCTGGGAAAATGCTGCTTTCAACCAAATAACAAAGACATTTGATTACAGCTTTTAATTCCGAAATAGTGTCCGGGTGTTTAACCTTTCCCTTACCAGAGCTGGCACCACCTTCCTACTACTTTAAAAAGTGATTATAATGCATATTTACCCCCTGATTAACTGAGCAATGTTTGAGAAGAGAAGCAAATTCAGGTGTACAGAGGCATATGATACACTCAGGCTGCTTGGGGACAAAACTCCTAGCAGCAACGGCGATTCACCCAAACTCACCTGAGCTCTGCTGAATTAGAACAGGTAATTGCAATAAATCATCCCATGCGCCGTTCTTTGCAGCACAGAGAAGATTAATGGCAGCAGACACTGGAGCTGCCAACTCGGAAGATTTCTATGGCAGAGCGGGGACAGCTACGCGTAAGGAATTTGTGATAAAAAGCTATGCGGGGACTATAATAAAGTGCTGGGAAGAAGCTGCAGTCCCCTTCCATAATGCAGATGCATTAAGGTCTGCCTGGCTGTGATGACGGGCAGGTACTTGACTGAACACGATGACAGCTAAAAAAAAGAAAAAAAAAAAGGAAAGAAAAAAAAAAAGCAGTAGCTAAAAGCTAACGTCAAAATGTGATGTAGGCCTGTCACATGCCATCAGGAATAATTTTTGCTGTGACCACTTGCTGGTACGGAGGGCAAAGGAAACAATATTGTAGCTGACTGCGGGGAGGCAGCCCCATTTGATTTGCAGGCTCGGGGGGGTGACGGGCTCTGCTGTCACCCTCGCGGCCCTGGCAGCAGCTCTCACCCGGGGAGATTTATTGTCTCCATTGTTTTCGTTTGCCTTGGTTGGAAGAAAAATGTTGGCGGGGGAAGAGCTTGGGAATATGCTGCGCAGGTGGAAGTGGAAGCACCTACACGGGATGCTCTATAGGGATAAACACTCAAGAAAATCCTTCTCAGAGACGTAGAGCTTCCTGTTGGGCCCCATTTTTGCAGCGGTGTGCCAGAGGGGCTGCCCCAGACGTGGGGTCTCCCCTGGGGTGACCTCCCACAGCCACACTCAGCTGCTGGCCACATGCTTTGGGACCAGCTGGGCTCCCCACTCCGTGGAACGGGGACGGAGGCAGCTGGGACTGAGGGACCCATCCTGTCCCCAGCGCCCCTGGCCAGACAGTGGCTTTGCTGTTTCCTCCCTGCGCTCCTTCCTTCCCACCCCGTGAGAACCCCAGCAGTGCCGATCAGGAGTGCTTCTCATACAGTGACTCAGCCCTGAAGGAGGACACCGGTTACCCCTCCTAGGCCAGGCCAAGACGGAGCAGGTTTCCCTCTGCCAGCGCGGCTGCCCCATTCACCACGGTGGGGCAGACCCTGGGACATGCACTGGCAGGAGGACATTTCAGTCCCTGTCCTTGGCTTCCCAAGAGTGAAGGGCCTTTCCTAACCTCGCTTAGCAGCATTCTGGTTAGAGGCCATTTGCAACCACGCTTCCTAGGAAGAAAGCCTGAGGAGTTACAGCTTTCCCTTTCCCATTTCCAGAGTACTAAAGCCCTGCAGAAACAATTATCTTTATCCTTCGCTTCTAATAAAATTTGTTTCCCCATTGGACATACCACATTCTGCACTCAATTATATTTCAGGTCTGTCTTTCCTTTGGTCAGCGCTGGCTCCCTGCTAACACCTGGCTCCCGTGGTTTATTTTTGTGTTTTATTCTGCATCCTTCACTGCTGAAAATGTTTCTCTGATGGTGGAGTTAAGGCAGCAGAGAAGATAGAGCAGACATGAAACGGATCGGCCGGTGCCCCCGAGACCGGTGCCGCGCGAGCCCTGCGGCTGGCAGCTCCGAGACGCGGTGCGACGCCGACGCACGGCTCAGCGCGGCGGATCCGAGCGCGTCCCGCCTGCCCGATGGGCCGCGCCTCGCACAGCTGCCGAGCCGCGCTGTAAACACGCAGCGACTGTGCTGTTCCACCCAGAACCGCGCGTCTGAAAATACGTTCGCCTCTCTAAGGGCTGCGCTGGAAAGGCCTCAAAGGATCCCGGTCTCCCCAGAAAGCTGCAGTGCGCCGCGCTGATCAGCTCATTGGAAGGACTCGCGGCCTCCCTCCATCGGCAAGCAGCACTTTGCAGCCTGACAGCAAAATCACCCGCGACTTGTCGAGCACGACTTCCGAACGCCGCTCCGTCCCCGGTGCTCAGGACGTGACGCAGCACGTCACGCTCACTATAGTGCACACTGCGTGGCCGTACCGCCCATGTTAGCCCCATCGGTACGCTCCTTAGAGGCTCTTCCTGCCCCGTTCTTCCTGCCACTCTGTCTTTACTTCATCCCAGGATCTCTCCAGGATTGCCTGATGCCAGCCATTCTCTTCCTTACACTCCCCTCTTCACAACAGAGAGACCCTGCTCACCCACGCCGACCCCTCTAGTCCGGTCCCTTTATTTCTAAGCGGCACATATCACCCGAGTTCAGGGATCGTTCAGCTTACAATACATGCCAATTCACACATGTATCTTCATTCTCTCCAGTGGTTTATCCCCATTCTTCCGCTTTCCTCCTTCTATTATGTCTTTCTTTTACAGAATGTGCCCTGCTGAAAGATATTTTTCCCTATCTTTTTAATTGGGTTTCTAACAGAACCTAGAGTATATTAGAACTATTATTATTACTGCAGATTTTCTCTAAAAAATCACTGCTTTTCAGGTCAATGACTATTTTTTCCTGATCATCTTTTATTCATTGTATGAGGGTACTATAGGGAAAGGTGTGTTATTCAAGCTGCAGCTACAACCTCACTGTGAAACCAGGAATAATCAACTTCTGGTTTAAAGTTCAAGTGCAAATTCCTTCTTTTTTTCAGATTGACTTAAGTTTACTAATTGTTTTTCCATCTTGAAAATGGGAACAATAATGGATATCCTACCTTACAGGACTGTGTGAGGTTGAAATAATGACTGTGAAGTCATAAGCTATCCCACACCATCCAAGTCAGACTCAAGCAAATGTCCTGCCATGCTCTTTTCTCATTTGGTACTGTGGTCTAGCCTTTTCTCAGCACACAGTTTTGCCAAGTCTGCATGCTGTTGAAAGGATATTACACTGAAATAAGAGTCTAGGTGTGGATGAAGACTGCCAGAAACATCTCCTATTACTCCACCGGCAGCAAGTGGCAGACAACTTCCATGTACGCTGTAGTCTGCAGAATGGTGAAATACCAGCTTGTTGACAATTGAAAAATCAATAAGCAACAGTTAAAAGTGCAGAATGAACTCTGTACAAAATGGACATGGAACACAAGAAAATGTATGGGAGTAAACAGATAAAGGAGGCGTGCAAGGGTAAACACATACCAGAAATCTACTGCCTCATGATGCCCCATCCTGTCTCCGTACCTGGCTGACCTTTACCTGCATTGCTACAGGCACATGATTCCCCTAATCGCAGAGAACAGCGTGTTGCTTTTGGAGAGCAATCCCTTTTCCTAGCTTCTTCTCTCTGAAGCAGTTTCAGCTATGCGGGTTAGAGTCTGTATCTGTCTTGCATTGAGGGTCTGGGCACGCACCAGATTCTTGCACAAATTGTACACACTGATGAATTTTTAAAAGTCTTTGTTTCTATACACACCTTGTGGAAGATACACGGGCTGTTTCCTTAAAATTGCAGGAGAAAGGTTGCAAAGATTGTAGTACTGTAATCTCCATAACATAGCAAAAAAAAAAAAAAAAAAAAAAAGGTAATGGTTTAGAGATTGAGTAGATGTCTTTATTATATAAGATTCCATCTACATTTAGATAATTTTTTTCCCACTCTCTTGTATGATCTAGTTCCTCTTCATACAGCATCTGTAGACCAGTGATGGACAAAAATCTTAATTTATTCACACATGATAAAAAGGAAAAAACATAGAAAAACTTTTTATAATTTTGATTTTTTTTCTGGAAAAAAATTTATTTCTTTAAAATTGCTTAAAAATAATTTTGACTTGAGGTTCTGGCTTGGGTTTTGACCATGGAAAAATACTAATTTAAGCATTTGAATTTTTATGTTTTCCTAAACTTCCTGTTATTCAGTGCAAAAGGAGGGTAAGGTTCTAAGAGTGCTGAACTAAAGAAAATATAGCAGGCTATATATAGGTCTGGTTATATAAACAGGCTGCACTTTTTTTTCCAACTCTCCTGTGAAGGAGGGAAGAAGATTTATTCACTTCTACATGTGTTAACTCTATTCCTCTGCTCTCCATCATTTATTTTCCATTTGAAAAGATAGGGAGAAGAAGATATACAGAAAAGGAAGAGAGGAATGAGCTAATCTTAATTTTTTGGAATCTAAATGACCAAAATCTTTGTTGATACACAGAGCTAAAAACAATTTTTCATTTTATATGTTCCAAGCACAACATCAAAAACACTATCCAAAAAATGCTTTTGATTTGTATGACACAACGTCTTTCAAAATGTATTTTCTGGACAAAAATTTCAGCTCATTTTACCGTCATTGACACTGACCTTCCCCATGTAAATTCAAAGAGATTAATTAAAGGAGAGCAGCACTGCTAAATTGTCAGCAGCTGGGGGATGAAAGCGATTCTGGAGAGTAATTCTCCAGTGACGGTGGAGATAAGGCAGGACATTTAGTGGCTAAATTATCTCCCTCCTGAATTTAAACGGAGTCTGGTGAAATGGTAGTTTTCTGAAACTCCCTTTATGGTCAAATCCTATTCATGGTGGTATGACTTTTTTTTTTCCCCATAAAGCAAAAACAAAGTATAAAATAAATGGTATAATTAACATTAAATAGTGCAAGTATACAGAACTTACTGTGCATGAGGGATTATACATAAGCTGAACTTTACAGTTTTTACATTTCATTTTTATAATTATTTTTTGTCTGTATTTCCCAATATGTTTCACTGGCATTCAAAGAACAACAGTAGAGTTCCCCTGTGGTTAATTTAACCCCAGCAAATTCCCCAGAGCATAATCAAAGGCTGCACAGCGGCGAACATTTCTCTCCTGTTTCAAAACTAACAAAGTTAAATCCTGCTGGCTAAGACAGTATTTTTAAAAGTCTGTTACACTTAAATATAGTAACCGAAAAGACATCAGTCATATTACAAAGTGTATTTTTACCACCTGTCTAAAAGAGGCAGCAGAGCCACAGAAAGCCCTACTGCATGGGCTTGGAGCGGCCTCATTATTGCCTATGAATTAAATTGAAACTGCCAAAAGTCACAGCAGTGAATTCTAGATGTGACAGTCAGAGCATTGCCCGTGACACCGGGGTGAAATGCCTTCCCCGACCTGGCATGGCATTGACTTTCCTCATAGCTATCAACAGGGCGCTAGCCTATTTCAAAGAGGGCTCAAGTGGGTCCCAGGCTTAAGAAATTTGTGCATTTCTTAAGCAATTAGGACTGTTTTAAACAACCACATTTAGAAAATAAATCACTGTCTAAAGTGTGCTGCCAGTAGGACTGCTGTGTGAGGGGACCAGGGTGAGCAGAGCAAACATTAGAAAGTGGCGCGACCCTGAACAGCTCTCTGGTAATACCTGAGCTCTTACTGTTTGTCAGCATTTGTGCTCCTGTTGGCTACCAGAATATTCCCACAGAGGAAATAAAAATGGGGAATTCATACACATATTCAGTCAGATGCATTTTCACACAACTACCTGAACTTTGCATTCTTGTGGCTGTCCTACATGCTGTGACTTGGAAGTTGCCCAAGCAAGGAGCAGAAACCCAAGGGATCAGACACATTGTATATGGGGCAAGAGAACCAGACCAAATCCTGAAAGCAAACAGTGGCAGTAATTGGTTTAGGTACAACTGGCATAACCCTCTGTGCAAGTAGATAAAGATACCTGCAAGTAAGAAAAAAACTAGAGCTGGTGCATTTTAGCAGAATAAGCAAAGTAACAGTATTAGGAATATTTACACCTGGAAAATCAATCTTGAAACTAAATTTTATAATGAGCTGATCAGCAGATGTCCTTTTACTTCACGGCAGTCCTGCAAAGAGGTCTTCTAACTAACACCTCTTTAAGCAACTCCAACTTTTATTTTTCCTCTCATTATCTAAAAGCCCTGTGCAGATTCATGCAAAGTTGCTTTCATTTACTGTTCAGAACTGCAGCCAGTTTGTTTCTTGTGCTTTTATGAACTCATTAACCCTAAATTACATTAAGAACCAAGCTAAGAGGTACTTCACAGTTCTCAGCATTTGCTCTCAGCCAGATTCTTTGGGAAAGATGGTATTTTTCAGTGTTAATACCTTTCTTCCATCCTAGCCACACATGCTGCTGTTTTCACCAGTGCCGTCAGTAATTGGATTAAGCCCTGACAGACCTCTCTGGTTCATTAAAGGCAGGAGGAAACAACTCACACTGAGGCAAAACTATCCTTGACATAACTCCACCAAAGTCAATACAATTATATCATAGGCAAATTTAACTCACCCTATCTTAATCTAAGTAGTGACCCTTCCACCCTAGCTGACAGCAGGGTCATTGCAGTTTCCTACCCAGGGTCTTCATAATTAGAGAGACAACATCTTAATTTTCCCTTTACCCTCTGCTAAGGCAACTGAAGTATATCAAAGCCAAGTAAGGCAGGGGCAGAACGCGGCAATCACTAAAAGATCTGAAATTAAACCAAGAAGCTGCAAGCTCTCTGCCCATGCTTCTCTAACTTGCTTCTGCACTGATCGAATTGCTTGCAGAGGTTGGACTGGAATTCTTTTCATGTGCACTTGGAGCCAATTATATTCAGATGGGGATTTTGTGGGTTGTTGGGGAGGTTAGTTCATTTCTTGCTGTTTCTTAAGATGCTCCATTGACATTCTATTAATCAAAATCTTCATATTTATTATGGTAATTTGTTAAAAAATTAAGGGCTAGAGAATGTGGTGCCATTAGTGCCTTTGTAAAGCTCCTGAACTAATTTTCAAGATTAAATAAGTAAGCTGCTTCTGCCAGAGTTCCCTGTGGAAGTATCTAGTGAGTTCCAAGAGGCAAACTGGGCGACGCACAAGGATTTCAGGGACTGTAGCAACTGCGCAACTATTTCTGCATCGATTTCTCAAAGCTGCAGGAAGGAGGGGGCTGCACGTGGCACAAAGTGTGTTTTGAAGGTCAAGAGGCCAGAACACGAGGAGGCTTTTTGCCCTCTCCAGTCATCTCTCCCAAAATGCCGTCTTCTCCCCACAGCCTCAGCTCCTCACAGTGGAGCTACATTTAACTACACGTTAACTGCATACGCTGACCTAGGCTGACCTTGGGAGCTGACAGAGGACATATCTGGGCTGAGGGGAGAGGAAAGAAAGAGCCCAAGGCCAGGATACTTAATGCCGTGCTTCAAGCGAGAGCTGGAATGAATGTCAAGCCAGCCCAGAAGACAAAGAAAAAACAAAATTCCCTTGTAAATAAGGACCTACATTTTCCCCACATGCTCTCTGAAGGAAAACATCAGGCTGGGCTGTAAAGATTTAAGAACTGCACTTGCTTGCTGCAGGAGAGCGCTTGGCACAGAAATAAATGGGAGGCTTAGTTTGCTTTGGGGGGAGTTGTGCTGTATTTGATTTATTCTGAATTTATGACTTTCACACAGACAGTTGCTAAGGGACACTGGTGTAAGAAAGGACAGAGAAACCAATGGCACGTTTTATCATTTTTAAAAAATAAAAATAATTTCATTTATTCTGTTTTAGAGCCTCTGCACTGCAACAGCAGTTTTGCCTAAGCAGCACCTGTCTCTGCAATTTTTCTTCTATATCTTTAAGCCCTCCTCCCCCCCCAATAATACACCTTTCATTGCACCTGGGCAATAGTTAGTTCAAATCAATCTGTTTCCATCATTACTAATCTACTTCCAAGGGACTAACTACTTACAACCCCTTTGGTCCTGTAATCATTTTAAACTCTACAGAGCAACGTTTTCCAGAAGTATTTTACTCATATACTGCTGTAGGGCTTTAATTGCATCAAAACAGGTGTTCTCCTTGGATATGCCTTTGCCCCCACCCCTCTAAATAACCTAACTGCAATTGTTAAAACCTGCATTAAGAAGCCCAGATTTCCATATCGCACACTGCAGTTCTTAAAACAATAAGTCTGAACCTGGGAGCTGAACAGAGTGCGAGCTGCAATTTTTCAAATCCAGAAAGCCATAAATTAACATAACTGGAACTAAAAGAGAAATCTGATTACATGAAATTGCCAGCCAGATGCCAAAACACTATCAGGGTAGCTTACAAATATCCACCGGAGCTGCACCTTTACTCTAAAAGTCATTCCTTTTTTTAGTATTTTACTTTTCTAGAAACTCTGAGGTGCCTCCTTGGTTAAAAAACCCAAAATTGGGCATGTTAAAGCAAACAAAAACTCCAAAGACCAGTTCTTGTGCCAAATTTCTCTGGAGGCCAAGCACAGTCTCTCCGTGCAGTGATGTTGGCACATCAGCTAGAGCTTCCCAAAAGGCCGGGAATGAAATTGGCTGAAGCCTTTCAAATAAATAATTTATTTAGTGGCTGAAAAATGCAAGGTAGGATCAATCAAAACATGTTAAACACTTGTGACAAATATGGCTGTTGTTTTATGTTTTCCTCCACAAACTGAAAAATCAGTTATGTATATTGACTTATATTAATCAAAAATATTTATAAATCCACTTGGATTGAACAGGCAGTGGCACGGAACACTTTTAACCTAGCTTAAGAATGTATAAAATTGATGTGAAGAAAATTTTATGATATTTTACACTGAGGACAGAGCAGAAATTGTGGAGGACAGACTGTGAACAACAGGCAAAAATCCCATTTTCATGGGTGGAAAAAATATTGCCATGCATTTTCCAAGACATAGAGTTCTCAGGGCAGTTCTTATCAACAATTCTTGTCGGAGCAATATTTGAGAGAGGAAAAAGCTAAGGGAAGTCTTTTGTACTAGCTACAGCTACATGACCAGAGGACACAGGGAAGGTGGAGTCAGGCTCTTCTTGGAGGTGTACAAAAGAAGAGAGCCATAGGTTAGAAAATGGAAAAATAATTAGATATTAGGAGATTTTTTTGTTCACTTTGATGGTGACCAAACACTGGATCAGGCATAGGAGGCTGTGAATCTCTGTCTTTGAAGGTTTTTAAGACCGGACCAGACACAGCCCTGAGCAGTCTGATCTGATGGGATCTGCTCCGAGCAGAAGGTTTTCCCGGATGACCTCCAGAGGGCTGTTCCCACCTCAGCTGTGGCATGTTTGCATAGAACAGTCTGAAATGTTTCTGTGATCACATGACTCGGAGCCTGCATGATGCTGTCTATGCACAACAAAGCTTACCGGCTCATTTCCTCAAAGGCTTTTTGCCTTAGGCAGTCACAGTTCAAGAGGGAAAAAGGAGATCCCCTGCAGTGCTCAGTGGAACAGGAGGAGGTGGCCTGGGCTCTAGCCCAGATCATGGAGGTTCATACTGAGCTCATAAGGGCTTCCTAACCCATTCAATCAGAAAATTTTATTCTTGGTATGACTACAGCTCTGCCCTTGTGCATCATCTTTTGGAAAACAAACATAACTAGAAAGAGATCCTATGAATACCTTTCATAGGAATTCAGGGATTTAAAGGTCTTGGACCCTGTGTCTGTCTATCTCGCCTTCCTTATTCATACACATAGGAAGCACATAGTGTATTGTAAAACTCATTAGGAGTTGCACAGTCTCCCACTAACTGTTTTTCATCATGATTGTATAAATAAGCGATTCTCTGCATGTAAAAAGCATTAGAAGGATAAAATTCCTGGGATTATTCTTCCAAACAGAAAAAAAAAAATGCAATCTCCTTTAATTGTATTCTCTCATGGAAAAGAAACAGTATGATGATTTGAAACAGATTTCCTTGAAAGAGTAAATGATGTTTGAACACTGCTTTTTTTGGCACCTAGAAGAGTAGACTTCAGATTCTCTTAAGCCAGCTACATAAAGGCAATACATCTTTTAGATCCTACTGCACTTCAGCCAATCCTGACACTAATTTTTGGCAGAAAGCAGATACTGTATTGTCTTACACTGCTAACCGGGCATTAATGAATGAATTATATGAGGTGGTTTCTCTTTTTGTATTGAATTCAGTGTCTTGAGTGGTAGATGAACTAAAAATTATCTGCAGGTCTTTGTCAGTTCTTCTGGCGATTGCAATGACTTGTGATGTTCATCTCTGTCCTGGTAGTTATTGCCTTTCTCATGACTTGGGAAATTCTAAAAAGGGCTCCTTACAGCTAGGCATGCACGAATGGTTGATGTCCAAGGATGAGATCCCTGAATTCTGATATCTTCTTGAAATGCATGCAAGGATGTGGAGAAGAAAGCTGCAAATCAGTTTCAGAAACTCCCTTCTCACTTAAATATCTTGACCTGCTCACTGTCCCCAGATGCCCTGTGCATGTTGTACTTTGTATTGTTTAGGTAAGGGGGTTGTTAATGAAACAACAGAATGTTTCTTATTCATTTCAGTGTCTTTGTAGTGTGCTTCCATAAACAAATACAACATGTTTCTTATGGTGAGATTCGTTCTAGATTTTTTTTTTCAGTTCTTTATTCCTCTGTGATCACTGGCCTGCAACTACATTAATTGTTTTACTGTGTCAAGTGCATTAATTGGCATTAATTTACCTAAAAACATGGACCCATATTCTAGTAAAATAAACAGGATTGCCACAGAAGAGAGATAGCCTAAATCCATAGTGGTTTTGCCAGCTTTAGATCATCAATGAAATATGCAGGTTAATAAACCCCAGAAAACTGCAGCATGTCTCAAGAGAAGGTGATTATGTTTCAAGGCCCAGAGATGAATGGAAAGAGGAATGTATATTATTTTGTCTCACTGCTTTTTTTTTTCCCAAGCAATGATATCTTTGAATCATCATGGAAACAAATAAACGGATTGGCACAAGGATACATGCTGCTGTTCAGATTAGACTAGAAATGTCACCCGGCAGAGAGTATCACCTTGCATCCTCACACCTTTCCAAAGCACTAAATTCACTCCTCCAGGAGCCAGAAGAAGCCAAAAGGCTTAACAACTGGAAAGAAAAATACAATCACATCCATAACTTTTCTGTACTGATTACATGAGAAAGAACAGCACAGAGCAGTTTCCTGTTTCAGAGAGGTAGAACTCTAATATGTAGCCTGAGAGGAGAAAGTAGCACTGAAGTCTACAGAGTGAAAAATAGCTGCGATTACATTTAGTTAAAAGACATACACGCTCACATTTGATTGTCTGGGAAAACGTTTGCTACAGTTTTGAAGCCGTGAGCACAGGAAAGCGTCAGGAAGCAGAAGAGCCCTCTCCAAACCTAACTTTGCTTGGGTGAGCAATGCTAGCAGCTGCCAGTGCGACAGGGCAGGGATGTGTGTCTAAACCTAAAGGTCAAACAGCACTCTCGGAGGAGCGCCCGTCACTCACATTTGCCACCATGTGTCCTGAAGCCAGCAAGTGGGCTGATCCCCATGTTCAAATCAAGATGGAACTTGGCTGTATTATGTCCAAGTGCCAATACAATGCAGTGTTTCTTCCAGCCCCCACTCCTACCCACCAGCCCTTCAAGCCGTGCTCGTGTGCCCTTTGAAGTGATGGGGGAGGCTCAAGCTCTACCGTGTTGTGTGCAGGGGTTGCCAGCCCCGCTGTCGGGGCTTGTGGCCCCATGATGGAAAATGCCCAGCCATGGGACTTCTCAGGTTGACTCCAGGGCTAGTGGCAACTGCAGCTGGGTGGCAGTGGATGGTGACCCTCTACCCTCCATGGGTTGGTCACGATGAAGGACCTGCCCCCTTGCTTGCTCGGGAGAAACAAAGGAGGCCCCGGTGCAGTAGGGCTGCGAATCTTCAAACGCAGCAAACGAGCCGGCGTGAGCCTGCCTGAAGGAGCAGAGGGAAGCACCAGCTTCCACACTGCCCCAGATTCACTCTGGCACCTTGGCTTTCTGACTGAAAGCTGTGAAAAACGTATCTCTTCCACCTGTCTCCTGGTAGGCTCTGCCACTGGGAAAGGCACTTTGAACTGTTCTTGATGAGGAAGCGGGTATTTAATTCTTTTATTGTTCATTTCTAAGTTAAACACATTGCACAGTCACTCTTGCAATACCGAAGACGTATTTTAATTGATTTCCCAAGTATTTTAAGGTCTATTAATTTTGTGGATGTTGCAAACACTGCATTTTCTGTATTCCAGCTGCTGTTCTAATCATGTTCATTAACAGAATTACTTTTACCTGCTAGCTAATATTTTACATAGCATTAATAAATCTCCTGTTTGCTATCAGAATTGAGTGGACAAATAAAATAAATTATCCAATAGTAAGAGTTTCCGCATGGGCCTAACACTATTCAATTATGTCATTCTATCAAGAGACTTAACCAGATTTAAATATAGAGGTGACAATATGAAAAATATATGAACAACTTTTTATTTTAAAAAAGATATAATTACATTTTTAACACTATTGCTTTTTTCCCTAATAAAAATTAACAGGAATGTTCTGATATGCTTTGTTGAGGTGAAAGACGTCTTGAATGTTTGTTTTCTTTCTGAGATACTATTGACAGATGTAATATCCAGTAACTTACATATCGTACAATTGATTCATTTTCCTACTTGTTTTATGAGAAACTTCAAAAATAGAAATATTAAGAAATACATTATAACTTCCCAACTGTAGATTATATATTCTATGACAACCAGCAGAGACCCAATGTGCAAGTCTCTTTGTCTGTATTATTTCCATAGTTCTCAATTAATTTTTCTGAAAGCCTGAAATTCTGCCAGCACTACACGTGCATAGAAGATGATAAAATGAAATAGCAATTAATCCAATCATCTTTGATTTAACATTAATGTAACTCAGTGCATTAGGCCTTGTTTTACATGCAACAGTGTTGGTCTGACTACATTTCAGAGCGCCCCCAAATTAGCCAAATCACAAATCATAATTGAACAAAAAATGATGAGGGAATATCCACTTAGTATAGTCATTCCAAAAGGTCTCTCTTCCCTAAGGAAGATGGGCAGATTAGCAAGACTGGCATCTCTTCACCAAACAGCTAAAACACTTCTGGAACTCTGAAGGTTGACTGGGCTGTGCAGCAAGATTGCACTAACAGATTCAACTTTTTGTACATGTTGACGCAAAAGAAGAAAGTGCTAAAGGAGGATGACAGGTATTTTCAAGCATGAAACTTTGGATACAATAGAGTTCTTACCCAAGAGCACTTGTGTGGTCCCACTGAGCAGCTTAAGAATGATGTACGCTAGGAAAGTTAAACACATGGCCACATATTTGTGGCAGGAGGGACCTGGCTGGCTAGCATTCCTCTTTGTTGCCATATTAATACCAGAAGAAGTCAAAACTGTCCACCTTATGTGATAGCAAGCATGAAAATTAAGAATTATTAGGACTATTTGGATAGTGCTACCGTTGTAACGCAACCTGAAACTGTAGAACTGACTTCGAGGTTTATTTTACACATCTGATGGGCACCAGAGTTTTTCTGGGTTGTGTTCTTTGCATACTGAAAATCTGGCAGACATTTAATATTTAGTGAAGATATATCCCTGCCTTGTACTTCTGCTCTGAATGTGCATTTGACTTTATGGGAAGGGCTGGACATAAAGATTGTCACTCAATCACATGGACACCAAGCAAAGTTCAATTGCAGAACAGCTTTCGTTAAGGCTTCATTAATAGACACTTCACATAAAGTACTACCACATTCTCTCATATTTTTTCTCTCCCTCCCCCACTTCTTTTTTTTTTTTTTTTGCAGCTGAGAATAATTAACTGTTCTTTTGTGAGTGTCATTTGTTCTCAAGGAATTAAATGCCACCTTATTTCTCAGAACAAGAATTCAACTGTCATAATTATAGCTTCATTTCAGGAGGAAAAAAAATCATAATTTATTACAGATTGTTCAGCATGTGAAATAGGTTTAAATGTCTTTGAAAGTAAATTGTGGCATGTCATGAAGGGCTTTTGCCATCACTGTAATTGATTTATAATTTTGCATTTAAAATTAACAACATTCATCCATTGTTCTCCTATTATATAAGATTCTGGCAAGGAGCTTAGAGTTTTGTGTTCAGTTCTGGTCACCATGTTACTGTATGATAATAATAAAGTGGTAATAGTTTAAGAGATAAAAATGATGCAAAGGAGTGGAGCTTATACCAGCCTCACTAAAAATATGCTTGTTACTGAAATTAGTTTTAGAAAAATGCAATTTTTATGGCCTATAAAATGAGTAAATATGGGATTTATTAAAATGTTATTCGCTCTAAAACACAAGAAAACAAGATTTAATTTTAATTAAAGATTACACTAAAGTCATCAACATAAAAAACAGGAAAGAAAATTCAGAATTAATATGAAAATAAATGAGCAACTCTACTTCAGTAGTGTTCCTATGGGTGAAACCATTTGTTCTCCTTCCTTTCCTCAAGAAGTTTAAAAGCACAGCTGCAGAGCTGTATCTTGTCCCTGTATTTCAGAATTACCTTGCAGCTTCAGAATAGCAGAGAGAATGATTTCATTTATTTCTGGTCAGTGTTGGTGTTGTGGTACAACTAGGCACCCTACCTGTCCATCTATTTTTTGCTGGCTGTATTTCTGTAATAATGACATTGAGTAAGGTGATAGTGTCATTGAGCAATGACAAAACTGAGATAATGGCGTTGAACTGTATTTACATACCCAGAGGAAAAAATCAAGGTAGCTAAGAATGAGTAGGGAATGCAGCATAAAATACTCCTATTATTATTACTACTATTACTGCTATTACTACTACTACTACTACTACTAATAATAATAATAATAATAATAATAATAATAATATACTCTAGTCCATGGAGTAAAAAATGTATTTGTTAGTTTTCAAATTTTCAATGTGATTCTGGTCTCAGCATTTTTTCCAATTTTATTTGATTTCATTGATCTCCTCAGGTATCACACATAATAACATTAGCCTAAGTGGAAACAGAATTAGTCACTTTAACTAATTATTCTACAGTTATAAGGTAGAGAGAGAAATTAAAGAATAAAGATGAGGGGACTGTCAACTATGGTGCACAAAACAGGACACAGGTTCCCAGTTGGCCATCCCTGGTTTGGTCTCAGGCCTTTGGACTGTACAGTCTTCACAGAAGAATACATACAGAGAACACAAGTACAAGCAGAAAAAGACTGGTTTATTTACTATTTCCTTTAACAGGAAGCCTTTCCACAGTACCTGCTGTTCATCATGCCAGAAAAGTCTGAGATCCGTCAGGTAAGAGAAACCTACTTCCTCTAAAGCTCTTACTTGTGTTGTAGGCTGACTAAGGTAACCTGAAATTTCATTCTGTCCTGCACAACCAAGTTCTAATATTTCCTACCTTTTGCTTACTCTTTTTCCAGTGGATCCTTTAAGGAATTACCTTGTATGAAGCTTTGCAATTTCCAAAAGGAGCTAAGACTAAAGGAAGTATGATATCACTGGTATCTTCCACTTGGGTTTTTCTTCAGGATAACAAAGCAAAAAGCTTGCCATTCAACACAGATGTGAAGAAGTTAAGCCCCAAAATGTAAAATGTAGCCCAGTTTTAGTAAATCTTTACCAAATGATGCAGAGCAAAAAAACACAAACCCAAATCCTCATAAAAAGCCAGTCAGCCCAACATGCACACAGTCTGTGGCATTGAGAGGACATGGGTTATCCCCTTCCAGTGATGCAGGGAAAGATGAAGGTCATCAGTCCTGCCTCCTTTCCTCTGTTATTTGGGGGAAATTTACTCACCAAGTACTTTGCATATGTAGCCTATGATGGTCACTGACCCTTCCCCAGGCTAGTACACAAGAAAGGCTCCCGAAGCCTCTTTCTTGTCCACATATATTTGCAAAGACAGATCACAATCTGGCAGATGGCATGAAGGCCACGAGATGATAAGTGATCTATATAATTTGAGATTATGGTATGATCTCTGAGGCCAAGGAGAAATCAAAGACCAGGAATGGGAGGGGGAGAGATAACAGTACTGGTCATAAACATTTCCATGCTTCAGAATAAAAAGAACAAGACTCTGTGACTTCCACACATTAAAAAAAAAAAAAAAAAATCCTGCTGGAGCCTAATGCTCTTGGGAAATTCAAGGACAGCTTATCCTAGTAAAAATATTGTCATATAATGTTGGCAAGGTCGGTGTCAGCTTGAATTACCTGTCATGCAAGTGCCAGTCATGCATGTTCTGCTTGCCTTGGGTGAGTCTAACTCATCCTCTAACTTTTCAGAGATGTTTATGCCTCTATCTGCTCTAGCTGACACGGGGCAATCATAAAGCAGATTTCACTGCGTAACAGTTGATTTTAGTAGCTGGAGCATCAAATCTGTTTCAACATAAAATCTTTTTGCTCTTTTTGTAAAACACATGCAGCTTGTCTTCACACTCCAGTCATACAACAGTGTCCTTCTTTACACTGAAAACATGCAGCGAAAACTATCTTTGAGCTGAATAACCAATTTCCTCAAGAACTGTGGTTGCCACAACTTGCTCTGCCCCAGTGTATGTTCTGATAGTTGCTGGGCTGTTCCTTGCCAATGTGGCGAAGTTCAGGTATGCTTAGAGAGAACGGGCCTTATTCCCTTTTTTTCTGCTATTTCTGGTCTTCTTTTCTGCTAGAGGATTGTCTTAATGATCTGCTGCCTCTAGCAATCATCTTTTCTGTCTTCTCACCTCCCACCTTCCCTCTCTGATGCCCTCGGGCATCTCAGCACAGATTCCAAAACCTACTCAGTTTCCCAGGATTTTAAGGCCCACTTTCTTAACCCTTTTTCATCCAGTGAACATCACCACACACAATTTACTCCACTCCTGTGTCTGAGCCAGGACACCAGCAAAAGCTGGAAATCTCATTTGAAGTCATACATGGGCCTGATATTCTTTTTTTTTTTTTTCCTTTTTCAGTTTCTTGGAGTTACACAGAAGCTTTTTCCAGGGGTGAGATGTGTTTACCATTAACATTTTTGTGGTTTGCACAGATTGCCTGACACAGGATGATGCCTCTGCCTCACACTGGGCTCTTCAGCCACACGCTATTGAAAGCAGTCTTGTTCACGCTGACGTTTCGGGTCCCACACCGTTCTTGCTCCGACCTGGGAGCCCTCTCTGCTGATGTTCGTGCTGTGCTGCTTCTCAAAAAAAACAGTACAATTAAAAACATAAACAAAAATTTGAAATGTGCATGAAATAACAGTAGGAGCTGAGACAACAAGTATGTTAGGGCAAGTAGACCAGGTCAGATTTCAACAAGTAACTCAAAGAAAAGGCTCTTTTTCTCATTTCTACTTTCTTGAGTCATCTTGGCTTTTTGATCAATTCTGAACTCCACTAATTTTACAAGAAGGCTTTGCAGAGAACCGGATTTATGAAGTTCCACAATCTCAAATCAATTGCTGTGTAATATAAAGTACATAATAGCTGTGTCTCTATTTTATACCCATTTTATGAGTCATATATTCTTTATTCTTTCATTTTACACAAAAATTGGTAACTTGTCAGAAAGTGAGGAATTCATTACTGTTACTCCCTTTATCTTGAGAGCAAATGCAGTGCGATAGAGCACTGGTTTTGTAGTGATCAGAAGTCATCATGTTTTAGATTACTGTGAAAAAAATCTTTTTATTTTGATCAAACTCAGACAGAGGTTATCACCTCTTCCAGGTTATGCTTGTGTTAGTACTAGCAAGTGCCTTTTTTTCTCCTCACCTTCAGTAATATGGAATTACCATCATTTGAAAGAATTGTTTAGGTTCCTTGACCAGAAGAGGCGTTTAACTATGTCATGTGTGATGTATGGTGCATTTAATTGCACTGTGCAGCTATTCAAAAAGCATTCAGAAGTAATCATTTAGCATTAATATCCTGGGGCAATTCAAGGTCACAGTACATTAAAAACTAATTCAGTGTAGTTCTAGAATGCATTTTTCATACATAGAGAAACATAATTCTTTTATGATAAAAGTGACAATGGCACTGCAGCATGATGGGAGGACAGGGATACTCTGAATATCTGCTACCAGTCTTATTGTAGCAGCCAAGACACCTTTTCGTCATTACTCAACTCTTGATTTCCAGTAAGCTTAACAAATTCAGATAAGTGATAATAAAAATATGCTTAGAAAAACAACCATAAAATCTTGATTTAGAAATAATTTTAATTCAGGATATTTGATTTCTTTCTCGAAGATTTTTCCCAAGAATCCATCTTCTGGACAGTTTTTCAGGAACACATCAGTATCCAACACTTCCAAGCCATGCAGATATGTCAGAAGAGAAACAAGCTAAAATTATTCTCACCCTAAAATGATTGATTTTAGATTACAGAAAAAGGAAGAAAGCATAAGAGAGAATATCTGTATTAGGGTGGCCCTTAGAGCCTAGAGAACACAGCATTCACCCTTGCGCCTCTGGGAGAGGAATTTCCCTTCATTTTAGAATAGAGAATACAGAAAACAAAATACCAGAAAAAAAGCCCATGGGCACCACAGCACTATTAGCTGTAAAATTAGTCTTATTCATCTTTGTATGATCAAACCATCAACCCACACATTACACAAGAGCTATGTTGACAAATTATAAGTCAGAACTCATACTAAAAGAAAACAAACAAGCAATGAGAGATGCAGTGGTTTACAATGAAAAAAGTCAAGTCGTTTGCAAAAAAAAATGTTGAAAGAAAATGATGTAGGCAAGAACTCAAGAGCAAAGTACGACTTAAAACACACCATGCACTCTCCTTGCTTTCATTTTTGTATGACTGCTGAAGTTTCTATTAAATAAAATACTTAAATTTTTAGCATCTGAATGTAATATCCACTGAGATGAGCGGGGCAGGCCGTTTAGATATCATTGCATGTAGGTGCATTTACTTCATTTTTTTATGTTTTTCCCTTAGCTTTATTGCCTTTTTGTAAAAACTCTATGTCTAAAGCACAGAATGGCAGCCTCAAAACAGGGCAAAGTCACGAGCCTGAGGGAGTGGTTGCACTCGATACTACAGTGGCATGGCTAAGGCTCCCAAATGACAGATACGATAGGAAAGTTTTACCTTCGCATAAATTACCTCATGTAGCAGCCTGATCATCTTTTTATGCATGAGATTAAACTGAATGTTTTAATACAGATATCATGGGGAATTGCAGATTTCAATAATGAAATTCAAACTTCTTGAGATGTTGATTCTAACATTAGTTTAGCAGTTTCTAATAAAAATGTCAATAACAGTGGTATGTTGCAACAATAATTTTTTTGTATTAAAAATTCAGACCTGTGCATTTATAATGTTATAGTGATTGAGAATATGTTTTGTTATATTTCAGTCAGCTACTGAGTGTATTGTCTGATCTCAGTGCCAGTACACTTAAGTGTACTATAAATCAGTACCTGGAGTCCCGAAGTCTGATCACACAAGGGTGTGTAGAGGCTTTCAGACTACCCCCCAGCCAGAGCTCACAGGGACTTGACAGAGATCTGGCAAATCTCCTCTTTCCCACTTTACCACAACACCCTGGTATTGGGATGGGGAATTCAGTCGTTCTGGATTGGCTTTTTCCCTAGTCTGTCACCAGACCTCTCTTCTCTCAGATCCCAGGGGTACACAGAGCTGACAGTCCCCCAGCTGGTTGCAATGCCTCAGATGTAGTCCAGCCGCAGGCCTTTTTTCCATTCCTCTGCATTAGAAACACAGCTTCAAGGTGTCAAGCACTGCGCCAGGAACTGCCCCTATTTGCTTAAAGCCCTATTCCATCCCTGGGTTTGTCCTGCTTGAATTCATGGAAAGCTCCCTTGCTGATGCACAACACTGCAATGTCACCTCTGATGGAATATTGCTATCCAGAACATACTGAGCTCCAGTGGTCTTCTAAGCTATTCCTGGAAGCCCCCCTGGATGCTGTGGAACAAATACAGTACAGTAGAGTGAAAAAAAAAAAAAAACCCCACACCTCCTCTTTTTCTGTTGCACAGTCTCATTGCCAAAATAAATTTACACTTTAGAATATGTACATTTAAAAATCCAAATATGATGAACACTACTGAAAATGTCCCAAGGCACCACTGCAAACATCCTACTCATAAAACAATTTTGGAGGAAATACCTTATAATTCAGTAAAAAGGAAGAACTGTTCAGAAAATAGGAGAAATAAAATAAATGCTCTTTAAAGAAAGAAGAGAGATTGTGTTTCAAAATTAGCCCTGCCTACACTGTCATAGCTGATTTTTTTATATGCTTCAGAAGTTTTGCACCTTACATTTGTCCTTCCATTGAGGGACAGAAAACACTACATAGATGAATTCAAGCCCTCTTGCCTGCAGCTGGTGCTACCATAGAGGACAAAAGGGACGGCAGAATAGGGATGTAAGGAGTGTGTGGCAACACTGTCTGCACGGACACAGTCCTTACCTTCCAGGGGAGGCAGCTCTGACTTTCACGGGCTGGTAACTCCTTCACTAGAGTGTTTCCAGCACATGACCTGGGGCTGGTGGGGCAGGAGGGAGTGGAGACGGAGCAGTCGGTGGAGCTGGGCACCCCGGACAGAGCAGCGGCCACCCAGGAGCCATGGGGATGGGTCAGCCCCTCTCCCGTCCCAGCAGCTTCCCGGGACCGAACGTACCCACGGACACGTGTGTGGGCAATGCTGCCCCTCACAGAGTGGGTGCCCCTCTCCCATTGCAGAGCAGGAGCAGGGGGACAAAGTGAAGAGGGCAGATCACCTCGGAAGGTCATGCGGAGCCCTGAGTACGTGTATGGGCAATTTCAGCTGCTTAATTTAATTAGTCCAGTCGGCGCGTATAAATCACTTCAGCGAGGACCCCGTTTAACCAGAAACCGAACCCGAATCACAAGGAGTGACAGGCTATACATTAATTCACTGCAGCTTTGATCCACCCCAGATTTATCTAGCAAGAGGAGGAGATAGAATTTTCTGAGTTGAAAAACACACGCAGGAATTATATCACAAAGGAGAGAGCAGAACAGCAAATTTAATGACTTAATATTGTACAATATAAAATCATTCCAGTTGAATAACTTTTAATTTATTATAATACATCGATGCCAATTATGCCTGATTTATTAAGAGAAGTTCGGCAGTACCAAGGCCCCATGTTTGAATGGTTGCCATGGTACCAAGCTTTTACAAGGACATCTTAAGGATCATTAAAGTGTCAAGGTGATAAGTTTGACACTCAGTGGATTTAATGATGAATGATAATAATGTTACCTCTTCACATCATGAAGCACCTAGTATTCAAATTGGGTAGCAAAAATTTTAAGTATTTTTTTTATTTGGGGTATTTTTTAAAAGTGGTCAGCTGAGGCAGATGTTACCGAAATAATGTTACCTGAAGTACATTCTTTTTCCCTTTGCTGTATATTTCCTTAAGGGCAATTTCCTCATGATTTTAAGTTGCCACCATTCCTCAAAGCCTCTCACCTTGTGCCCTGCTTTTGCTGGATCTCACAGGCTTGCCCATGGCTAGAGTCAGCTGGGCAGGGCAGGAGTCAGCGGGCCGAGCACCATCAATCCAGCTCTCCACAAGTCTGACAGAGTATTTGATGGTAAGAACACAGTACACAGGAGGTAAGAAAAAAAGAGAATTTCCGCTGTGTACCACGATAAAGAAACTAATGGCAATATGTACTGCATCTAGGAAGGAGCTCTATCCCAGCCATCCAATTCATTTCACATCAGACACAGGAAAATCTGAGGTTGATAATGACTTTAAGCAACTTGCATAAAGCCGATGTGAGTCAATAACGCAGACACAAAAGGCTCTGCAGGCCTCAGTGCGTCTGTGGTCCTTAAAGACACTCATGTAAGACACAACGTGTCTACCAAGACACATTTTTAGGTGCTCATTTCACTTCTGGTGTAGTTAGGACACAGTGATACTGATCACCAGCCCTCCCGAGCTGGAGGGCTGAGAGGATCGGCCCGAGCGCAGCCGTGTGCAGCTGCTCCAGGATCTCCCAACAACAGCAGCGGAGTTTCCCTTCAGGATGATGACAGAAGGTCTTTTCCAACCATAATGATTCCGTGATTCTATGGCAAAGAAAAAACAGAACTACAAGTCTAACCCCCAAAATTACCACCAACAGCCAGCACCCGTGCCTATTAAGCTGCATTTCATTGCCAAGCATGGCTATGCCAGCTACTCCATGGCATGTGAGTAGATTTGACATGCTTAATCACAGTTTAGTTCTAGTGTCTTCTAATAAAGCTATCTTGTAGGTTGGAGAATAACAGTCTAGGACAAGTGCATAATGTTTTCCAGTCATTGTAAACAACTATTTGCATACTTTGCTCTAGGAAAACATTTTTTCCTGTGCCAATGTGGACTCTTTTGCCTGACTTGTCCTATGCTTTTTTGGCAGGAGTTCCAAGTCTTGACAACTTCTTCAGTGTCATTATGATTTAGGACAACTACAGGCTCTTGGTTTTTTTTCACACACTGAAAACAACTTTTGTTCCTGGTTCTTTGAGTGGAGAATCCCTTCTAAAGATTTTTTAATTGTTGAATAGGAGTCTGATACATGTGATCTTGACCATGCTGTCATAGTGACCTCCACCTTTCTTCAGAAATCACTCAAGTCTTTGTGCAGATGATGTACAGATATTGTGCAGATCTGGACAAGCTTCAGGATACCCTGTTTTAGATCAGTGTCTATTGCATTGACATATAACACTCATCCATTTTCATTTTGTTTTCAGATCACAAAACTTCAGTAAAATAATATTTTTTATTGTCTTAAGATGGTGTTTACAGTTTGTTTCAGCAAAGGCAGTATAGTAAGCGATACCTGACATGTTTTCACCAAAAACTGCCACCACCAAAACTCTTGTTTTGACCACATAGATTTTCAGCATTTCTTATTTATTAGCCACTATATTTTGACTATATTGTGAAATGACTGCAGTAACTGCTACTCACAGTAAATGAATCCTAATATTCCTTTACATGTCTTCTCCTTTCTTGCACCATTGCACAACCAAGAGACATGAGATAGTCTCTACTGTCATACATAAGACAGTGTTCTACTTTCTCTCTTGTTGTCAAGCACAGCACGCCCATGCAAATGGACATGACTCCTCCATCTCCCCGCCTCACATCATGGACATCTGCTTCATTCTCTTAAGGAACTGCACAGGATCCTTCTCAGACATTTGGGTTCTCAGCACTTCCAGTAATCATGTCCTCCTGATGAAATCCATGCTTCCTTTCCAATCTGTTATTTGCTCATCCTTCCGTCTCTTAGGTGAGAAGATCAGTCTTCTAGGACAGGCTGCATCTGCCTTTTCATCTAATATGACTAAGAGTTTCTGGTTTCATGCTGGCTTGTGCACTAGTGTCCAGTGTAAAACAACCCTTTCTTTTTGGATTAATAGGCCATTTAGCTCATGTTCCAGCAATGTCCATTCCTCCGTGGAGAAATCCATCTGGGCTGGCTGTATTCCTTTACTGTGTTGTGTCCTATGCGGTTGTGTCAGCACTTACAGAATCTTGAAAAGGGATGAAAATCTGTTAGAGTTCTTTGGATCTTTTTTATATGTGAGAGATAATCCTGGTTTAGATTAGCTGTAACAGTATGCACAGCAGCTCCTTGTGCTTTTTCACATGACTTTTTGTCATTGAGTTTTACATCTCCTTATGTCTCTCATGCCTATGTCCATGCCACTTTTTTCCAGCATTTAGTATTCTACAGATATGTATAAAAACAGTCTTCTCTTTACAAAACTTCATCTTCAACTGTGTAATTTCCATTTTTTGACAAATTCAAATGCTCAGTCAAGACAAAGTCTAGATATTACCCAATTGCCTGTGTTTTGACTTAGATTGCAATCCTAGTCCTTTTTCTGGCTTTCAAACAGCAAGATTGATTTTTGATATTTCGCGTTATGGAGACTTTTATGACCTGATTCTTAATAATTTGTTTCTTCTGATTAATACATTTCCTTCTTGTAATTTATTTTCATACAGCTTGTGGTATTCCACAGGTTTATAAATCATGGCTTGAGAGTTAGCCTAGTTACCTGAAAATGACTAAATATAGCTAGTTCTCTAAAAGCAACTTCCACCAAAATTAAAGGGTTCATGTGCTTTTCTTTTTGATACCAGCTGATTGGCCCTCTGTAGTAAAAACCTCTTCCACCTCTTTCCGTGTTTCTAAAGAACCATCGCTTGAGAATGGGTTTGGTTGTGTTGTTTTCACATTCTGGCTTTGTTGCACTATATTGTGTTAAAAAATCTCAGAGATGGGATGTTTGACAGGTATCTATGTAATTCAAATGTGTAGGTTCCAAACTTGCCTAATTTATAGACTAATGGACTTCCTAAAGTACAAGCTTTCCCCAGTTTTCTGTTGGTGTTGAAAGCCTAAGAGTTTTGTCAGAGAGTGTGTTCCAGTATGTTTGCTGAAAATCAAGGGTTTTCACATAATTTAAAAATACACGCTCTGCAAAAATATGTATCTTTCATCTTGAACATTCATTTGATGTGACACAAGTTTGGATTCTTTGACACAAAGGCTATTACTTCAATGCTTTCAATTTTCAAGAGAGGGATTCCTCTTGAAAAAGAAAGGGTTCTATTATCCATGAATTTGCACAGATGTGAGTGATCTGAAGAAGGTCTTTTGTAAGTGAAAGTCTTGATGAGCATATTTCTTTAACACTCACCTGAACTTTTAGCTAAACACTTCTACAACCTTTCATTGTTCTTTTTTCAGAGCCAGAAAAGCAATCAAGCTTCTGACAGTTTTTGTTTCCCCAAAAGAGAACTTTAAAACAGAAGAGCAATTATGTCAAAAGCAGTTCCTCCTTGCCCAACCCCAGAACAGAAATGCTATCACCTGATTTATGGCTCAGAGCAGCTAACCACCGCAATTCGGAATCGCAATTACTCACGAGCGGCCGTATAAATCATCTGGATGGACACTGTTCCAAAAATATGGATATTGAATAAATCAGAGGAAATGGCAATCACCTGGTTAATGTTCACCAAATGGGGAGAGAGTCCAAATTTGCTGAATAAATTATTTGTTAAGAATTATTCACTCACTTCTACTTATCGCCATCTTCGCCAAAAGCCTCCAGGCTCTTAGAACCGTTAGATCAGTGCTAAATGCATGTTTCATAGTGTAATGACTGAAGCAGGAGTAATAAAAATGTACTTACCGCTGTCAAAATTAATCTGTTAATAGGAAAGTTTGTGGCAAGCATTCTGTAACTCATATCTGTGAGGAAACAGGTTCCCCATTTACAGAAAACGGTGCTGTTTTTTCTTAAGCAGTGAGCTGCCTATTGTGTAGGTAATTACAAGGAGGCCTATGTTGACCTGGCAATGAGGTAGTGTATCTAAATACCTGAAGTGAAGGAGAAAAACAGAAATGAAAGCAGAGGCCCCATCTGTTAGACTGTAATGATTGTGCTATTTGAAGGCAGAAAGGTTTGTCTGAAGCAGCTGGTTTCTCTCCAAGTGACCTTTTAGCATTTCTGCTTTTGCCGTCTGACAGATGTGTCAACTCAATAATTTCAAAAGCCCCTGAGTAAATAACCAATTGTGAGCAAGGATGACCCAAAGCGATGACAAAATGGGTGCACACAGCACATTACAGAACATAATACCTACTGAAAGAATGGGCAACATTATCGAAGAGGAAAAACATTTTACTCTTTATTTTTGAGTAAATGGTTTTCCTGCCCACAGATCAGCTGGTTTTGGGGGGAAAAAAAGGAACTGTGAAGTGAATGGAGGGGTATTGTGATGTGTTTGCCCTTGGAGCACGTCTGTAAGCTGGTTGCAGGACTCAGGTGGCATCTCTGAGCTCAAAATGGACTTTGCTTCTGCCCGCAGCTGGGAAGAAGGACTGAAGGCCAAAGCTAATTGGCTTTGTGAATGATTGGGGAGCTGCAGAGAGGTGACTGCAATCAGACAAGCCCCAACTGACTTTAGAGTCACCTGAGAAGTTTCCAGAAGTGAGGCAGGTGCTGGTGGTGCCCCTAGGCGGGCTGCGGATGCCCCGGCAGCACGGAGCAGCACGAGCACGCTCGACCTCGAGCCGAGGGCCCGCACTGCTCGAGAGCGCCGCCTCTGCAGGGCCATCGAGGACCCTGCGCTGAGAATCCGGCCTGCTAAATTTAGTCGTATTTAGTCATAGTTGCACTTCAAAGCCTGCAGAGCCCTAGAGGAGCTGACAGCACCGACAACGCCAAATCAGCCGGCATTTCGCTGATGGAGAGCAGCAGCATAAAGACAAGATTAGAAGTCAATCAGTTCATGCTCTAAGGTGGCTGGGTCTCCTCGCTCATTCCTTATGATGTGGAAAATGCTAACCAAATAAATATTCTTTATACAGTCCACTTAATGGGAGGGGGAAGTATTTTAAAAACCGTTTGAGACCAAAAGAAGGCTAGTGCTGAGAGTCAGGAGATCTGGCCTAAGCTGATGTTCTGCTACAGATCTAGCTCACACTCGCCACACACCTGTTTCCTCGGGTGTAAGATAAGACTAATAATACTCCCCATAATGGTGCTGTGAAGTATAATTCATTATCTTCAGTAATGAACCCTGAGCTCTGGGAAAAAAGTCTCACAGAGAAGTGCAGGGGATTATTGAGCTTTTTTTTTTTTTTTTTTTTTAATATTACCTTTGACTTATATAAATCAGTTTATCAAATTAAAATACAGTCAGGAAGTCTGATAATGCTAATAATATAACAGAATATCCCAGATGTTACAGACCTAAGCAGGTCCAGCATGCCAGGGCTGTGAACAACCACCTTACAAAATCTCAGTGCAATGGCCATCAAAACCCAGCAAAAGTCCAATTCTTAATTAAAATCTGCTTTTAACGTAAGACCAGGTGCTTTTATTTAAAAGACATCAAGATTCTTAAAGATTTGCAGTTGATGTACTGCAAGGTCTTCACGAATGAATAAAGATGCAATTAGTAGCAATTCCCAAAAGTGTTGATCATATAAATATGCTGAAAAGGTGATAATGAATATGCTGAGCATATAAATATAAACTTTTTTTTATCTGCATCAACATGTATTTTAATTTAATAGAATTTTAAATCCATTCTGTACAATATGAGACAGTGCAAAAAGGGGCTTACAGTTAAGTTATGGGGAGCGGTGGTTCTGCCAATGAAGCTTTCTCAAACTTCTCTGTCAGTTGTTTCACTTCATCTCCCATTTGGCTGCATCAGCAGTAGCTGATGTGCTGTCAGCAGGGGCTGACCATGTTCTGTTTTGGCAGTAAGGATTACTTGTAGATTTTTTTAAAGTTTCTATTTAAAAAAAAAAAAAAAGTTGTAGAATTGAAATCCTCTGAGCAAAGATCAAGAAATAAGCTAGATTTTACTTGACAGTAACACAGTAAATATCCTTAGCCTTCTTATGACATCAACTCTAATGACGAGAAAAAAAAAATTCAGATTGTGGATCCATGAGCGTGTTAACATTTGGCCTGATTTAGTGATGCGCATAACTACCTGCTACTATACAGACTCAGAGAGCACAGGAAAAAAAAAGAAAAAAGAAGGTGTGGCCTTTAGAAAACATTTTAATTAGAAAGGCACAAAGTTGAAAACTGGCAAAATTCAGGATTAGAAATAAAATTTCACATTGCTGCAGTTTTACCATATATCCCACGGAGGCTTCTGCCATTGCAAGAAACTTATCCATTTTATCAGCAGAGAGTTGTCACTGAATAACAGTTCTGTGAGGAGTTCCAGAACACGTGATCCAAACGTGTAAAGCCCCCCCAGACTAAACAGGACACGTATGCACTTAGCTACCTTAGCTTGGCTGTATGTGCTTGATCCGCGGAGCCTGCCACCACTGCACACGTGCAGTCTGTCGACCCTAAATCTTGGCTGTGAGAGCTATTGACCCTTTTCTAATTTAATGCTCTCACTTGCTAAAATATCTCATATGTCATGGATCATTTCCACTGGATTTACACAGGGGGTCACCCTGATCCTTACCTCCGCCATTCTTCTTTAATCCTATCACTGCTCTTTTTCTTCTCTCTCCCTTCAGTCCCTGCAGCAATCGCTCCCAATTGCTTCTTGGGCTGGACCTGCCCATCTTGCAGCAAGCTGTTCCTGTGAGCAGACCTGACTTGCTCCACATCCTTCCTTGATGGCAGTATCCAGTTTCTAACCAGGGCCAAAACATGGAATTCACCAGTCCAGCCTTCGTGGTAACTCAGGCCAGGCTGCTGTGACCTGCTGTGGTCATGGACACTCATCCTTGCAGCTCTGACTGCGTGGGTCTCCATTCTGAAACACATTTCTGGTGCTTCAGAAACTTTAGTCTCCTGGGATCCACATAGCAACTTGTCCAAATCCATAAAATTCCCCAGAAACTGAAGCGTGACCTCACTGCATGAGTGACCTGCAAGAACACAGCAAGACTTATAGAAGCATCTATAGCCTTCACTCACATGGCAGATAATGTCCCAATTAATGAACCATCACACCTTAAATGGAGGTTTCTATTCTATTTGAAATACCTTTCATATATTACCTCATTGATTCCTGTATTTTTCTCTGATCTTTCTTCAGGAAGAAAGTGCAAAAAAGCCTAAGGACCAAGCAGTGCCAAACAGGCTGTACGGATGCTCTCAGCCTCCATGCTGGCTCATAAACAACAACCCACAGTATCTGATTTCAGATACCACGGCTGCGAGACACACTTGAGGTCTGTGGGACCATTCTGTTGTACTGATTATCACCGGTGTACCTTCAAAGGCCGGTGTAAAATAGTCCAACACATTGCAAGAGTTGATAATAGTAGCAGCAGAAGCTTGTCATAACTGGGGACCTTACACCTGGGGAAAAATTCAGAAACTGTTATGTGACTTCTGTACTTATCTCTTCTACTGTTCTATACCTTGCTACGGTATCTAAAAATGCCCCATGTCCGTCTCTATTAGGTTTTCTATGCAGGTTTTTATGAAAACAGATTATAAATTCAGGGTCAGTAACCACGGCGTCAGGTAATTTATCAAGTCATTACCCAGATGCAGTGCCTGACATTAGCTGTCTTAGGCTGCAATTTGCAGTAGTAGAGTGCAACTCCCTCCACAAGGAACAAGGTGTGTTTAACACCACACAATGTTAATTTATCAAAGAATACCTTTTCAATCATGATCATGTTAGATTAGAAGAGAATGATGAACAGTTCCAGTTTTTAGAATATCCTTGTATTTCAGAGGAAACACACTGTTTTCATTGTGCTTTTCTGCTCTGCCTTGAAAAACTGCTTTGGCAGGCTTTTTCCTATCCACTTTTGCAACACTATGTTACAGTATCTGGAAAATGGTATTTTTTTCGTCCTATCCATTTTGTCCATTTCCATTGGGCAAACACTGGTCTTCTTTACCTTGCGTTTTCTGCAGAGGTAAAAACAACACATCACTTTTTGCTTAAGAGCTCCAGTTTACACAGCGCCTTGTCAGAGCAAAATTATTTAATTTGTTCAGTGGTGTGCAACCATAGGGACAAACTAACTCAAAAGGACCGGGCTAGCATATGTACAGCAAAAGATAGGTGTTGTTTTTATTGCAAACTACCACAGGAGTATTTCTCAGCAGAAGTCTAACAAAGTTAAGCACTGATGTAAGTATGAAATTCCTGCTGGCTTTAATAGCAGAGCAACATTCCAAAATCTTCCAGGCTTGGTCAGTGCAGCATTCAGGAGCACCTTGAAAATAAAATATCTTTTATATAGTGTAGAATAATTCATTGGAGTCATGTTTGAAACCGCTCAAGCTGTGACTGGACTCAGCACACCAGAGTCTATCATATTTACCATAAATCAGGTCCTGTAAAATGGGGACCATTGTTGCTTACATATTCACACGTTACCTGCAGGATGCAACCGGCAAGCTCCAGCACATCCCTGGCTTTTCGTGCTTTGCCTCCTAGTCAGTTCAGCCAGGAACTGCAGGATACCGGAGTCAGAGAGTATCCTGTTGCCAGAAACACACGCACAAGATTCTGGCAAAACAGTACGAGGACATGGTATGTTCTTTAGCTCCTGGGTAGTCCCATGAAAGGCACATGAAGAGCACAGGGATGCGGCCCTCGTGTTGCTCTGGAAAGCTGTCCACAAGCTGGCGTGGGGAAAAGGAGACCTCAGCCACAGGCAGGCCATTCAAAGGCTTCTTGAGGTCACAGCAGTGTGAGCTCTGTTTTATTAAAAGCTGTTGTCTCTTTTAAAATGCCCATATAAACGCAGTGCAAGGAAGGAAGCGGCTCCCAAATCTCAGCCCAGAGGTGATGTGCTCCAGAAACAGGATGCATGGATTTTCAAGACAGTATGTCATGTGTAAGGCATCCTCAGATCCTTCTGGGTGAAAACCTCTTTGAATCGCTACTACTGACCAGCAAATAAGCATCTCAGAAATCACTTTCCCTTGCCCGCTTTTACCTCATCTGTCCAGTTTAGCTATTTCTAGGTCACCTAATATAATATCCAGATGTTTCCTTGTTTTAAGAAAGGGGTTAGAATATGATGAAATGTTTCTGTTATTGGCTCACAGACAGGATTTCGTGGGATATGAAATCAGGGAAGTCATATTTATAGCAGCTTTATCTCTAAAACATGTTTCTGTTGAGACCTTGCAAAGTCCCTATCTGTCGAGGTTTGGGGCTGCAGAGTGAGATGTATCTTCAATCTGATTTTCCCAGTTGTACTGGGTGAATTCTTCTTATTGACAGGTGAAGAAGATAGGAACCAGGCTGATCATATTTTTGGTCTCATATTGAATTTCGTTACACAAATAATACCCAGATACCGTGGTGAACAGCAAGCTTCTGTAATAACAAATCAGCGTAGAAGCTGGAAAGAGATGTAATTTCATCTAGAGTTTTATTGCATACTTGAATCCATCTGAAGTGGTAATAATACTAGAAAAAAAGCATCTAATATGTCCTCATTAAATGTTTGAAGATGAGTACAGTCGTTACTTTAAATGGTGTGCTGTAGATTCTCTTAGAAAAATGTGAAGCCTGGAAATAAAAAGATGCTTATTCAGAATCTCAGATCGGCAGTGGACCACACAGCAAGTCACTGAACTGTCCAGGAGCTTGTCTCTTACTTGCATGAGCCGATCTCCTGAGCATAAGTGATTAATTTTAATAACTATGTACCCAAAAAACTACATTTAGGCACAGATGGAGATGTCGAGTTTGTGGCACCTTGATTTTTGGAAGCTGGAACAAAATAAGCAAAACTCTCAGCATATTGTGCATCGCAGCAGAGTGGATATTACAGCTCAAGCAGATCCCGGCTTTCTTTCCCGGCTCTGGGGGGCTCTGTAGTAATAAGCGTTTGTTTACTAGTGTGAGTGCTGTTGCAGCAGCCAAAAACTGGTAGATGATTTGGTTAGACCTGTGCCACGTTCTCCACACTGAGGGATACAGAAACTCTAGACTGGTTTAGTATTTTTTTCCTATCGCTCCTATACAAGGATCCAAGGATATATTGTACCATAATATGCACGTTGCTTTCAGAAGCACTGCACCATTTTCATTTTGCACATAAAAAATAAATGTTTGTCTGAAGAAAAAGCTAAATATTTTTATTTAAAGAAAAAGCAAATATTCCAGAGGGATGACTGCCTTGAACAATTTTGTTAATATAAAATGTCACTTATATTAAAGACATACATTTTACTTTACCTTATTAGAGATATGACTAATCATTTTGCTTAAAAATTGTCTAATATTGATTTTAAGAAAGACTGTATTTCTAATCAGGCAAGCATAACAGAACATTATTACAGTAAGAATAAGATTTTTACCATACAAATTATATACATTATTGTATTTTATTTCATGTCCCCACATAGTGATTTGGTGCATTAAACAAAAGTTAAAACCATAGAAATAGTTTCCTGCAACTTACTGTGCTAAAAAATCCTTAGATACAGACTTACAAATATTTTTATTGTGGATGATTTTAAAGGATATCACTGTTTTACAGTCTAATTTAAACCTAAAAAAGACATCTGATTCTGACATTGTGTAAAACTGTGGGGAATCTCTGGAGATGGGAGCTGTGCATTGAGGAACACATGTGGGCTTCCAGAGTTCATAAAGCAGGCATAATTTTTCTAGTAAATCACGCCCTTGTGGATTGCAGGATGCTATGGTCGAAATTATAGCCTGAAACTCGTATTGGAGTAATGTATATCTGCATTTAATAAACATCTCCTTTGGACAAATGCAGCTGTGTAATAGTAAAAGCATCACTATTAACAGCGAGACCATGCGTGCAACCCCATTAAACATTTTCCAAAAGGAGAAAGCTTTCTAGAGAAAAACAGCTAGCCTCTAAAAAAAAAAGAAAAGAAAAGAAAAAAGCCCTTCTATGAGTTGAAAAGGACAAGTGACTATAAAAATGTAAGCAGTCAACCCCCAGCTGAGAAATAAAAATAGAAGAAGGGCCATTAGGCCCAGAGATGTCATCTGTGTCCCTCCTCTATATGTCTGTGCAGGGGATGTGAGGCAAGGGAGAAATGCATTGTACTGGTTCACCTCCCCGCACAAAAGTATATTGTGATATTATACCATCTGCTTTCCAGTCAATAGCAAGGCTTCCTCAGTGCCTTCTGACATTGGCTTATAAAATGGACACGGGGTCAGTATTTTAGTTTCATTTTCGTGACTAAAAAAGCAGAAAATAAAAGTGCTTAATTAACTGTTAGTGCAACAATAACGCTTGTGTGTAACTGACAAATTTGGTGACTTACTTTAGGTTGGATCATAATCTTCTTATTGAAGACCCTGACTGTCAGTCTAACAGCCTGCCCATAGGGCCCTAGGTACATGATGGGGCTTGTGCGGATTTGTGTCACACATTAGCAGCTCTGGGCTTCTCCCAGGCTGGGCTGGGAGGACACCCCGTCATGCAGGCAGTGCTCGTACTCACTCCAACTGCTTGGAAAACAGGGAAAGGAGTCAGGGAGAGAGACACAGGACTCCCAAAAACGTGTTCCCGGCCCAAAGCGAGAACCCCCAGCTCTCCGAGAGCAGTTTTTTAGGGCATTCCCTCACAAATACCAAGGCATTCTTTTTTTTTCTCTCTTTTTTTTGTCTGCACTTCGGTGTCTAACCACATTCCCTTCACTGTTTGTAACAGTTTGGTTCCCCTTGCAAAGCTTTTCAGGATGTGCAAATGTAATGTTTAATATCAAGCCTTGTAAAAGCTACACTCTGAAAGTGGACAGATGTTTCCGAGTAGGTAATGAGTAACATCTTTCTCCAGCTTTCTTGGCAGACACAACTGAAAACAAATACATATGCACACATAGGTTATACTTCACTCGGAGAAATAATATTACTGGCAGTTTCCTTTCAGGGGCCAAGCTGGTCAAAGCAAAGGATTTTCTCACAACATTCAATATCTTAGTTCCTCCTTTAATTGCCTGAACCAGCCTAACAACCCAGAAAAAAATCTTCTTAAGCCATTGCCAACTTAATCCAATACTCATTTCAGTCTGAAGATCAGGAAAAATAGATACAGTTTGCACACTGTAGGTTCTCTAATGCAAATTAAATTGGTCACAGGAAGCCATTATAGTCATACAAATGAACAAATAAGCTTTCATAAATAAAAGAGGACAGAGACCTGAAGGTGGCTTATTTTTTAGTGCAGAAACATCAATACACTGTTAAATAATACTCAGTCAGACAAAAATCTAATGGGAAATAGAAGGTCATTAAGAAAATTAGGACAAGCTATTCTTGTGTTAAATACAAAGTAAAAGAGTATTTAGAAAAGAAGACAAAATACACTTTCTCAGCTTTAGCTACTCAGATATTATCAAGGACACCGCTTTTATTGCTTCAAAGGCAATGAAAGGAAGAAAACCACATGCATTTTTTGTTTAACTTTGTTAAATCAACTTTAAGTATTGCTTTAAGACCTTGCAGGTGAATTAAGAATGTTATTTCCATCTTTCTTTTAGCTGATATGGCACTAAGTTTTGTCATCTGCATTAATATAGTAGAAATCCCAAAAGAACTATATATATGTGTGTGTGTGTGTGTGTGTGTGTATATATATATATATATATATATATAAATCCCAATAGAAACTGCATTACGCATTACTCTGACCAGTAGTCCAGGTCTGCAGAGAGCTCCAGTGACAGCAGCTCTTTTGATCTGCTCTAAGGTCTAGCAAAGAGGATTTTGCCCTGATTTTTGATTTTAAACTAATACATCCTTGTGGCTTTTATATGGGAGGTTGGTATCAAGTCACTGGATTTTAGGAAGTGTGTCGTGACGTGATAAACTGGCCTTTGCCTGGGGAAAAGAGCAGCAGGTGGTCAGCATGTGTTCTCAGCCCTTCCCAGAGCAAGCTGCCTTTAACATGACTAAAACAACAGGAACGACAAACTGGCACTTACAAAATCACTCCAAAAATCCTTTCATAAATAATTAGGGCTATATAATGCTCCCAATTTCTGAGCTATGATTTCCATGGCTACTGACTGGAATTAGGAGTCCCACGCAGGAGTCAAGGGCAGCTCCAGCATCCAGCTTTTCCTCAGTGTGTCTTTTCTCTGTGATCACATCTTCCTGCTTTTCCAGCATTTTGGACATATTCAGCTTGTCCGGTCCCACTGTGACTTCTTCGCAATGTGAAATAAAACTGCGGACATCAAGTAACTTACGCAACATTTTTGTTCTTTTCAGGAAATTCCAGGACAGTTTTGAAACTTTTGAGGTTATTACTCAAAACGGGTCAGAGAACTAGGTGCTCTTTGTACCATCTTTCCACCCCGGAGCTCTTCTCCTTGGCTGACTGTTTGTTGGCAGGTGCGGAGGATGATTGTTCGAGTCAGATCATAAGTCATCATTTCCACATGTCCAACAAATCTTAACAAATTGAAAGCTAAGTGATGGTAAGACAGACACGAGACATTCTCAGTACAAGCCTTCACACCTACCCAAAAATAAGGATTGGGAAAACCACAAAGTGGGGAGAAGCACCACTGTAAGAATACGCAGAAAACCACCAGTATGAATTTGAAATATTTCAGTAGAATAGCTAGTTATAAATGCATTTTGAAGAATTTACAGATACACCCAGATAGCATTGCTGCCTTTATGGAAATCAGTTTAAGGTGTAAAAGCAGTAAGATTATTTCTGTGGGTCTTTCTGCCCCATCCTGTAGCATTTAGCAGAGAATCGTTTGCCTCCAACCAATGGCTTAAAAAAATCCAGTATAATTGATTCATTCCTTGTCGTTTTCTCAGTCATTTTTGGAGTTATTTCTCCAGACTGCCATTGGTTTCCCTGGCTACCACATCCTCCTGCCACTTGCCTAAGGGTCTTCTGCATTTGAAACAGAAAATTCGAGAAAACTCATTAAACTTGAGCTCACTATTCTTATTTTTACTCTTTTTTTTTAAAAAAAACCACTTTGCCACAACAGTAGTAGGTATTTTGCTATAAGAGTCCCAGCGGGCACTATTTGCTTCAATTCCCAAAGTAGGAAAGAGGACGAGGTTTCAGGAGAACACGCAGACTTTGGCAGCGACACCGGAGCACAGCGGCGCCTCGCTCACCCGCCGCGGCTCGGAGCGGCCCAGCGGAAGCAGCGCTGCGGCTCCCCACACCGGGGGCAGGTTTATGCGGCGCGCAGGCGACGCAGCTGCACGAGGGCCGCGTGCCGGAGGGGACAGTGCCGGGCACCGGCGCCTGGGTAAGCAGGAGCCTCGACTGCGTTTCTTGTCCCAGCAGTACGCAAAAAAGGACCTTTTTCTTTTTTTCTTTTCTTTCCCCTGTGCGTCTGAATTGCTTTCTGTGGAAACTGGAATCGCCTCTAGCCATGTACAGTTTTGTGCTTTCATTTCCTACGTGCCCATACAAACAACAATATTTTACATAGTGCCATAGTGCTTTGTGCTATTCCAGGGAGCAAAAGTTGAAGAATCCTCTCTTTAAGAATCATCTCTTTAGATCGCAATTTTAAGAAAGTTTATTTGAGGCAGAAAAGCTTGTTTGTGCCTTAAAAAACTTTGTCAGTAAATGAAAAATAAGAAAAAATACACTTTGCTTTTATTTATTTTATTCTGTTTTGTTCCGAAAAGAGAAAAAGGGAAACATTTCTTTTAATGAAGATAGGCTCTTAAGAGACACTGCATAAAGGAAAGCATTCAAGAGGAAGCGCCACAAGATGTGCACACTTGGCTCCTGGGAAAGGAGGGAAGACGTGTGTTGTAGCTAAGGCACAGACCAGCTCCGGCTAAATCCCCAGCTCCATCACTATGACTCTGTGATCCCGGGGAAGTTAAAAGCCTCCAGTATAAACCTGGCCCTATTAAAATTAACAGCCAAACTCTCATTAATTTCAGCGTTACCTTCTGTGCTTCAGCTATACTGTGGTTTATCAGCACCCGTAAAGAGGCTCAGCAGCAACCCCCTAGCCCACGCGAACTACAGAAGGACAAATTAGCATTGGTGCCATGACACCAGATAGCAGAGAGCTCCTAACTAACATGCTTCTTTCAATGGAAACCACAGACACCTCTGAAGCAGCAACAAGGAGTGTTAATTATTTCTACCCAATTAAAACGCCCGGTCTCTGTTGCTATGCTGAGCTGGCCATGGTGCCGCCAGACACCGTGCACTCCAGATGTAAGAAAGGAGAACACATTTCAATGAGATGAACAACTGCAAAGAGGTAAGACGGGCCAAAGTGCTGCTTGCAGCATGGGTAGGCTATTAGGAATATTTTGTTACTCATCATAACAAACATAATTTTTAGGGACAGTTTTGGAGCAGGTTTGCAGAGAGCTATGGGGAGCATTTTCTAAAGAGACATCCTAGGAAGGATGTGCAGATGCCACTTGTTCATAAAGATGCACTTTAGGGCTACCAACACTTCCAAAAAACAATGCTGTCAGACCCCAGCACCTTCATTAATACCATACATATAACAAGATATAACAACACATATAGATATAACATGGTGAAGCAGTTGGTGTGTTTGAGCACATGGTCAGTTGTCAGTTTGTGTTTTGTTTGTAAAGTATCTCTAGGAGAAGCTAATGAACTTCCCAAATAGGTTGGCATGTTTTGTGACTGACTGTGATTTAAACCTAGCAGTAAAAGAAAAAAGAAGACAAGGAAGGTAGTGGTTAATTGACCTTTATTGTGCCTTCTGGTTCATTTAGAATTGGAAATTAAATTAACATGATAATTCAGTCCTACTGTGTTAAGACTGCTATAAAACCATTACATTTTATGGCCATTGATTTAACATTTTTTTCTATTAACCGGGTTTAATTTTCAATATTGTCATGCAGGTTCTGAAAAGTGATAACTTGGAAGAACCCAAGTGAATGAAGCACTGTGCAGCTCTTTTATGTCAGTAGCTCAATTACAGAAAGGTACAAGCCCAGGCCACCAGACGCATGTAGTAATTCTGGAACCAACTGCATGCAAAGTGGGCATAAGTACCCAGAAACACATGGATTTACCCAGTTTCCAAAGTAAGACTAGCACCGTCTGTCATCCAGCACCCCAAATTTAATATCAAAGGAAGAAATCAGTTATCTTGAAATGTTCTCTGTATACCTGTTTAAAAAATATTGAAACAGGGAGCATATTTTGCATGTCAACCTGCTCATCCCTTCCACCTTCTAAAGAAAATACAGGTCACTATTTCTTTAGAAAGAAAAGCTGAAGTTCCTTTCCCAATCTGTAATCTTGCAGCCCTTGTAGACATATACCAGAAACTGCACAAAACATGAAGTGTTTGTTATTCTTTTCTATTCAAATACTGTACATATATCATTCTTGTATTAGACTATATTTAGGTCATGAATTAACAATTAAGCCATCAACTTTAAAGTAGAGCTAGTTAGAAATCCTTGGGGAAGGTCTGTTCTATGAACTCCAAAATGCCGATTTAAAACAGAAAACAGTTTTAGGAAAAGGTCTCTCAGGTCTCTCAGACAAGCATGGGAATATAAGGGTGGTCTTCCAAATGTGTCATTCAGGAAAAGGTAGTAAGTGTTACTTTATACACACATATCTGGATATTTTTTCATTTCTCAAAAAGCCATTGTACAGTGTTGCCACATCTTTGCAAAATAATCTTTCCTGAGGGTCAGTACTACTCTTGAAATATTAATTTCTCCTGTACGAAGTTAGACTTCAATGCAAGGAGAATGGCACTTTTATAATACTTTTCTTCCTGAATTGCAGAGAGAGGTTGTGGAGTCTCCTTCTCTGGAGATCTTCAAACCCGCCTGGATGCCACCCTGTGCCCCGTGCTCTGGGTGTCCCTGTTGGAGCAGGGGGGTTGGACTGGATGATCTCTAGAGGTCCCTTCCAAACTCAACCCGTCTGTGATTCCGTGATTCTATGAATTGCTCTTTATTATTCTTGTGTGCTTTTCCTTCTTTGAACATACAGATTCTCTACAAACTCATCATATGAACATTCTGTTTCCTATTTTCCCATAGTAAAAGGGTTATTCCTGAGCAATTTCTCATAAAACTTACACAAAAGTAACACTAACAGTATGCAAGCATATGGGAAATATCCTATAACAATTAATAAGAACATGTCACAGACAAAATCCCACACCAGCAAAAAGGACAACAATCTATTTCTTTTTCTCTCTTTTTGCTAAGTATGGAAGTATGCACTGAATTCCCCACATACCAGAAACATTCTGCTATGACACTTGGCTCTTTAACCTGCCAGAGCTGGCAGCAAATAAGGGAATAAAACTGTTTTGTACTATTGTTGGCAATAAACACCCGTCTGTGTTAATTACCCTCTACATCGATACCCATCGCTCTGCCAGCACTTGCTGCTCTGCAGCTTCTCCGCGAGTGGCTTCCACCCAAGGAGCATCTCTGCAGCTAGTAAAGCCTGAGGAGCAGAAGCTCCCAGGAGCAGCAGGGCTCCCGCAGCACATGGGTTACGTCCAGGTTACGTCCAGGTGTATCTGCACACCCCACGGAGCTGCTGGCAAGCTGGAGTTGAGCCCAGTGAGGCAGATTTAATGCTATATGATATTTTGCCTTGTGTCCCAAATTTTGGTAGGGAAATGCTGTTCAGAATGCAGTCATCAAGTTACACAACAAGTAATAACAACCAGGGGAAATTAACATTCAATGGTAAATTAATTTGACTTCTATTGCCAGCAAGGACTAAAGAAGCAGCAGTAAAGTTTTGGTTTTTTTTTCCAGAAGGGTGATCTATGGTCCTCTACTATATGATTTTGTGGAGGAGCTCAGGACAAACAAATTATAGAATAGGTGAAAAATAAAAAAGAACAGTGTGCTGAAGGTGTAGGAATGGATGGTTTATAGGGACATTAACAGAATGTGAAAGGCTAAGCCCTGTATAAGGAAAACTACAGGTATTGTTTATCTACTATTTACCTGAAATCAGAGATGCAAAAGTTTTATTTAGCTTTATTAGCCCTGTTTTCAAAGAGCTTTCAGATGGAAGGTTTTTGTTTTGTTTTCAGATGATTTGGAATTACTTTGAACTCTTTTCTTTCTTGTTATGGAATGCAAATATGTCTTCATGTAATACTCTACAGTTTCTGTCGTATGCTGTCAAATATCTATGTGTGCATATATACACATCTATATACCATGATCTCCAAAAAAGCTTTATGTGGGGACGGGACCAGGTTCATATGGCTTTGTCCTTATGATAACAGATTCATCAATCCTAGCCAAGGCTCTGCCAGACTTAAGAGCAGTTTTACTTCTTTTGTGCAGAACAGTTCAAGTTCACCTAATCTCCCTGACCCACAACTGATAGAAAGCCTGCCTCAATGCAGGCAGATAGTAGTACTAGCGCCCACCATTCCTCACTATTCCTGTCTTGGAGCAGCACCTTTTATTTCCAGCAGTTATAGCAAAATAGGATAGGAAAAAGAGGAGGAAACAAAACTGTCTTCATATGGTTTCTCAAATCCAGACAACTTCAGGCTACGCAAAACAGAAGTGAATCCTCTATTTTCCCCTCTGTTAAAATGTTTCAAAAACAGAATAATCCAATACCTGGGGGATGGCTGAAATTTTTTAATTACATTTTTTCCCGTGAAAAAAAATAGGTTCTTTCTCTGAATAGATAATCACAGGGACCACCTGTTTCCGATTGAAATTTTGAAAGCTTTGCTGAAAGCTTCCAAACCTCATAACTTAGTAAATTTTGAGGGCTTGGGAGTTTGGACTAAATGGAGGAGATTAAGTACAAATCCTTTTGATGATAATGATTTTTTTTTTCCCATATGAATAAAATGATTTTCCTACTAGACCTTATGAAGGATAAGAAGTCTACAGCAAAGCTGCACAGAGCTCTGACAAAGGTGCACGGAGAGCCCTGAGCCTCCGTACAGATGTAGAGAGCTGCTTCCTTGGGCCAGCAGTAAGTGAAGAACGTGGCGAGTCACAATAGCAGCTATCACAGGAAATGCTCAGAGGGAGATGGGCCGTGTAAGAAAATGGAGAGGGAAAGAAAGGGAAAAACATGTAGATGAGGCACTTCGGACGCAGCTTAGGAGGCAGAGTGGTTATGGGTTTACGGTTGGACTTGACAATCTTTTCCCACCGTAATGATTCTGTGATCCTATATAGGAAGTACCCAAATTCCAGATATATTCAGGTTTTTCTGGTTTGTCCCTTGCTGAGCCAGCCGCAGGAAGCAGGAGATCCTCTCGGGGTGTGCAGCATTCCCGCTTGGCTGGGGTGACACCTGGTCCTGCTCAAACTGCATGGGCAGGAGCAGCCACAGGTCATCGCTGTGGCGTAAGCTGCAGGGGGGTAATGGAAAGAAATATTCTGTGTCCTAAGCTGTTTTGCAAGAGCCATGCGTTAGCTGATGTCAGTGTGGGGACAGGAATTTGGTCCCAACCTTGCCTGCCTTTTTCCAGACCATGCTATTTTATTATTCCTGCATCTTTGGGTTTTACTGCTTCTGTGGGCTTAAATCAAGCAATTAAAGAGTAGAATGTGTTTTCTATTTGTGGTTTCATTCCAACGGCTATTGCGAAATGTTACAGTGACACCATTCCCTGTGTGTCATCTCCGTCATTGCTGCAGATGCACATCTGAACACCACCAGCTTAGGAAACCCGCTGTTCATCTGTCTAAAACCAAAGACCAAGAAACAGTCTCTAAGGAGTTTAAGATTAAAAAAAAAATAAAAAGGAAGAAAAAAAAAAGTAGAAGGGGAGAGAAACCACCAAGACAGATTTCTTATTAAATTCAGTGCAGATTGCTGTTGCTCAAAGGGTGCTACCAGCCGCTCTGAGCTGTCCTGTAGCCGCCGTGGTGACGGCTGGTGGCCTCCGTCGCATTGGCAGCGCGTTGTTGTCCACACCTTACCACCCTTCCCCGCCAGGAAGGCCAAGGACAGCCTCAGCACAGAGGCCAAGGCACCCCATGTCCTCACTGTCCTCGTGTGCCCACACAGAGAGGTGCCCGAGAGGCTCCCTGAGGCCAGTGGGCAGCAGAAGGGGGAGGCCCTTCAGGAGGAGGATGTCCAAGACATGCGGAGAGAAAGTGGAGTGAGGGGTTACAGACCAACATATTTTGGACCACCCCAAACACCTCGTTCTACCTCTGATGCCCACAGAGCTCTCTGGCTTGTGATGGCTCCGTGTTCAGCTTTCACTACCTGCCACCTGCGCTCTCCCATCGTGTTCGCAGCAACCCGCGCCGCCCCTTCGCACCATTACCTCATTTCACGGGCCTGTAGTGATCACAGGAAGGTGTGCAGCAATAGGAAAGACTGATAAATGAATTAATATTAAAAGAGTAACAAGCAATTATTTTAATTAGTTCTCTTCGTGACTGAATTTTCATTACAAGCTTGCACAACCAAATTATTTTAATAAAAACACTGCTGCTTCATTTCGTAAGGAAAGCTTTCAGGCAAAAATGCAGCTGTGTACTTCTCTCAGATATCACAGATCAATACTCCTCTTTTTCCAGACTAAGATTGATTAATACCCATGACATACTAACTGTAAAATGAGCAGAGTACAATTAATCCTCCTTGTGCAACAGAAATAACCCATTAACTGAAGAAAAAAAGTACACAGTGTGTCAACAGCAGCCAAAAGCTTTAGCAAGATTAAAATTGTGGAGCTTGGATTTGAATCTGACTCTAAAAAAAAAAAACCATTTAGCAAGACAGTGAAAGACCAGCACGTGCATGGTCTGGCCTCTGGGTTGGGACACTGACACGTGGATGAACGCAGAGGGGGCCGGCCGCGCTCCTCACACCCGTGGCACCAACACAGCCCTCCCACCCCAGCACTGGTGAGACAGGCTCTGTGTCCTTGGCAAAGGAGACGTGTGTGATACTTGGCTGTTCAGTGGGCTACCCAGTGTACAGACTCTTTAGCATCCAGTATCTGTCAAAACACCTTCCACACACAATGTCTGCCATTAAATGAGCTGGTTTAAGGTTATATTCTGATTTTGCTCTTGTGGTGAATTTTGCCCTTCAGATCAAGAGCATATAGCAATGATTTCAACTGTGCTGCCCCAATCCAGTTGCCCAGGGAGGAACTCCAGCTCCAGCTCCAGGCTGCCCTGGATATATTTTCACTGGGAGTGCAACACTGAGTCCATCATGGTCCAGGCTGGGCAGGGAAAAGCAATGAACCCCCATGGTGGCCAAGTCAGGAGCAGGAAATTCTGACGCATTATTTGCAGATGTCAGGTGGGGTGTTCTTACAAGGAAAAGACCAGGAACAGTTACCCACAGATCTGAATACATTAGGACTGAAGAAGTGTTGCTCATTTTGTCTGTATCTATCATCTTACTGTATACATGTTACCCTGGAAAAAAAAAATGGTATAACTGTTACACTCTGACTTACCACCATCATATGGGTCATTAAATTTGACAACTAGTGTATCTCTTTTTGGCAGCTATGAGTTGCTAGACAAGAGAAGACACAAATAAAAAAGATCAAAAGTTGAAAGCCCTGAGCTCTCGCTGTCTGGAACCAAAGTCCTACGCTGAGAAAGCAACAGAATTGTGAGAACACTCTCTTGACATCAGAAGTTTGGTATTCAGCACACCCTCTCGAAAGCAGCCTGCCAGGAGTCCAAATTTCAGTGTTACTGAAGGTAGCAATCAAAGACAAAAAATGGGGAAAATGTCAAGGTGAGGGAAACAGTCATCCCTCCAGGTACCTCAGTCAGTTTTCAAGCCACATCCTAAGCCAAACACAAATTCACCCCAGAAACATGAGCAGAGACACACGCAAAGAATTACAAAGAGCTGATGCGAGTATACCAAACGCAGGCAGAACTGCTTCCAAATCCACAGGAGTCAGAGGGGATTTCATTCTCATTATAGCTTTAAGTTGATAAAAAGCTATTTTGAACAATGTTTTAATATGTTTACCAAAGGAAAGCAACAAATCCAACAAAAACATCCCAAATTTCTCACAGATGGAAAATGGGATTCAAAGGGTTTTGCATAGAAATCTGTTGAAGTCAGGTTTTGTTTAGACAGTAATTCCTGCAAAGAATCAAACAACTTTCCCCTCCAGTTTTAACTTGGATAGAGCTCTAAACATTGGAAGCCATCTGTCTTTGTAAATCCAATACAGGCAGAAAATGATACTGTTTGACTTGAACCAGAAATGCATGTTCATTTCAGTACCATGGAAGTGTCGGGTGTCAAATCATCCCAAATCTATTTCACCACAAAATGGTTATGCCCTATTAAAACATTTGTAAAAGCCTGACTGATAAGGTACAGACAGAGTTAAAATATACTCTTGAGTGGAATACATATTTTCCATCAAAACTTGTCTGCAAATGCTCAGTGGGGTGTGCAAAGGAGAAAAGGAGGAGAGAGTTCTATCCTGTGATGAAACAAGGAGTATTGATCAGCTAAAAAAGAGAATGATATCTAATGAAGAAAGAAATCTCAGCATGTCATAGGAAGTGAAACAGCAGTTACTCTTAATGGGAAAAATGGTCTGACCATCCCTCTTCAGAGAAAAAAAAATAAAAGTCCGAGGGAGAAAATGTGACTCAATCTGAACCTACTAAGAGACATCAAAGAATAGAGACCCGTGTAATACAACAAAGAGCCTCACAAATGCTGGCACCACCGAGGCAGAAGTCTCCTCTGATGACAAGTAATAAGCTAGGAAGGTTCTTTGGCATTCAGTAAGATGCTAAGGAGTCATCTAAACCCTTAATGTCCCCAAGATGCTGCTCACAATTACATTATTTTTTTAAATCTGTATTTTCTGGAAAGGGAAAAACAGGACTGGCCTTCTGAATTAATATTCCGAAGAACAGCACATGAGTAGGAAACTAGCAACTGGCACAATGCACAGAAGCTTTAAAATATGCATCTAATTGAATAAAACAAGATAAAATTACTTATTTAGAGGTGTTTCTAACATGCTCCCAAGAGTCTGATGAGATGCAGTAGAGGTGAACATCATTCCAAGCTACTGCTGGATATGAAAGAAAAGACCTTTTTGGGGACTCTGTAGCCTGATCCATTCAACAGACTTGTAAATAATCTGGTCCTGGTCTCAACACACTGGTCCTGAAGATGATCAGATGGGAACTCTTCATTTTCTGAAACAACTCCCTTTTCTATTCATAGATTCAGTCTACTACCATAAGATAAATGGACAGAAATATTCAAAAAATATTGCATTAAGTCTTTAAAGACTAGGTCTAAAGCTCTAAGAAAAGAAGTTTCTTTTCTCTTGAAGAGCACCACAGGAAGCACAACCTAGACTTAAACTCGAGATGTTTTCTGGTCACAGTATCATGCTAGTACCTGTAAGAACACGCTTCACTGTTCCAAGTATATTTCTCAAGACAAAAATTCATCTGTGTTAAACTTTCTAGACAGTTAAAATATGGTTGTTTTCCTCAGAAGAATGCACTAGAAGAGTGAAGAAAAAAGTGATATTATCGCTGCTGGAGGATAGGAACATGTGTGCAGGGGAGACAGACCATGCTCACTTCATGACAGAGATCATCTGGCTAGAATCTTGCATGTATGAGATGGGAATTGGGTACCCTAATCACTTCTGCATTCTAAGGTGATATGAGTACAAAATACACTCAGATTGTTCCAAAAATTCATATAGAATGAAATATTCTCATAGAGCTAAAAAAAAAAAAAAAGAGAGAGAGAAACTTTTTTCAAAGAAATTTCCAAAGAAACTTGCTGAATGAGGATACTGATTCTCTAGAATTTTATGGGAACTAAAAAAAAAAGAAAAAAAGGAGGGGGGAGTGAGAAGAGGCACTTTGAATTGGGATCCATAGTGGAGAGTCATGAGAGAAAAGATTTGCAGGGAGATGCCAGATTTGCTGAAGTCTCTACTGGATTGCCAGATGAATCAGGCCTCAGAATATTGAATTAGCAAAATTTATGACTGGGAATTTGAGGAAGTTACCTGTGATATAAAGTATGCTATGTGAATGAAATCTGTTCTATTGACAGAAGTGTATAATGAGCTGAGAGTCTGGTCCCTTCTGCATTGCCCTTCTTTAGCTGCTCCATTTGATTGACAGCTGAGATAGAGCTAGTCAACCACAGGGAAAACAAGGGCAGCGTGCTCTCAAGAGCTGTAGAGCAGTTTTCTGTGTGGTACTTTCTTAAACTTGGGAAGCAGAAAAGGAAAAATGTAAAGCAAATATAAACTTTTAAATCATTAAGTATGCATGCATGTAGATACACACTCACACAGAGGAGGCTTACAGTCTTTCAAGCACCTGGGAGGGCTGGAGCGAAGGTCACAAAGTCCATATTTATTTATCTTGCATCTTCTGCCAGAAACACAAAAAGGCTCCATTGACATATGACAATTATTACAGACTGAAGACCTATCAGACTATTGTTTCTAAAGAAGCTTCCAAAATAGACTGGGATAGGTATTAGATTCTACTCAATGTCATAAAAGTGATGTTAAGTTGCTCTAAAAAGCCACTAAGCGCAGACACAGCACATAAATACATCTCAAACTCCACTTTGGATCAGGTGCCCAGCTACTGTCCTGCACTCCTGAGGATTTTGCCACATCCTACATCTTATGAGCAGAAGGAAGGATATGAACATATAAACAATGTCACAGACATGTTAAAATACTTCTCTAAGACATGTCAAAGAGCGTGGTCCTACAGGAGTTGTCCAAGCACAGTGATTTCCATGACACTTTGAGAACGGACTGAAGATCAGAGCTTCCTTTCCTGAGTCTTTTCTACACACTCTGAGCAAGACAGTCTTCCAGCCGCACCAACACACAGAACGGGAGAGCACCCAGACTCTGATGTGTGTTCCCTTGCATGCATAAGAGCACAAAACAAGCACAGGGTGTCACCAAGAAGGGTGTCAGTGCATGTGAGCACAGAACAGAGGCAATGATCCACTTTGCTTGTGGATCTCAATCTTGAGCCGTCATCTGATGGGTGTCCTGACACCAGGAAGATGTAGCATCCTACTGGTAGAAGAACAGTAGTAGATCTGGTCACCAGGTTTCCCTGTCCTGTTGGCCTCCAGTGGCTTTAATGCCTTTTGCCAAATGCACAAGTTGCTGACTCCAAGTGGCTACCTCCACTCAGTGTGGAATAACCTCAAGGCCGAGAAGCACACAAGGAGCCCATGGACCTACTGCTTCTGTCTTGCATCCAACATTTTGCAGCAGGCTCTGCTGCAGTGTGGCTCTGGCCTATCATACACTATGATTTTCACTACTTAAAGCAATTTGCAGTAGTTGGCAAAATTGCCATCTCCTTTGTACGTATCACTAACCGTTAGAATCGACCATGCACTCACTTCATGGTGCTTATATCAGTTCTTGAGCCGTCTTTAAATTATATAATTGCAGAGGAATGAATCAGGTCACTGTGTCCCGCATGTGCAGAATGACTTTGGGGGCTAGATTCATTCCTCAGCATGTGGAGGACTACATATCTGCTTTGCTGTCACGTTCAGTGCAAGTCCAGTCCAGTCCTGGTGCTTCCACAGTTTCATATCCTCAAAGATACACCCTAAAGACACATGAGATTTGACAATACACTAGATAGCCTGCTGCCACTATTATTCTCAACGTCAACAACCTCTCTGGGTAGATTATTTATAATGATAACACTGCATAATAGATAGTCAAATGTTACAGCTACCAACTACAATACACCTGGATATTTTAAATGAGAAAAGAATTGCTTCAATTTTCCCCATTAAATATTATTTCTATTACAGAGTCCTTGCAAGAATTGCTTGGCAAATATCTGTGAAATAGTCTTTTGTAAAATGATATATAACGATGTTGTTTCTCTTTGGGCAAATGCATGATGCTACCATGAGCAAACACTAACAACGCACAGATGTGAACACTGCTGTGAACATAAATGCTGTCCCTTACAAAAAAAAACACCCAAAGTACTTGCATCTTCATAAATCTTAGGGTTTTATGCATTGTTGCCATTGGAAAAACACCAACATATTGAGTGATGCATTCTGACATAGAATGAGTTTAGTAAGTCTACCTAACCTGGCTTAGCTTCACCTTGTGCTGATTTCGAATCCTACACCTGCCACCTGAACGCTACTGAGTTCATTACTGCTAGTGTAACAAGGTATTCAAAAAGCAGGAAATGTGTTTTAACTGCAAAGATATGCCTTTCTGATTTATCAATTATTACATTGTATCCAACATATTTTACTACAAAAAAACTGTAATGCACTGTGCGTTTTAAAAGATTTTCTTTGCTTTTTTCTGTTGTTTCAGGAAAGTGTAAATACATTGTATCCTACTATTTTATGTTTTTAAAAGGTGACCTATACTTTACATTTCAAATGCGGTTTCTTTAATGAAAATATTGTAATGTCAGTCCATGCAAAGCAAATGCATATTAATATGCGTTTACATCTGTCTCATATTAATATTCATGCCTGAATCCACATCCCTACACAAAGCCAATTTTCTGACCATCTGTGTGATGGCTGGTGGATGCAATGAATAAATTTTATTTGTGAGGGGAGTGATAAATCATGTATCTTCAGTTTTTCACCCACAGTCTTTCCTCTTAGGTGCTAAAATGTTTTCATCATGGCTTAGAATTTTTAAGTAAACCAAACTGATTAACCCCTTCACAGATCATGTATCTTCATTTGCCAGGTGAAAGTCCACAAATAAAGCATACGTGCTTCTGTTGTGTGTCTGAGAAAGAGATACAGCAGTTTTAGCAGTTATATCTCTTTTTCTTTTCCTCTTGACTTATTCTTGACTCAGAATCACATTCAGTGATTCTAGGTCAAGTTTCTGACATTCATGCTGAGGAGTACTTTATTTACCTAGAAATGCAACTGTGGGCACTGGGTTTGTTTTTGGAGGTAAATACCATTCAAAGAAAGGTGTTTGTAACCTGGACTTGAGTAAAACTGGTTCACATGACATTGTTAGTGCTAAGGTTGGTTAAGTAACTGGCTAGGTACGAACACTCAGCGCTAAGGTACCCAGGATACAAAGTGTTGCTGACTTTTTCTACAAAATATGTGTGATACCAAATTCTCAAAGTGTATTCTCAATTTTTACCTCAGTCACACCAACCAGAATACTTCTGTAGTAGCCAGAGCAGCTTTTTGTCAGAGGATTACTCTCAGGCCACAGTATAAAGATGATCTAGTCCAAGAACACAACTAAAGTACAATATTCAATTGTACCTTATAGATATTAAAGAAAAAAAATTCACTGTAGTCACTTAGAATATAAAAAGCGCCAGTATTAGTTACCTGGCCAGGCATATTTAAAGCATTCACTCCTATAGCAAGACTTATGCTGGAGTTTTTTTCAGTCTGTGGTATTGAAACGATGGCTGCTACCACTGCAAGGGAGCTCTCTCTCTCTTACAGAAGGACGTACTCTTTGGCCTGGGTTAACAAAATCCCTGCTTAAATTTGGACTTCACACACTTCTGTAGAGGCAGATTATGGAGTCTACAAAGAGAGGAGGGATTATTTTTGCCTTTTTCTAATGTAGGTCAAATTGTGTCAGCAGCAAATAACCTACTTCTACCTTGACAATCCAGCCGTAGGTAGTTTGAACATTATTGTGCACTGAACTGGAATCTGAAAAAGGAATTGTGAATGAGCTTCACACTTCATCAGCATAATTGGCAAGAAATTACTTGTAGTTCCAGTAAAAACATACAATTGCTGAAAAGGAAGCTCAAATAATACGACAGAAAATAAGCAAGATAGTCATTAAATCATCATTTCTAAGAAACCAGCTTTGCAAGATAACTCTGACTGAAGATATATTTACTTTTTTTTTGTCTTGACAAATTGTGTTCTGTTTACAGCCTCTCATAATGGGAAAATAGAACATTTTCTGAGCCTGCCAAATCCAGAGATTTGAATCTCTGTTCTTGTATTCCTCTTCACAAGGCAAAGACAGAACAAAGCTGAATATAGCACATTTCATCACTAGCTTGTCATTCAAGGCCAGTAGTAATTCTGAAAGATGTTACTGTTCACATGGGTATTGAGTGGCCTATGAGAAATGAGCTAAGTTTCATCAAAGTTCCCAATGGACAACTTCTGTATTACAGATATTGCTAGGAAAATTAATTGGCTTCTATGACTAGTAGAATTCATACAGATATATCATTGATCAAAACACGCCTATTAGCTTTATAGTTAAAGCATGTGAATAAACACATCTAATATCTTACAACATTGCTTACTGATAGTTTTAAAGCATCAGAAGCAAACGAATACACATGTATTTTACCCACTAGGAAAAACATAAAACATTTTGAAACTGGTTTCCTACTCTTCTTATTAGTTTCTTTGATTGTCTGGAGTCTACTGAGGTCTATATGGAAAATCTCTTCACAAAACCTCAGGAAAAGATCAAAGAATAATAAAATCCCTGATGATCACTGAGTCTACTCATATGCCTGATGATATACGTGTTTATAGATGCTTTGTTCTTTTTATAGATGCTATTGTCTCTTTAAAGATTGTAAGTGGCCAGCATAAATGCTGGATGCATTCAGAGGGTATTCTTGTGTAGAATAAGGCATCAGAAGGAATGAAAAATAAACACGACCTGCCACAATTTTATGTAGCTTCTCATTTCTTTTTTCTCTTCACACTTAAAGTAACGGGATGATCAGTGGGATTTTTTAAAAGGCAGAGATCAATTCTGTAATCAGGGGGCTCCCCAGATCAAGCCTGCAGGGAAATTTTCAAAGTCTGTACAAATCCACTGGAAGTGTGCTGAAAACAGACACAGGCTGCAGAATCACAATGAGACAGGTCCCAGTAAATACATTCCTTGGGTTCCTGAACAGCATTCTGGTCCAAATGCCTTGTCTCTAATTGTAGTGTCATTCTTTTCCCGGTTCCTTTAAATAAAATAAGTAGCCATAGTAAAAAGATTATTTGTGACCAGACACAAATAAAAGAATTTTTCAGACTACATTTCCAGGAATGTCAAGCACACAAGGTTTTTCCCCTCATGCTTTGGGCACTCTGTTCACTCTGTTATCCCCTTTTCCTATCAACACTTCTAACACCTCTCAGTGAGATTAATTAAAGAGAAGGACTGGTGTTGGATCAGAAATTCAAGCCCAAGTTAGAAAGTTTGATTCCTTCATTCCTGTTTTTAGTGCAAAGATGGACTAAGTAGGCAGTAAGTGTGTGTTCCATGTGTGCCCAGCCTGTCTTGAAGCACAGAGAAGTACATGCACCAGCCACACACTAAACTTTGCACTACAGAAAAGTGAGCAGTAGCAAGATGGTGTCTACCTTGTTATCACCTGGCTGAGGCCTCTACTTCATCAGCGTGGACAAGCAGAGGCTCTGAGACCAAGCAACAAGGTGCTGCATGTCCCTTTACTCTTGATGCCCCCAGGGCATACTAGGCCTCTCCCGTTGGTCTCTTACCATCGCCTCCCACAGTGGAAACCAGGAGGAGGACAACACAGAAGATGCACAACACCACTGAGGGAGCTGGAGAGGTTCAACGAGAAGTTCTTTCTGCACACCTAGCAATGCCAGAACAAGGAAAAGGGGTGAATCAGGCCAAGAACATTGACGCCTGACATTCAGCCCCAAACCCAAAGTCAAGATTTAATTATAAATTCAATGCCCTCGGGCTCAGATGCTCTACAGGGAGCTAAGCATTTCTGGTGGTTCTGTAGCAGCTTTCTGCAACTGGACTCAGGTCTCAGCCAATTACTTTTCCTGCTTGATCTATCTCTATATCATTCTTCGAGTTCTCATCTGCTGTAGGCTAAGTCTTCGCACTCTGAAACTCACATTCCAGTTCATAGAATCATAGTATCATAGAATGGCTAGGGTTGGAAGGGACCTCTAGAGGTCATCTAGTCCAACCCCCCTGCACACACAGGGTCCCCTAGAGCATGTGGCACAGGGTGATGTCCAGGCGGGTTTTGAAGATCTCCAGAGAAGGAGACTCCACCACCTCTCTGGGCAGCCTGTTCCAGCCTGTTCCTTACTGATTTCCACTTAAAAGGCTCCCTGAACCCTACAGTCCCAGCAATAAGAATCCAGGCTGTGGCAGTATAGGCAGGCACAGCATTTGGGGAAAAAATAAAAGAGAAAAAGAAGTGTAAAAAAGAGTGTAGAGAAGTCCGGGCAATTGCAGTTATTTATAGGCCTTCTCTCCAGTGTCCTTGTGGCTGCTATCATCTCCCCAAAGAATGTGAATTGCATGGGTGCTTTGAGTTTAAAAGGGTCTCCAGTGGATAATGGGAGAATGAAACTCTTCCCCACATGAGCTGCACCACCTACAGCAACAATTCTCATCCCCAAGGCTGAAAATGCTGACAACTTGAGCTAGGTGCTCAGTTTTAGCATGGGTTGCCCATTACCCAAATGTCACTATCTCCTGTCCAGAGTAATCAGCATCTATGAAGCTGCCCTAAGGACTGTAAAGACAGTTGAGGAGTTTAAAAGGCAGCTAGCTGAGATACACTGCAAGTTTAATTGACTCATTCCAAGTAAACTGCATGTGCTGGGAGAAGGAGATTTTAAAGAGCAATTGGAAATTTCTAGGATCCACAAGTTTGTACTGCATGAGTACAATGCAAGACCCACCAAGGGGAGTGTGGATAGAAAAGAAAACCCACTCTGACTTGCACAGGCTTTGGATCAAGTCCTTTTTATTGCTTCATATGTTCAAAACTGAAATCATTCTCTGTATATCTCAAATAATTCATTAATAAGCATTGATAAGTAATAGAACTTAGCTGGGAGTTTTCTGGCAAAACAATTTCCATCTGGAAAACATTAATTCACCCACACAAAATCTTTTTGTGAGCATTACTTGAGTTTCAGCAATACTTCTGCCAGCAAATACTCCCCAGTAGCAGGATGCACTATTTGGGAAAACTGAGAAAAAAGACGCAATCTCTGATCTATTAAGTGGGCCACCTAGAAATGACCAAAACTCCATATTCCAGACCCCGCTCTGCCTCACTCAAAAGAAAGGTAAGCACTTAAAAGGGCCTTAAAACTAGATCTTTCATGCCCCAGGAGAGACCAGGGAGTTGAAAGTCTCTGCCTGCCTCACTGAAGATGTTTCAGTCTCTATAAAACAGCTGAATATTCAGTAGTGTGAGAAACGCATTAAACTAGGACACGAGTGATAGTGCCAGGCTAAGGTCCCAACCAGGAGTGCGGCCCTGCAGGCAGAGGAAGGTGGGGTTCCCCCAGACGGGTGCAGTGCTCTAATCACCAGGCCCTTGGCCCTTCACACGGGCATTCATCTCTCTTGCGTTTCCCAGAAAGATCTTTGAAACTTGTTGTTTCATCCAACACAGAACAGAAGGCTCCTTTCATCTCCAGGAGTTTTGCAGGTCAGGGAAGTCTACCAAAGAGTTCACAGAGACTGGGTTCACAGAGCTTCTGCCTCTTTTGGGGTACTTACATCTCCCTTCCACTGTGCTCTTGCCATTCCCGTGCTCTGCCTTAACATTTGATGTTTTCTCTCTGCTCCAAGAGGCAGGTCTGCCAGTGCCCTGGGCAGAGAGGGCTCCTACCCACTGAGAGGGAGAGGCAGAAAGAGCCCTGCTGCTGTGCTCAAGCCATGGGTCACAACCGGTGTCTCCTCCTGTGCCACAGCTCTCATCCCACAGAACTCTGGTCTTGCTTTAGATAATTTTTCTTTCTTCCATCCCATATGAGTTGTCTCTTCTAACCCTTCACCACAGGTTGTCTGCATGTGAGGGCTTGGTACTGGTCCAGTTTCTTTGCCTATCCTTAGAACTATGTCCTCAGCACTTCAACCCGCTTGGAAGTTCTTAGGAGCATTAACATCACAAAATATAGAGGAAAAACAATCTTGGTGAATAGGCAGACCTCAAGAAATCTTTAAGTGACTTATTATTTGTAGTTCCCCCAGCCTTTAAAAACAACTAGACCAAAAATATGGTACCACAAAGATTTCCATTTTTTTTTCCTTTTTAATATTTCTATTCTTTCTAAGCAAATATGCTCAAAATTTCTCTTAAGTGAGAAACATTCAGATTCCTTCTTTATATCCCCAAAACATACTTAGGTTATTTTTCCATAATCTGGAGTTTCTCAAAGATGACAAATAACCCAGACAAATCTCATCTTCTAATTAATCCTTTCCCATTTCCCCACCCATACTGTCAGTCACAGTTCCACAGCTTAAACTCATTCTTGTGTCTAGGAAGCTACATATCACATGCCTGCATTAAATCCATGAAAAAAGATTGAGAATCATAAGCTCTTAAAACTTTAATGTCCTTTAAACTTGGTCAATAGGTATTTAGATGAAGATTCTCAGCTGTGTAGCTCACTGCAGCTCCACTGACTTGATAGATTGATGCTGGGAACCAGAGGAAAATCTAGCTCAGAATTACAGCAATTCCAGATGATCAGAGTTCCACCCTTCATAACGAAATAAAGCTTAACTTTTAATTTCACAAGCAAAAAGGATTGTGCTTTGAGAAAGGCCTGGGGTGTTCTGAGTACTATCCTTGAAAGGCATTTTCTAATTCAGACATTTCTCGTATCATTTCACTGGTTGCAAAATGATATTAATAAGAGTCTTCTCCAGAACCAAAAAGCTCCACTTTTGTTAGTCAATATAAATGATCTCTTTAGTACCGTGTTTCTGACAGATCTTGGGTTTTCAGTTAACGCATGCCAAGAACTGTCTCAGTAGCACTCAGCAATAACATTCTGAGTAATCTCAGGAACTCATTTATCATTAAAAAGTCACATCTCAAAATTGGCTGCCATATCATCTGGCATGTTGAAATAATTGTATTATATTTAACCCCTCAATAACTCAGCTACCTAAATGATTTCCAAATTATATCTTACATTCTCCTAGGCTTTCATTATGCTGACAAATATGTGTGTCACTACATGAGCTACAAGTTCCTTGGAACAAGCCGTCTTTCTCGCAGTGTTATTGCCAGCTGATGCCAGAGGCAGTATGAGTGATTTGTTTGCTTTGTGAGGTTGGCTTTCATTGTCCCGAATTCAGCACTAACAACTCACTAATCCTGTGTCTATATCTATGGACACTAATGCCCCCCTTTTGGACCTCCTTAGTGAAGTATCAAAGACTTAGGAAGACTAACAATAATTTCTCCGTATGTGAAGCTCACAAAAGAAAAAAAAATGAGGATTTAAATATTTGCAGTACATGGATTGTAAATTATGTGTTTCTCTGGACATTACTATAAGCAGTTCTGCCTCACTTGAAGTGCTGTGATCCAAAGTCTGAAAAAGAATAAAGGATGAATTTCCTTCTTGATTCATTCTTGCACATGTTTTGTTCCTTTTTCTTAAGTCTGAACTCTGTTTATGTACTGAAAATGTTTTATTCATAGATCCCTACATAATTTTCCATGACCATGCCACAAGATCAATTCAAATGCTTTGATGCTACAAGTATACATCTCATTTCACTTTGTTTAGGACTACGCAGACCTTAACCGTACCATGTTCTTGTATAGCGTACCATGTGCTTGTATAGTGTCTTCCGTGACATCAAAACAGTCAATAGTCCACAAGTTCAAAGTCCGCAGTATATTAATCACTTTTGTATTGCAAAATGTACAGATGCAGGACTGGGCTTATTGCTCTAGAAGACTGTTTGGACTGACTTTTTTCCCAAAGCTTTCTTACTTTTCTTTCTTTCATATCCAAAAAACAAAGTTTTGATGGAGGGAGGCAGGGAGGAACACTGGAAATCTACATCAAAATTTTCAAGGGATCAAAATATCTCACACTGGCAGCTTTTTCATCACATTGCCAGTCATGATCAGAATAAAATTTATTTTTTGTCTAGATAAGAATTTGCAGCGCAGTTGGAACAGCATGAGATTCTGCTAACGCACTCATGCAAATGTATAGTCACAGCACACAATAAAACCTCTAATTAGTTCAGATATGACATTACTCTCTATTTCAGTTTACTAGTAAAGTTAAGGGATGGTGTGTGCTTGTTTTGAATACATTAAACACTTTGCTCTGATTAGATTCTGTGCACATTTCACAGAGGAAAATACATCTGCTCCATCAATGATATAAAATGGGTATTTCCTCAGGGGTGTGTAAAGTGTGTATAAATCTCTGCATCTGCCTGAGATTTGCATAGATGCTGGTACATAGGTCACTTGTGCACTTAGTTTTCTTTGTGATTTGGGAGTAATACCGGTTAGTTCTCAGTGGTGTAATGAGACCACAGACGTTTTTGCTTACATATGTAAAGCTTTATTCTATTGTGAGTAGGACTGTATATTGTGATCAGGTTTTAAGCCCACTGTTTTTATATAGCTAGAACAAAAAAAGGCTTGCTTGAGTGGTGCCACTGACCAGCATTTATGCACCCAGATTAATTACATCTTTCATGTTAATTAAATTAATGATTCTTATATTTTGTCCGTGGAGTAATTGCAGCAAGTCTGTATGTTGAGAATATCCACCCGAGCTCTCAGAAAGGCCCCCTTGCCTTTTGTATAGCCCATTGTCTCATATTAACTCGCTTTTTTCTTGAGGAATTCCCCCTGCAGCAATCCCCACTGTAAGCCATTAGACGAGCACATCTGCCCACTCTAATGACCGCTCTAGTGTACGCATACCTGACTGCCATCTAATTTAGACATCACCCATAGGACACTAATACTAAAGTCTCTTGGGCCAGCTAAGTCCTGGATTATTGACTAGCTACAGTTATCACTTCATTGGGTCTTTGGAGGTGAACCGAGTGCACCTGAGGTCATAAATAGGTCAAATGATTTTAGAGATTGCAGAGGAACCAAGTATTTCTTGCTACCCTAATAAGAACCAAAAATATATTTTCTAATTTGTTTTGACAGAGAATCCAATTGCTTTGCCTTTGTGCAATGTCCCCTTTGTGTAGCTATGAAAATGCAGCCAATTAGGCATAACATTCTTCTTCAGTATGAGCAGCAAGTTAAATAAATTGATGCCATTTAAAATCAACAGAAGAAAAAAAAAGGAAGAAAATTGGTGGCATCAAATATCTGATAATCAATCTTTTATTTTATGATGAAGAGAAAATGGGAGAAATCAACACTGCTATTTCTAATTAAAATAGTAAATAGAGATGTGATAAACAACGGGGGTTATGATTGCTGTCAATAAATACGTTGGGGGAGGTAAACACAAGGACAAGAAAGAGCTATTTGAGCTAAAAGAAAATGACGGTAGGAGAACAAATGGGTATAAAATGTTTCTGAATATATAAGGCTGGATGTAGAATAAGGTTTTGAGCCTTTGGAGGAAAAAGTTCTTGAGAAACCTTCTAATATTACCGTGAGCAAAACAATATATAATTGGTCTAAAGAAATTGTATTACCTACATCCATTTGAGAAAAGAGGGCTCTGCTCAGTAATCCAGGATTTCTGAAAGTTGTGTTTGGGCAAGGTGTTGCAGAAAGCACAGCTCTAGGGGTATTTGTTGCTTGATTTCTTTTTTTTTTCCTTTTTTTTTTGTTTTGTTTTTTTTTTGCTTACCTCCTGAAAGCAAATCCACTCTGCTCTGGTAAAACAAGAAATCACTTTACCTACATTGTAGACAAACAGGAGCTAAATTGGTTTCAGATCTCACCCACAGCACAGCAGATTCAAATTCACTATAACCCATGGAGCAAACACTAAACTATAGCAAATAAATATGAGGGAATGGCAAATTTTGACTGTTCTCCTTCTGTGAATACTTTACACATCTTAATTCTGGAGGAAAAAATGAAGTGGTAAGGATTGCATTAGGAGGCAGCATGGATGTTGCTAGATGTAGATTTACAAGATAAAACAAAATGTGGGACTAAGAAAAAACTTATTTTATACACATAATGGAATAGCCCAATACATGAACAAGTATATGTGAATTCCCATGTAAATCATCAAGTCTACAGAGTAGCCAAGGGGGCTAGAACCTTTAGACTCTATACATCTAAACTTCCAATGGCCCTCAATATAAGCTTGGAATTTCTAAGCTCTATTTACTAACGCCAAGCTGTCTGCAAATGTAACTGGGCACCTTATTTTTAGAAAGAAACACTGAGATTCTGATAGTAGAGTAGAAAGACAGAAGGAAAATGATACATGAAGTGTTCCACTCCTTGCTTTTTGTTTGTTTCAGATACACAATTTTCTTCAGCCAAGTCGCTAAGAAAACCTGCCTGGCAGGAACAAGGTCAATGCTGCAAAGAGCTGTGCTTCCCGTTAAGAGCGGGCTTGCAGCATGCTGCTTCACCTGATGTTCTAAACTCTTCTACTGAACATTGTATAAAGCCAGAGGAAGGCCAGTCATTTATACACGTCTCTTTGTCAGGTGTTTTTCATTGCACAGAGTCATCAGCGATCTGCCCCTCACCTGCCTTTGAAGCTGGGTGAAAGTTGTCAGCTGCTCAAGCACCCACACAAGGGGGGATTAAGAGGGCAGCTGCCAGCTCCCCTGATCCTCCGGAGGGCCAGATAAGATGTGTTGAGACATGCAGGAGCTGCTCCAAATGTGCAAACCTCCCTTGTCCTCATCATACACAGCAAGTACCGCAATAAACAGCGAATGATGAGGCTTAAGAAAAAAAAAAAAGAGGAGTAATATTGCTACAAAGAGCAGTGTCCTCCCCAGAGTACCACTGAAGCTCATAGAACTGTTGGTCTGGGAGTGGTTTTGCTATTAGTACTAAAAATTAAGCAGTCTCGCTAGATGTGGCTAACAGTTTTTAAACTGTCAACGTGTTTCATATACAGTATCTCCGCTTCCCAATCCCACTTCCTCATTAACAAAGCCAGGGAAATGACTGCAGTAATTAGTTCTCCTTCAGCTTCTTTTCTGTTTTTTTCTTTCTAATTACAGTGGCTCCCCTCCCCCTGTCCGCATCCCTCAGAAACACGCACTGGCTTCAGAGGGACGTTCATGCAAGCACCCACTGAAGGATCGGGGCCGCTCTGGAAAGGCACCGGGAGCCGTTCCCTCCTGCGTACCGCACCGTCACCCTGGTTCAAGCACTCAGACGCAGCAACCCCCATCAAGGGCAGTGCGGCTCCTGGCAGGTCCCTGCCGCTCGTCTCAGGGCATGCTCCAGCTGCAGCACTAACACACAGGTGTCTCCCAGAGATTTTGGGAAGCTCTCAAGGCCAAACATGGACCACAGGAGACCACGCCGTGGGCAGCAGAGTTCCTTGGGGCTGTTTTGTCTGTTGCCTGGGATGGGCTGCTGCGGTCCCAGTCTGCACCGGGTGGGTAAATGGGTGTCTGCCCTCCCAAAACTTTGGGCTTCACACGAGCTTCTTCTGCCCAGGCCAGCCAGCCACAGGGCACTTGTGTGGCTCTTTATTGGATTGAGCCACATTCAGCCCTGTAAATAGAAAAGGAACAGTTTCACTTCTTGTTATTAATTCTCTGAACTTTCTATTCATTTCCCTATTTCGCTGACTCAAAATACACTTATAAGTACTCAGTCCCACTCTCTAATCAATAATTTAATGTCTCAATGCAGACTGCTCTTCTTAATGCAGGTTTCCATAGGATTGGGGGTGGCGTTGGGAACACACTCCTGCCCGCAGCAAGAGCATCCCCTTGGCATGGGGATGCTCCCCAATTCCACAAGGATGCTCCCTACCCCACAAGGAAGCTCCCCAATCCCACAAGGATGCTCCCCAATGCCGAGGCAAGGCCATGCTTGCATGGTGCCCCCAGTGCCACCGGGCAAGCACAGGCAGCACCATCCCAGCCAGGGCTGATGGCTACACGGTCCTTCCCTGCTCTGTCTCTTCCCTCCCGACACTTCCAGGCATTTGGTGCCTTGCCAGAGATAAAAGGAGCCAGGCTGGGGGAGGGAGGTCACAGAGGACGATTTCAGGGAAGAGCAAGAAGAGGCTCCAAGCGTGCCTCCATTGGAGGCCGAGGCCTCCTTGCCAGGAGGTCCCTGCCGGAGCAGCCCACAGCTCCAGGGAGGCCTTTCCAGCCCCGCTCCAAGGCAGATCCCGTCTCTCGCCCCTCCAGTCAGCACTTCTCGGGCTGCGGCAGTCACTGCTCATTCGCTTCCATTTACAGTCACTGTAGACGTTTGCTGCTGCTCTGCCTGTGGGCACGGCTGGCCAAACTCTCCGTCTTTGGGCTAAACATGTGACAGAAAGCATTAGATTTCAGTGGAAAGGCCATTTAGTCACATTTAATGCAAAACTTGTACAAGTTCGGGGAGCCTTCGCCATGCAACTGAAAGAACTGACCTCTCGTAACATGAAATATCCTCAGTTTGCCATTGTTTTAAAAACATCTCTCCAGGAAAGTCAAAAATTTGAGCTAACAAGCAGGTCTTACAAGTGAAAGACAATTATTTTCTATTCAATTTATACTCTCGCTTTGTTTAAATGGATTCTTAAAATAATAGTGTTGCTTTGAAATGCTAGGTACCTCTCAATTTAATAGTGCAAAATAATTAAGAAAAAATATAATAAACATAATAAGATACAACTTTTAATATCAGTAAGCATTTCAATCAACAGAGAAAGATTCCAGTGTTATTACATGCATAAATCTACACCTGTCATGCTCGAGGCTCCAGTTCTGTATGCAGAGTACCTCGTGATCAGGACTTTATAAGATCTGAATATAGAGCATTAATTTCTATAAATGTTGATACCACAACGAAAAAGTGATTTTTAAAGTGTGCTAGAATTTTTCTTGTCCTGGTGAAAATCAAGACTAATGTGAAGTCTATTTCACTTGGGAATTCAAGTGCAGCTGGAGGCAAATCTACCCAGTTCTGCTTGTTGCCTTCCGTCATCACTGAAAACTTGCAGCATTTTATACCTGCCTATTTTGCAAATAGGTATTTTTCTCCCTTCATTTATAAAAAGAAATTTGAATAGCACAGTTATGGTTCATCATAGCCAAAGGTTTATCAGTTTATTTGCCCATTAATTCTCAAGGATAATTGCTGATGATATCTCCACTGCACTGAGTGTAAAACCACATTTGATCAGGAATAGAATAGCATAAAGGTATTTTTTTCTGCTTTTCACCACAAATCTAACAAAAATATTTCAGAAAATAGATGGTCCTTGGGAAGTGAAAGCCTGGCCTCCTCCTGGGATGTTCGTATTTGCAAAATCCTCTGATTGTGATTAATGAGAGGTCCAAACTGGGGATGGGAATGACGACAACAGGTTAATGAACACTAAGGCATGTGCCAGTGAAATAATAAAAAAATACTTCTGTTGGTTTATTTCTCAAGCTGCCCACACTACAATAACAAACCGCTAATCTAAGTTAGTGCTGCTGGAGAAGTTGCCTTCCTAACTCTAGGAACTCCTCTCCCTACTCCTCATCCTCATTAATCTTCACTGCAAGGTTCAAGCTCCTTCCTTCCCAACAACCCCTCTCTTGAACTTACCTGCATTCTGCACTGTAGCTGCCTTTCTCTACTAATTGCTCGAGAAGACCTAAAGCACAGGGCAAGAGAAAGGATCTTCTGGTTATGGCATGTGCAAAAATTCATTTGGCATTTCAACTCCATGCTCCCTCCTGTACCACATGTCTGAGAGCAAAAGTCTCTGTCATGTCTAGACTATGCTAACACGTGTGGGTAGCCAAAGGGACAGATCTGTGTGCAGAAATAGATCCATAATCCCCTGATTCTCTCAGCACTCTCTGACAGCACCACTCTGTCATACTAGTTATTACTAGCAAAGAAATAAATACTGTTGATGTTGTGCACGACGAAGTCTCAATTATTGTTGTGAATTGTTGTGGTTCCGTTCTACTTTGCACAAGTGAATCATTATCATAATTTTTGTTCCTTTTCATGTTGTTTGACAGGCATTAAAATTGGTAGACCAAAGAGGAGTCCAAATTCAGATTTTGGTTAACAGAATTCAAGGAACATTCTTCTGAAATAAACCAAGATCAAAATCTGATCTGTGTTTTCGTATTTCTTATTTAAATGACTCACTACACATGTCCATTCAACTATACTGATACCTTTCTTCCACTGTTTCACATCCTCTTCCTCTCAACCACCTAGTTTATGTCTTAATAAAACACATCTCTGGCATTCCAAATGTGTCTCCCATTCCAAACACATGCTTCTAGTTTCAGTCATCCTAGTAAGAGTCCAGCATCTGTGTAAAACTCTCTGGTTGTAAAATATCTTTCCTCCTTGTTCCGCTTTTTGTGACAGGCAGCATTTGGGAAGTCTGTCCAATCTCCCTGGTCCATCATAATACATTTTGATAGCCAAACACTCGTCTCGCATTCCTCCTGAAAAAAAAAATTTCTTTAATCTGTTATACACATTCCTATCTATTCTGCACTTAGCAGCAGTGCTTTCCAAGAACCAGATCATAAGGAATCCCATTTCCTTAATCAAACCCCTGCTTTCTATAACTTTTGGACATCTCTAAAGTCCTTCACAAAGAGAGAATGATATTTTGTTTGCTTCATTTTCCATTAAAGATGCTTGACCCACGCCTTGAATTGTTCAAGTTCTTTTCTCTGTATTTTTTCTCTTCCCCTTTAATCTCTATGTCCTTTTTCTGCTCTCTAAATCAATCCATGCAACAATATTCAGATTCTAACATCAATCAAGCACATCACACTCCTATTAGCTTTATGTCTTCAGGGAAAATGCCTGTCTGATATAATGCAAGCAACCCAGTTGCTTGCTACCGTGCCCACTCCTTTACACAGGAGCCTTATCCGGACTTCATTATGTACCCTAGAAATGGGTAAAATCTATGTTGCCCACACTAGTGGAAGGTGAGGTCTATTAATTGGCACTTTTCTGTGATCTACGGTGCAGAAATTTACCAGTCCTTGGATCTGGACTGGTGACAGTAGGATTTTTGCTAAAATGTTGTACTGAGTTTTCTTTCACTCTTTTAACTCATTGTCATTGACCTCAGCATCAGTCTCTCCTGCAACATTCGAATACTCAGCAAATTGTTCTTTCTCTCATTCTTTTACTTATATGAGGACAGTTTCTAGTCCTCCATCATCATACATCTCCCCGAGTAAAACTGTCTCTCCAGTCCAGCTATCACTGATTTAATTTTAATTCTCCTAAAATTCTCCCATAAAATATATATAACAGCAGCATGAGTAATCTTAAACACTTTTCAATATGTACAATAGTTTAAAACACATCAGACCCACAGGATGTGCAGTAAAGTGCTATTTCCACTGTCTAGCTGCTCAGATCACTCATTTTCCAATCAAACTATATTCTTTTTATTTTGGGGATTACTTATTTGCTTTCTCACCTCTGTGATGCTTCTCTGCTGGTCTCTGATAGATGATGGATCTTTTATAACCCTTGCAGATATAACCTTTGTGCTGTTGCTAAGCTCCTTTTTCACTTTCATCCTAATGTGCACTTCATAGTTACAGGTACAAATAAAATTTTGTTGAAAATATGTTTAAAACTTCAGCTTTACAATTACAGAAAAAAAAAAATAGCTGTTTTATTCCTCACTGTTACCCAAAAATACACTGAATTCACTTAATGGCCTACAAGTACCTTTCAGTCTCTTATGAGCTATTTTCTTTTTTTTCTAAAAAAATAGAGTGGTCCAATTTCTTAATGTCTTTTCACTGATTCAGCAATAAAAATAAGAGTTCAGATTCTTATGTGATACATTGAAAAAAAAAAGTCTGTTACATGGCTTTAACACAAATCACTGCCTGACCTGAAGTACGTAGCATCTCAAGAGGATCTAAAACACAAAAAAAAACAAAGATGAGCTGGCTGTCATGCAAGAGGGAGGCAAAGTGCCAGAAGAACAGGTAATATTACCAGCATTAACACATCTCTAGCTTTTTATATTCTTATCTGTGTCCAGGACCTGTGCGGCGTAGCCAAAGTTACTGCAAAGAAATCAGTATTAATGCATATTAATCCATCCATCCCTTGATTATGGATCTAATTCTACCCCACTGTCAGTTCCAGCACTGATTAGAAAGCTCTTAGGGGCACTCAAAGTTTTTAATTGCTGAGCAAAAGACCTTAGAGAACATCTGCTGGCTGAGGGCAACCCAAGCATAGCAGAGCCTCCTCATTCACATACTAACCATGGCCCGGATTCTGCAGACCATGGCACAGGAACCATTAGATTAATTATTTTTCATTATGCTTGCTTGAGGATTAAAATTCAGACTCATTTTTATTTCTCTCAAGCAGATACTGGAAGAAAAGAAGAACTTAATCACTTGCTTGCGTCCAGAAAGAAAGAGGGTTAGGCTATGGTTAGATGCCAGACTGGTCCAGCTCATCAGCAGAGTTAGCTGCATATCTTTAGAGCACAGAAACTCTTGGTTATCACAACAAGCAACACGACGCTTGAAATTATGTGAATAAAGGTATGTACTGCTATTTTTTGATTAGTTCTTTACAACCATGAAAAGTTCCTATAACACTTATATCCTCCTCTAATTGAAAAATGTGTGTGGGATTTCTGCAAATATCAGGGGTCCTCACAAGGATCAGGACCGCTGAATGTGAAGTTTTGCCCAATTGTCTGAAGACCTTCCCCTTCTGCCTTCCCCTCATGAGGCAGTCCATAGCAGACACTCGCAAGCCATCTAGGCTTGGAATATGATATTCCATCCTGAAGTCATAATTAATTGTAACAAGCTCTAACGGAAGGCTGAACTAATACACCTATGCCATTACCCAGTGGTGTCAGTGCTGAAATACTGGGTTTGGGGCATATCCATCAACTTTCCTCTGTCTGACTAGATTTCGAAGTGTAATTTAACCAAGAGAATGAGCATTATTTGAATTTGCAGACTAAATGATTGCATGTCCTGGGAAATACTTCTGGCAGGTGCACTTTCATCTAGAAGAGATTTAGCTGGGGCATCATTGCTGAGATTGTTGGCACCTGGCTGTTTATTATATAACAATCTAGTAAGAATTATGGCAAAAGAGAGAATCAGTTTTGGAGCAAATATATGCATTAGGCTCTAGGTGTGTGTAAACCCAACATTATCCAGCTGCATTCTAGGCATTAAAGAATTATATATACCCACTGGAAGTGTACCATGCTTCTGGCAGAAGTTCAAGAATCTCTGAACTTGTGTAACCCCCAGAAGAGCTGTTTAATAACCAAAGAGAACAGAAGGTTAGCATCTCAGTCACTCTTGGTCTTACATCACACGGCCTTTTAAGCAATGAAACTTTCAATATGAAAACAGTAAATAGGCTTTCAAAATGGAAAATTGCAGAAAACACCGATGGAAAAATCCGAGGAAGGAAATGGTCTGCAAGAGAAAGACAAAAAATTACTGTCTTAAAAAAGAGAAAAAATACAAATATTATTATTATATAAAAATATACAAACAAGAAACAAAAAACAGGAGTAAGATTGAAAAAGTGCTAATAGAGATAAAAGGCCTAAGTACAAGAGAGCCTAATGATGAATTTGTGTATGCAATAGGCTAATAAATACCTAATTGCTATAAACTTTCTATTTGCAGTATGTCAGCTGAAACGAAGTATATACTGTGTCAATTCATGCCAATATGCTCTTTGTTCCTCAAAAGTTAGCAGAGCTGACACAGCACAGGTTCTGCTATGACATGTACTGATTTGACTTTGTATTTTTCCAGTGACTTAAGTGCCAGAGAGACCGTAAACAGGCACTCTTCCTGAAGCTGCAATTCTAGGTAGCGACCATCCACAACAAAAACACATAAACTTCAGGATAGCTCCACTACTGTGCAATCCAAGCAGTCGGAAGTTCTCATGAATCCCCTAATCAAACATCCTGGGAGTTTTGGTCACCAAGTACATATAGACCTACATGTAGATTCAACTTATTTAAGCTCAAAGAATTCACTGGTTCTTTGTTCTGGTCCCCTTTTTCCCTATTTTTTTTCTCTGAGGCTTGCTGCAGCAGTTGCTTTTCCTCTCTCAACTGTTACATTAATTTCCTTATCCACTGGTATTCTTCAATCTTTTAATTCATTCTGTCACTAGAATGTACAATTATCAAGATTATTTTGGCTGCTTCTGTAGCAGTTTCTTATAGTTACTGTAAATTTGCATGTTCTACCATTTTTTTTACAGGAGACAACTTATATATCAGTTGCAGTTGGGGTTATATTTTGATACAGGTTACAGTTTTTAATGAGTAATCAACTAGAAAACACAGGTGGTTTATACAAAAACAAATCACAGTATCCAATAACAGCTATACTGGAGTTATTAAGCATAGTTTGATTCTTAATATCATTAATTAAATCATATTTACACATTTTTCTGAAACACACATATCCATTTCATACACAAGCTAAAGCTGTTCATCATTCCTCTGCAGACTGATCTCAAAATGACATGCCATTTCTCTGGAGTATTAGATTAAACATTACTTACCCGAAGTACTCAGAGGCACAGACATTATTCAAAAATATGCGTTTGATTACTAAATCTCAGCCACCATCTCTAATTGGCACCCTTGTCTTCATTCTGTGGCCCACCGAGTTAAGACCAGAGAACCATTCTCATTAATTCCCAGTGCTACAACTGGATACACCCTATTGATGCTGACCACCACTCTTAGCACATGATCATTTAGAACAGCTTGATCCTGGATAAAGGTGAATAGTCTCCATCAAGTTTGTTCTTGTCACTTTCTATCCACAGCTGAAGTCATCTCTCTGATCCCAATGGGGAGGACTCCTCAGTCTCTATCTCTCAGTGGTGTATGCAGAACAAGAGCAAAGAAGAACATTTTTCTTTCAATATCCAAGGCTTTCCACAGCTCCATTTTATTTCCAGGCAGGCAAAACATTTCCTACTAACCACTGCCCAAGTAGTACAGGTTGGCTATGGTTCTCTTAGGAGGATTTAGAGGCACTGTCCGCCACTGCAGCCTCCCTTCCCGGTGGGGAAGGGAGTGCCCCACAGTGCCTCAAGCCTTCCAGTTCAAGCCTTTCAGACTTCAACATGTGTGCTACTGACTGACTACTGACTACTGCAGTTCATGCTCCTGTCAATGCCATGGCCAGCAAGTCAGGATCAGAAGGATCCATCTTTTATGAATCCTGTATAGATAGAAAAGCTGGATTATGCAGCCTGAGTCCTGAACCCTTCACAAGACTTTTGGATTTTAACTTCACGCTTCCATATTTTTTGTGAACTTCATTCCTTGGCCATTCTGCACTATTGTTTAAATACCTTCTATTTAAATGTGTGCTGGACTATGACTCCTTTGTTAGAAAATATAACTTCTAAACTTTTACAGAGGCATAAGTTTAGTCAGGTGCATCTAACTATATTCAGTGCTATATACCTGACACCAACCAAAGTAAATCCTCAAATTGCAAATCCAAAAGTATTTCCCTGTTCCAAACAAGGCTAGGGATGCTGTGAGCATCCAGTCAGTCCCCATTTTTGGTTTTTGTTTTTTTTTTCAAATTATAAGAAAATCAAATCCTCAGTCCTATTTATAGCCCTTCCATGCATTTAAATTTGAAAAATAAAACCTTTTCTCTTGTCTTCCTTTTCACTTCTACATAGTGGGGATGGCCTACTTGATATTTCTAAGAGATCCCATACTCTGTGGTCTCAGCGTATGTTTTTTCCTTTGCCTCCAATATTTCATTCTAGCGGGTACAACAAGCATGCTACTTTATCCATCCTTTGAACATTTGCTTCTAATGTACGCCTGGCTACCTGGTGGTGTGTAGCTGACACTGTCTTCAGCATGCCTTGCTTCCATCTGTCTGTCAAACCATATGTTTGTAATTTATCTGGCAGATGTCCTCCTAATCACAAGTGGAGCATCCTCAAGTGTCTTCCATTTCATGATTTGCAACAGCTTCTCATCACAGGATTAGGATTACTGAGAGATTCTGATCCCAGGCTTTCCCTTGCTGTGTTACTGCTTCCTTCAAGGCAGTTTTCAACATTCAATAGTTATCTCTGCTGGAGATGTCCAGCAATGTGGAATCCTTGCTTAAACCTTCATGCCAGACTTAACCACTTAAAATTTCTCCTGTGACATGTAGGCCAGGGTCATAGTTAGCTCCAGCAGAAGCATCAGTAGCTGTGCTGGCTCTCTTACTGGAGCTGGAAATACAGTAGCATTTCAAGTTGGGGAAACTATCCCAACTTGGTCCTTGTTTCATCATACAGACTGGGACAAGGGCCCTTTCTCACTGCCTGCTCCACAGTCTAGAAATGCTCTAGTGAACTTTTTATTATTATTTTTGTATCTGGACTGCTGGCCAACTAAGTTATATACTTCTTAACATATTCCTCTACTTCTTTTCTTATCATAGACCATCATGCAGCACTCTGTAATCTTGTCAAGGCTTTGTCTATTCCTGAATTTCCCTGAGGATGAGTTCATTATACCAACTTGATCTGCCTTTTGTACCAGTCTAGAATAGATACCTTACCACACTTTCTGTCTCAAGCTTTATGATTTTTCCACTAAATCAATCAGGTTTGGGTCTTTTACTTGCAATGCTGGCTTGTCTAAACCTTCTGATCTTCCTTCTTGAGATGCTGGAGGAAGATTTAACTTAGGGGGTCCATGGCCTTCCATATTGAAGCTGAAGGATGTTTACTCTCTACTGACTGATTTTCCTTCCAGCCCGACAGCCAGTCCAGTTTTTCCCTCACTACACAGGTTGAAACATGATCCTGACTTTGGCTGATTCTGTGGTCTGTCTTGTAATGCTGCCATTGCAACATTCCCTTGACCATTTTGCTAGCAACCTACCCTATGTGAGATGCTGATTTTTAATAGTAATTGGCCCACATATAAATCAACCAGTCTTGCCTGCCTTTGTCACTTTAGTATGGTCATCAAAAACAAGTAGCTTCTATGGTTTGGGGGAGGAAGTGTTCACAGTCTTCCGCTTGTATTTCTTCATCCATCAAGTGTGGATGAAGTAAGACAAGATTGATTTTGAATTTCCACTATGACCCTTCTGCTCAGCAGAGTCAGTGTCCACTTAGTTAGCCTAAGGTTTTACACACTGCCTTTCTTAGACTTTGCTGACAACAGATGCACCACCAGGTATGCCTCAGGCTCCTAGCATGCCCAATCTGACCAAATGGGAGGGATTATACATTTGAAGCATGAATTGCTCTATCTTCCAGCTATTTCCAGCTTCTTTTGTAATAATGTAAGATCCGCTGCTGTTATTTCAGGACAAAGTTATCTTAACACTGCCACCTTTCTTATACCTAGAGAGGCAAATTGCAACACTTCAACCCTCTAGTTCCAGAAGGTTATCTACCTCTCTCGGTTTGCTCACCTTCAAGCCCACCCAGAAATGCCAAATTCATTGCCAAAATGATAAATGTAGGTAGTGAGCAGCCGACAAATGAGATAAAGAAAGCCTGTCCTCTAGCAGACAAGCTTTATTGGAATATACACAACTATGCAAAGCCAAGCAGTGATACATAGTCTCTGTTAATAAAATCTCGCCAGTCTGTTGGCCAGATGTCCTGTGAGTCTTGAGTATCTGGAGATGGTCTACAGCAGAGATCATGTAGATCCATCTCCTTCAAAGTTCAAAGCATTCACAAGTTCAAAGCTTTCACTCAAGTTCTCTGTTCTGGTCACCTTTTATATTTTTTTCCAGTTCTTTGTTTGAAGCTGGTAATGTCTCCGCTTACCTCAGCAGTCCCTTTTCCTCCCTCAGCTGTTGCATTCCTTTCTTTATCTTTCCAAGGAGAATTTTCTTGGCTTTCCTTATCTCCTTCTGTTCTGCTTAGGGAGTCTTAGATAACACAATGGCAGCAGCTACTCTTCTTCATTAGGAGAAAGGGCGGAAGGTTCAGACATAAATTACTTATACTAGCTGTTGCTCGTGCCAGCTACAGGATACTTGGCCTATAGCCTAGTGACTTAAAATAAATCATAATGTAAATATAGCCTTTAATTGTTTAAATCTGGTCACATTTGATTCAGAGCTAATAATTCTTTATTTCCTCAGTATTTCAGCAAATATCAATGGTTTTTAAAATCTAAGCAAATTACGGCCGTCAAGTCTATTTATCTGCATTTCTGTTGAAGTATTTGAAGGATTCCTGCTTTACAAATGAAGATTTCCTTTTCATAAGCATTGATCATATTTTATCATATCATCTGGCTCTTTTATAACTATTTGCTATAGTTATAACTATAACTATAGTATTTCATCTAATGCAACTTTTACTGACTTCCAAAGTATTGTCCTAAAATTTGCTACCATTCACACCCTTTGTGGCAGTTTTAATCAGAGGCATATTTCTGTGTCAGAAGCTCTAAACAGGATCACCTGCATTATTTGGTGTCTTTGGAAATCTTAGATGTTCTATCTCTATCACACAGTCCAGAATTTTTTTGCTCTTTTTATTTTTTTTGATTGTTCTCCGACATCACTATGTCTTTATTACTTGACATGAGTCATTATTATTTTATTAGGAGTAAGAGCAATGTATCAAACTCCCACACATCTTCTGAGGGGAGGACTTATGCAAAAAATTACATAGTTTTTGGCAGCATGTTCGTCTGTCATAAATATTTGTTTAATTCCATGATAGGCAGGAAAGCAATCGCTTCCATTACAGGTTTGCTGTTCTTAAAATACTTTTTTTTTTTTTTTCTGTGCTATTGTCTCTGGATAGTGATTCACCGTATCCCATCTAAATTTAAAAAAATAATAATGAACTGTAATTAGTGTCAGTAGTCCATGTAACACAAGGAATGTTCAAAGATGAGAACACATTAAAGAACACATGCAAAAAAGAATGTGACTGGGAGCAACCAGCCAGCATGGATTTAGCAAGGGCAAATTCCACCTGACTAACTCAATAGCATTTTAGGCGCTATGGACAAGTACAGAGCAGTGGATTGCTACATGTAGACTTCAGCAAGTCTTTTGTGATGGACTGCTGTGGTATTCTCATGGCCAAAGTGGTGAAATACAGATTGGAGAAGTGGATGATAAGGAAATGGAAAACTGCCCGGGTTGCCAGGGTCAGAGAGCTATGAGCAATGGTACAAAGTCCAACCAGCAGCAGGTCACTGGTGGCATTGCCCAAGGATCAATACTGTGGCCAGTGTTGTTTGATGTAGGGTGGAGTTAATTCTCAGTCCATTCCTAGATGGTACCATACTGAGGGGTCAATATAGTAAAGCCAGAGCTGCCATGCAGAGGGTCATTGACAGACTGGAAACAGGAATCTCATGATTTCTTATAGGAATCTCATAAAATTCAGTGAAGGCAAATACAGAATCCTGAAACTAAGATATAATGATCCTATGCAACACAAAAGCTAAACATTAATTGGGAAAGAGGAGCTTTGCAGCAAATATCCAGATGTCTTGGTGGATGACAAGTTGAACACAGTCAGCAGGATACCCCTGTGACAAAGCAGGCCAACACATACCAGCCTTGATTAGCAGTACAAAACAGACATGGACATACTGCAGCCAAGGGCTGTGAAAATGACCAGTGTGGTGTGAGCACAGGATGTACAAGATGAGGCTGAAAGAGCTGGTTTCTTTTAATCTGGAGAAGAGAAGGCTCAGGGAAGATCCCACTGCTGTTTTCAGCTATCTAATGGGAGGATAGAGAGATGTGGCCTGGCTCTTCCTGGAAGTGATCAGTGATGGAAGAAGAGGTAACAGACACAAGCTGGAACAGGGAAAATTCCACTTAAATATTAGGAAAACTTTTCTCACCCTTAGGTTGGTCAAACATTGAACCAGATTGCACAGAGGGGCTGTGGAATCCCATCTGCGGAGATGTCCAAAACTTCACTGTTGGCAGCCCTGGAAACCAGGTGTAACTGGACCTGTTTTAAGCCTCCATGCCAGCCTCTGCCTGTCACCATTATACATTCACACTAAGAAGCTCAACCATCCCAGGCTGTTTTCACTTTCTCCGACATTTTCTTTTGCAGTCCAAAGTTTCTCAATCACTCTCATTCATCTCAAAGGAAATACCAATGGTGCTAGGAAGAAATAGGAAGGAAGGTGGTGCTGTAAGATCTACAAACTACAAGCAGGTAACTTTTCCAAGTCAGAAGCTGAGTGCCTCTCAGCAACTGTTATATAGAGTATATTAGTGTATATATATACACACTATATATATACAGACACTATATATATACACACTATATATATACACACTAATATATATATTAGTCATATATATAATATATTATCTAAATGAAAATTGGCTCAAATATATCTTCTTCTTCACAACATCTTCTTCACAGTAATCACATTTTCCAGCTGGTATTCTTCTTAGTCTGCATTCTCTCCCACCACTAATGATGGGGAGCAAGAGGGTAGTAGTTTAGTGCCAAGATTTCAGCCTACGTTCTCTGTCCTACAGTTCAAATCTCCTCTTGTCTTCAAATTCTCCTCTCAGACAACTCAGCTGATTCCTGAGTTACTCTGAATTCCCATCCTGGTAACTGAGAACATTAACACTTGTGTTACAACCATTCCACCTCAGTCTTTATGGTCACTTTTGAGAGGAGACAAAGGCATCAGGTAGCTCCTGAGGGGAGGGTGCTTTTTCCACCCACCCTTAGAAAAAAATAGCAGTACAAAACTGCTAACTCAACTAATTTGAAAGGAGATTTAAAAGTAGATTTGCCTTTTATACTCACACTCTTACATTGTCAATCAATGACAACAACAAAAAAGCCAGCCATAACAGAACTCCAATTCTTCAACAAGCTCTTTAATATGGTAGGTTCTTTGGTCCATGGACAGTAGCTGACATGGCAAGAACTGGCATTAAAATTAGCAAATCAATTTTGTCCCCTGACACAAAGAAGGGACAATCGTTACCCAAGCAAAATAAGTAGGTCATTTTCTCAGAAGTGGAGCTAATGACCCCCTACTGATTTACGCCTCAAAAGAGAAACCTTCTGTGTGAATTCTCTGATGTCTTATAAGGACAGAAGTCTTTATTTTGGTGAGTAATCTAAGAGGGCTTCTTTCACCTAGCAGGATTTCTACTTTTTTTTTTCCAAAAGGCATAAGAATACAATATCTCTAGTACCTACATCTCCCTATTAAATTTGACATTGTTCACTGTATTCAAAAATTAACTGCTCAGAGAAGCATAAAGAGACATGTATGCATGTGTCTTCACACATACATAGACCCATAGGCACACACATGATTTTTATCACATCAGTCTCATTTCCTTAATCAAACAAGATAAAATCACATTCACAGGAAAACATAAAGAGTCCAATGAGTGATATATAACCTCTATGTTTTCATTAGAGAAGACGATTTTCATCATCTTCTTCAAACAATAATTTAGTAGCAATTATTAATATTTCCTATGAGTGGACTACCCACTGCTGACTAACAGAGACTTCCCACAACCATGCTATACAACTCCAGGAAACAGCAAGAAGAAAAGTGAGGTAAATCACCTCCTTTTGTTTATGTTATTCATACTCTTCCAATTATGAAAATCCATTTAAGGGATGACGATCCCAGCAGGATTACAAAGTCTGTGTCAGCACTTCCAGCTGTTCCAGCTCTCCCCAGCAAACAGGCACAGGAGCTGCTTTCAATTACTCAACATCATTAGAGACACCCCCACCTCCAGTTCCCCCCTTGCACTCCCTGCCTAGATGGAAAGGATTCCACACAGTGTTATCCGCCCTGGCTCTCATGACCTAGGGAAACATGGGGTCAGCCACATCGCCTGCTGAGCCCTGCTACCAAACTCATACTTTTAGCTGCTCCCAAAACAAGCATTAAAACAGCTGGCAACATCAGCAGCTCTAAGAATTTCACGGTAGGCTGTTTAAGACTGTTTGGTTGTGTTTTGCACAGTAATTTCCAGAGTTCTCTAGGCCGGTGCAAGGAACAGCCCAACACGCTCAGCCATCCCCAGACCTTCCCCACCGCCTTCTTGCTGTCCTGACCTTTCTGCTGTTGGTATCCTGGGACCATCTGCCTCAGTCAATGGAAGCCATGGGTGATGACATGTGTAAGAACCAGGCCTACTGCCAACAACGTGCTGAGAGGTGACTATAAAATCAAGAAAGCTGGAGGTCTTGAAGGACATTCTAGCAGTAAAATAAACAGATGCAAAAACAGATGCTGACAAATCACTGTAATTGTGTATTGTGGACCTAGCTTGCATCCATACTGGTTTGCACCAGTGTCCATCAATCTGGATCAAATTTTAGCCAATATAAAAGAATGCTCACAAATAAATTCCCACAGATTTATCCAGCAGTGTGACTTAAATTTGGCTTGATGAAGCTCCTGTAGGTTTTGTGTCTAGAATAGGTATAAATTGCTAGAATCATCATTTCCACTGCCAGGGTAGAAAAATTATATATTCTAAAAGAATACTAATCATCTAAAAGAATTCTAAAATTATTCTAAGTGAAAATTATCGTCTCTTTGGGAGCTGAAAGTTATAGAGGAGAGCCTCATTAAAATGCATAATTATGTATAGGAAATACAAAAGATTGATCATAAAGCAGCGCAAGCTAAAGCCCTGAACCTTGAAGGTATTCCTGAAGGATTATACCAGGGTCTTAAAAAAGGTAATTTGAAGTTGATCATGAGGTTTTAAAGCACTGAAGAAAATAAGTAAAATTTAGGCTGCCTTTATGCAAACAGGAGCTTGTTAACTTAAGTGTTGTAAGAACTTTAACACACACAGTGAAATTTGCACACTGGCATTCCGGATAAAAGCAGTCCATGCACAAAGTTATATTTATCCATTTTTCTATGAAGTCACGGAGTGAAGGGTGTTTTTACCCTTCACCAGCAGCTATTCCCTGCTCAGGTCAATATGGGAAGTTCAGTTCCGTTATTTTGCCTTTGAGAGGTGTAGGGGCAAGACCCATATTGCCACATTATTATCATTCTCCTTCCTCTCTCCCATTCCCTGTTGTTTAACTTTCAAGTATGTAGTAGGTATTTGTGCCAATTTGAATGCAACTCTCAGGACAAGGCTATCTTCTTGTTTTGTATGGCACCTTTCATATTCTCACTGCTTTCAAAACTCAATACTAATATTGAGCAGCCACGTATGGCAGTCTTATTTTAAATCTTTATCAGCAATAGCCCATAGTGTAAGTTGATGGAGTAACACGGACTTTAGTGAGTAGAAGGATAATTAAAACAAAAATTTTCCTAAGTTTCTCACAGAAATGAATTAATGTGACATTCAACATAACACGGCTAGCAAACTAAAGTAAGTACAGCCATTAGTTAACCTGCTTACAAAGCTGTAATAGCTGTAATGTCACCTTGTGTTCAGTTCAAAACATCTCTGCCCATTAGGCTAGAACAAAGCCTGCTAAAGTTAGTTCAGATGAGAGCAATTCCAGAAAAGAGTTTGCAATTAAAGTACATATATAATTTCCCAGGGTAAATGAAAAGCCTATAAAGATATGTGGGACAGGCTGGGATATGACCACTGGTTATAAATAGCAGATTAGTATTTATTTCCATCAGCAGTTTTCACCTGCTAGATTAACAAAAGTACAGATAAACAGAGCACAGTCTACAGGCTTCTTAGCCAAACCTATCAAGTTATGTAGTGGTAATGTCACTATTACATTATGTAGTTTTTTAGAATCGTTTTTATGAAAATGCTATTGACTAGCTTGATCTTACTCGTTTTATCTCTTCGATTAACTTCTGCAGGAGGTTTCAGTATAGAAACGCTTTGTTCAAAATGTTAATGCTACAGCCATTGCTGCCTCCATCACAGAAGTAAACGTCACTGCATAGCTCTTAAAGCCCCCCGTACTGCGGGGAGCGCAACGTGGTCTATTCCTACGCCAGGCTGTCCACACAGCAGCACTCTGTTGAAGGTCTGCAGTAGACAGCAGGAGCCTGGAGGCTCTGCACATACCCATGGCCTCTGTAAGGCCTCTGGACAGCTCTGCCTCCTAACAGGATTCAAGGAGAGAGGACACTGTACTTGGACCAAGTCTGGTTCAGTCCGAGCAGAAACTTCATGAAGTTACTGCTGCCTTAAAGCCTCACTGTGCTCAAGTGATGCTCTGCTGAGAGAGGAAAATTGAAGATAAAGAGATTTAGGCTGTTCATGGACGTGGAAATGAGTTCTATTTTTACTGCAATTAGAAATTTAGAATTGGATGGTTAAACCTTTTGTTCAAGCTCTCTCTACAGGACTGTCCTGCGAGATTTCTACACTCATGCATCTCTGTCAGCTGAAAAGGAACTGAGCTGAACTTATTTATCATTTTTTTAATATGTAACACAAAGATATGTTCAGAATTTGAAGGGTGATCTTCTCTGTACCAGCTCTACAATACAGCAGCAGTCTCTGTGCCCTATATATATTCCTAATCCCACTCTAATGCAGGTTTCTCTAAAGGGCACTGTGCTCTCAGTGTGTGACAGGCCCTCTTCCTGCACGCGCCCCAGCTGGGACCAGCATCACAACAAGGCAGGACTGCAGCAGCATCACGTGGACAGTGGCTCTGGCACATGAGAAACTCCCAAAATACCCACCGTGTGCAAACACTCATGGAGCACCTACAGGTCCGCGTGGAGCCATGCAATCGGATGTGTGGATGTGGCAAGAGTCTCTCTCCACAGTGTTTTACACTGGAAAGACAAACATTGCATTTAGGTTTTTTTTTTTTTATCCTGTATCCTCAGCCAAAGAATGCTTTTATTCTCTCTTTTGTTTAATAATCTGTCTTAATTAGACTATTTCTATTTTTCACTGAAAGTGAGCATTTTTACCCTGGTGCAGAGTTCTCCTTTTCTGTTGTATACATATACTAAGTCTATTTTTCAAGTATATATAAAAATGGCTGGGGACTAAAATCAATTTTGTCTTAAACTACACAATTTGTTTCACATATAATATCTTTTTTCCATGAATCAGTGTGTACTTCCTTACCCATCATTTATTAATAGGCTTACCATCTGTATTCAGCTTTAAATTCCACCAACTAATAGACTCAGGCCTGGCAACATTGTGGGTACAGCTTTTATAATGTCCAAAATATGATAAACAATTCATTTTACACTATGAAATTTAACCCAATACCAAAGAGATTGTAAGAATAGATTTATTACAAAGACTTAAAATGAATTGATTTAGTTTGATGGGATAACTTTCATAGGCATTCGCTTAAACACTAAACTTCACTGGCTGCAGAGTTAACACATGTGCTACAAATCTCTCCAACTCCCACACAAACTGACTCACACAGGGTAACAAACCTATTAGTTCTTGAAAGAACTCCATATTTTCCTCTATTGTTCCAAAGACTTCTTCGGTTTTGAGGGCACAATTTCAGAAATGCACAGTACAAAGAAAGTGACATTTGAAAATGGATGGGTGACCAGTTTAGAAATCAAGGAAAAGAGTTCCAGTCACAAGTGGTTAACGTCACCATCGCAGCTGCAAAATTCATCAAATTCATCTGAAACTCAGTCTTTTATCCAGATGCATCCATTATTTTTACAACTAGCTAGGAGTCCATTCCGAAACAGGCGCGATCACCGCTGCTCAGTTCCATCTTTTCACTGCTGCCCTCTCCTTTCATCCCTCTCTTTTTGCTGCTTGCTCACATTTCAAAACTTATGTTGCATGTCCATGTTAATTTGCTAATACTATTCATTTGTGGGTCCAGAAGTCATTTCCTATAACTCACATACTTTCTTCTAACACTTTTTGTTTAATTTGGTCTTCACTGGAGGTTTTGTTTATTTCTTTCAGCTGCTTTTTTTTGGTGGTGGTTGGGGGGCAGTGGGGGCAGAATCAACACAGACCTGCCAGTTGATTATTTGTACGTGAAACAATTAGGTACAATTTTTTTTTTCACTGTTTGCATTTTGATTTTTTTTTGTTGGTGTTCTTTCCCTAGTATCTTAGTCCCAACACTAACAAGAGGCCATACAGTCATTCCTAGGAACTTTCTTTCTGTGCTTTATATAAAACACCTGAATGTCTTGTTACTGAAAGTAGAGACTTAGAAAGTAGGTGATGCAAATAAAGCCAGGAGGTTTTTTTTTTTCCCTGCTCTGACTGAACTGGACCCAAATAGCTATCGATAACAATAAATAAATAAATAAATAAATAAATAAATAAATAAATAAATAAATAAATAAATAGACAAGGGTGCTCTGGCCTCTTAGATTAGTTTCAAGTTGGGGAACCTTGGAGCACTTCCAGCTTCCTCATGCTGGAATACGCACCTCGGAGCTCTGGACCTGGGCAAGATCAGACCCACAACAGAGATTCCTTCATCCTGATATCCTCTGTTTCCCCAGGAGAGAAACCCAGCACATGAATCAGATCTAACCCAGTGATCTGAGCCTACAAGGGACTGTGACTGCAGGGACCGTGCCGAACCACACGCACCGCTAGCCTATACACAGCATTAGGAAAATAATGCAAATTATTGAACTGCACGGGCTGGATTAAGGCTTGTACAGGTAGCTCATGGAGATAGCCAGGAACACCAAATAGCAGGCCAGAAAGAAAATGCTACGTATATGAGAAAACCTGCTCTTTTAGTGAAAGGAAGAACAAAGACCTGCAGTTTTCTAGCAGGGATTTGAGGGAAGTTGAGAGAGAGAAGATTAGGAAGGGGGCTCCACAAAGGACTTGTGATTGGGTAACCAGGTATCATTTTAAGAGAAAAGCAAGCCAGAAAGAGCTAACGGTATGTCTGAAATATGAGAGGAAGGAAGAGGGAGAAAAAAAACAGGGAGAAGATTGAGTTTGGTTTAAGATTAAATTTAAATTGAGAATATAATTTGAATCACATAAATCTTGCTGTGATTATGAGGAACCTGCCGAAAGGGAAAGAGATGATGACCTTTTTGGATCCATCCAGTCCTCAAGTACGGCAATTCTTGGATGAGTCCTGAAGAGGCCAAAGAAAAACAATCTGTACATGGCTATGAAGAAATAAGATTAACTGCAACTAGCGCATGATCTATTGATTAGATGCCACCAGATGATGAACTGCGAGCTAATGGCAAGCTATTACCCAATCCAGTCCAGGAGCAGTGGAATAAATCAATACGTAGCAGATATCTGATTTTTTTTTTCTTTTCTTTCTTTCTTTTTTTTTTTTTTTTTCTGCTTTGAAGAGAAGGAAACCTGCAAGTTGCAACATTCTTTTAAGTATGTATGATGCAGATGTACGCTTTGGGAAAGACGCTCTGCTCTTAGAGGTATTGTGGCAAGGTTTTTCTTCCTTTCCTCGGCAGGCATCAGTGAGCGCTGGACCTTCATTATGGGGGCCTTAATCCCAGAAGCATCTGCAGCTTCTTTGTTCGAGCTACACAATGCATTTCTGCCTGAGAGGTAAAATGAGGGATACAGATAATCACTGGGGGTTTTTTTCATAGCTGCAACAGTCAGATCAAGTCAACTGTGGAATTTTGATTAAAATTCTGGAGCATGTGTCTTTCATCCTTCTCCTTATTCACAGATTAGACCTTGTTGCTCTTTAAATTTAATGAGTTTTGACAATGTTTATGACATTATTTCTAGGGGGTGAAAGAAGAGTATTGTTGTGTCACTGAATATTTGGGGAGTTAACTTTCTAAAGTTGAAATTCCAAATTATAGAATCAGCAATATCAGTGGCCAGCTGTCAAATACCTCAGTGATGGGAATAAGTAATATCTTGCTGCCTCTACAGACCTAAAAATTTCTTCAGGTGAGAAATGCAAAAGTTCCAAACACTGTGGTTCAAATTAACATTTTTCATTTCAATAAATTATTTTTCACCGTAGGCAGCTGTTTGATTTTCCTACTTTATTAATGTGGTGAACTACATTTTTAAAGATTTAGGTTGGGATATGATCAGTGGAAAGTTTCAATCTGTCAATCAGTGACCAACCTAACTGTAAGACTATGTAACCGTAAGTCTTGTACAAGACATGTATCTTAATTTATAACTTACCTCTTTTTTCTTTCTCACATTAATTAAGAATTAATATAAAAAGATATATCTATCTCCTTCACACAGTGTCTTTTCAGGAATGAAATGAATTTGTGGATTTGTATTAGAATACATAGAAGCTGGAACAAAATAAATCTATTATTGGAGGGAATTTCTTTGTGAGAAAAAATTATTTATTATCCTATTTCAGCAGTGCACTACCAAGATGATTCTAAATCCAGACAATTCTCTTCTCACAACTACTAAATGGCAGAGAATCATAGAATCATAGAATGGCTAGGGTTGGAAGGGACCTGTAGAGGTCATCTAGTCCAACCCCCCTGCACACGCAGGGTCCCCTAGAGCATGTGGCACAGGGTGGTGTCCAGGCGGGTTTTGAAGATCTCCAGAGAAGGAGACTCCACCACCTCTCTGGGCAGCCTGTTCCAGGGCTCTGTCACCCTCACTGGTAAGAAATTCCTTCGCAATTTCCTGTGGAACTTTTGGTGCCTCAATTTGCGGCCATTTCCTCTAGTTCCGTCGCTGGCCACCACTAAGAAGAGGCCAGCCCCATCCTCCTTGCTCCCTCTCTTGACGTATTTACGTACATTAATCAGGTCCCTTCTCAGTCTTCTCTTCTCCAGGCTGAAGAGGCCCAGCTCTCTCAGCCTTTCCTCATAGGGCAGATGTTCCAGGCCCCTAATCATCTTTGTGGCCCTGCGCTGGACTCTCTCTAGCAGCTCCACGTCCCTCCTGCACTGGGGAGCCCAGAACTGCACACAGTACTCGAGGTGCGGCCTCACCAGGGCTGAGTAGAGGGGCAGAATCACCTCCCTCGACCTGCTGGAGACGCTCTGCTTAATGCACCCCAGGATCCCATTGGCCTTCTTGGCCACGAGGGCACACTGCTGCCTCATGGTCAACTTGTCGTCCACCATGACGCCCAGGTCCCTCTCTGCGGGGCTGCTCTCCAGGAGGTCGGTCCCCAGCCTATAGGCATGTCTAGGGTTATTCCTCCCCAGGTGCAGGACCCTACACTTGCCCTTGTTGAACTTCATGAGGTTACTCGCCGCCCAGCTGTCCAGTCTGTCCAGGTCCCTCTGCATGGCGGCACAGCCCTCAGGGCTGTCAGCTATTCGAGGCATCTGGAGGATTGGAAATCTGCAGCACAAGAAAGACATGGACATACTGAACTAAGTGCAGTAGAAACCCAACAAGATGGCTGGGGTTCGAGCACAGGACACCTAAGGAAAAGACAGGCTCCGAGATCTGGATCCTTCTAGCCTGGAGAAGGCTCATGGGGATCTTACTGCCATCTTTAGCTGCCTAGTGGGAGGTTATAGAGAAGCCAGAGCCCAACTCTTCCTACAGTTGAACAGAAATGGGACAAGAGACAATTGATACAAATTAGAACATGGGAAATTCCACTTAAATATTAAGAAAACTTTTTCAAGACAATCATTGGACCAAATTGCCCAAAGAGGTTGTGGATCCTCAATTCTCAAAACACGACTGGATGGATCCCTGAGAAACCTGTCCTAACTCACCTTGCTTTGAATACGCTGTTGGCCTAGATGATCCCCAGAGTTCCTTCCCACTTCTAAATATTTTAGAAATTACAACCCTGCATTCTATTATCTAGATACCTTTGTAAACACCCATGGAAAATACCTCTCTTTAGGATCCCCTTATGAGCCTGGCTCTCCACAAATTTGTTGAAACTTTTTTAATCTGCTAATTCTTTCTCCACAAACTTCTGTAGTGGGGAATTTCAAAAGTTCTCTACCTTCTAAGTTAAATGGTACTGTGTTTAATCAGTTTTAAACCTGCCTCCTATTGACTTCACCATGTTCTTTCATCCTCTACTAAGGAGGGATCTGGTAAAGAACAGTTCTGTATTCAGCTTACCCAACATCTTCAAAATTTCCTTAAGTTTAATCATACCCTTGCAGATACCATTGTTTCCAGTTTGATAAATCCCACCCTTTATAGTTTCTCCTCTTGTGGCAACTACTCTTCATCATTTCAACTATCTTCTCTGCACCTTCATTGAATAATGGACTCAGAGAGTGTGTCCTCGCCATACAGACAGCATAAATGCATTCAGAGCTTAAGATGTGGATGCTACAAGGTTTTATATAGGGATAAAGAAAACATCCTCTGCCTTATTCTCAATACCCTTTCTGACGAATATCAAGTTTTGTAACAGCTTGAAAGCTTCTTTTTGCTGCTGCACATTGATCCAGTAAACACATTTCTGTTTTATTTTAGTCATTAAATAAAGAGAAATATATTTATATCATTATATTATATATTAGCCTTTCTGAGCTATACTCTAAGCTTATTGATTTATTTCAGCCTCAGTTTTGATAATGGTTAAATAAGTTTGCAAATTCCTCATGACAACAAACATCTTATTTTTACTACAAAGTGTCCATGACAATCGTCTCGAGCATTCTTCAGGACTAACATAGTACGAATGAGAATATATAATATGATGTGTAAATTCCTGTACCTTTTTTTTTCTTTTTTTTAGTTTATTAATACCAGAAGGAGAAAAAACATATATTGATTATAAGATGGATCTTAATCAAATGTTGTCAACCCTGGAGGTGATTTTGGAATGAAACATGATACAATTTAGGATTGATCAGATAATGTAGAAAGAAGTGTGTATTGGCACTACTGCTAACACTAAATGGTAATTTGGTATACTCTTTATTTGGTTGGTACCCATTTCCTTGAGAATTAGAAAAGATCCTGGGAAGGACTAAAAACACAATCAAGAAAGAACATAAAAAGAGTCAAAGAGCTTGGATTATTAATCCATCAAAGTAGGAGTCTCAGAAGAGACAATTTCTCTGCAGGGACATAGAATAGAAAGAAAAACATATTTACATCAAAGGAAAACACTAATACCAACAACCATAAATAAATGTAGGTCAGGCTGAAAGCTTCGAAACAGAAGGAAGGAGGCAAAAACTTTCTACATGACTGCAACCAACAGGAAGATTTGATATATAGTGACTTAATAACGATTGTCCTCCCTCTTCAAAGCTGGGCAGGTTCAGATGAGCAGATCCCAAGAGCAGCACTTTGCCAGTTACCTTTCTCTGAGCGTGGGATAACCCAGCACACTGACACACCTATCTGCCAGGGCAAGTTTAAAAACTATACTGAGATTTCTGCTGGGAGTATTGGTCTCACAGAGAGGCCTCCACAAACATTAGACCTCTAAAATTCCAGAAATTAGATAGTAAGAAAAATCTCTCCCATGAAAGCCTATGAGAAAGTACAAAGTAACAAAAACAAGATGGATATATGTATTTAGTTTAAGAACTATGGATTTTTTTTCAATTTGCCAGGTCACTGATGTCTATATATGCTCTGAATCTGATCCTATTTCTCTCTTTCTAAAAGGGATGCTGCAGTAGAGTAATTCCATTCAGAAACATGCCAGTTATAGGTGCCAGCTGGAGAACTGGGTTTAACTGCATTCAAATAACTTTTGTGGGAGCTACAAAAGAAAGCAGCAACACAAACAAAAAATACTTTTGGAAAATATCGTCTTCTGAGGTGCTACACCTGCCCACACGGGAGAAAATCTGTGTTCATTCACAGATACCAACAACCAGGATGTCATAAAGAAAAAAGCTCTCAGACAGTGAGATGACTTAAATTCTTCCTTGTCAGTAGAAAATGAAGTGGTGAACTGAAGAATGGGACTTCACAGGAAGATGAGAGATCATTTACAGAGAAAGAATCAAGGATTTGGTTCTAACAGTTATTAAACAAGGATTCAATGCACATGCTAAAAATAAAAGTGCAGTCATATTTTTCCTTTAATTATTTTCCGATTGTCTGCAAAGTCCATTTTCACTCAGATTTTCCAGAGGTCAAATATCGAGAAGTACATAAAGTTTGCACTGTCTCACTCCTCTCAATGCAATACTTACTCTGAAAACCAAGGAGGACTTTGGTTGGACAAAATATAAATTTTTTTGTCTTACGACTCCAGATGAGGTTACAATTAGTTTCTAGGTACTCAAGAGCTTCCAGGAGAAGCTAGCAGTTTCAATTTAATTCAGTCTGCTCTCCCATTTCAATGCCTCTCCTTGTTAAGAGGTCATTACAACAAAATTATTTCCACTGCAAAATTATTTAATAATTTTTTCAGTCTGGATTTATTAGATCATACATCTATTCTAAGAAAATTCAGAGAGGCAAATATCAGTCTTAAATAACAGTTAAAGTCCTCCTGTGAGAGGGAACACAACTTGATCAGTCAACAGTTTTGGGATGTCCCATCTTCAAATTTGGATGTATTCAATATTTCACAATTCCTTCATTTTGGTATCTAATTCCAGACAGTAAGACAAATAATGATTACATATCAGCCAAGTCTTTAAATTGACTCTTTTCCCATGGCCTGAGGAGGAAATTATGATCATTGTACTATGAAATTTCTTTAAAATCCTTCATTTATTGAAAATATAAAATTGCTATTGAGTATGTACACAGGAATGAGACTATTTCACCTCTTGGCAACTTTTCCAAAGTTACCATGAGGCACAAAGTGAAAGTATTACGGATCAGATTCCGGCAAGTCTTCCAGGAAAAGAAAAGCTCCAGAACATACGTACCCACCCTATGGACAGCTTTTAGATCAAGATCCTTTCAGACTCATTTCTGGCATCAGGGCAGAGCAACATCATGATCCCTGTGACTTTTTCAAAAGATGCCCGACTGATTACCGAGGTGCCTGACTAAGCACGTAGGGTTGTGGAGTTCCACTGCCAGAGCCTAATCCTGCCACGAACGGCAACCAGGCTCATACAGGCCATGGGGCAAACTTTGAAGTCTACTATACACGCATTATACTGCACAATCCTGGCCTGCTAGTATGATCCCTGATCTGTCCAGGAGTCAAGCTCAAGTGTGGTCTCTTCAGTCATACCTTCCCACTGCTCCACAGCTGTGACTGGTACTTAACCATACACCAGAGACCATCAAAAAGCAAAAACGCATCTTGCAAATCCAAAGTCACCCCACGCTTTGTAGCCTTCAAACACTTCTCAGGAGCTGGAGGTCTTTCTCTGACTGCTTTCAGCTCTAATTTCAACCCTCAGCCCTCCTTGGTTATCCAGGATGCCTTGCCTGCACTTTGCTCAGCTGACACTTTTGTTTGCCTGCCTGCTTGGTCTTGCCTTCAGTTTGTGCCAGCATACACACAACTCAACTAGTGAGGCAAATATTCAGGCTTCTCATCTGCTAAAGCATGTCTACACAAAACCAGTGCCAAGGGGATGTAAAACTCTTAGTCTCAGGCACCTTTTAAAAATCCAGAGGAGCCCCCCAGGCTGCCACAAGCAGTTCTCTCTATAGCCCTGAAAGCAAAAGGTCATGGGAAGCTTCTCAATGATACTTCCAGGAATTTGATGACTAATTGGATTAGAGGAACAAAATTCTCAGAAATAAAATCAGGTGACCCCTTGGCAGCAGAGAAATTGGTGGGATCCCATCAGAAGTTTTCCAGCTTTGCAGGGATCCAGGACCTTCTCTACCTAGTGCTGCGCAAGACCCACCGAGGTGCAAGATGACTCCTGGGCTTCACCGATGCCTCCAGACATCTACAAACAAGCAAACCTTTTTAACTTCTCTTCCTCAGCCAAGACCTTTGCCTCTTTACAGCCAAACTCCCCAGCACCTCATTGCACTTTCTCCGTAGTCTGTAGGAAGTTGTTTTCTATCTGCAATGGCAATTATGAGTAAGTAGTTATATAGCTGCAACAAATAAATATTAAATATTATATATATTATATTATATATTAAATATTTTATATATTATATTATATATAATATTATATATATATAAAACACAAATTAAGCACATTGATGAAATGACAGTTAGTGTCTAAGAAATCTAGTGTTTTAGATTCAAAATCTGAGTGAAAATATCAGTGTACTCCAACTCAAGAAAAAAAGGATACAGTCTAGTTGCCATTTTCTCTAGCAGAGAAATAGAGGCAACGCATCAAAATATCACTTCCTATCATTTAATTATTCAATGAAGTGTCCTCTCTGTTTTTATCCATGCTATCCCCATTAAAAAAAAAAAAAAAAAAAGAAAAGAAAAAAAAGAATTTTTAAAACAGAAAATCAAGAACTGGTGAGTTGAGATAGTCAAAAGACCCAGTGGTATTAGTCAGTGGCATTAATCTGGTTTAGATGCAACAGACCATGAAATTCGAGGATAAGGATTTTCCTCAGATCAACACTTTCTTGTGTGCAAACAAAAAATAATCATTTTGGATAAAAACGAACGATGTTTCATTTTAAAGAACATTTAAAAAGATGGCTTATTTTAGCACTTTTAAATTTTCTATTAAGCATACATTCCTGTCACTTTCAAATATAAGGTTCAATCACCACAAGTTTCATTTTTTTAATTTCAATGACAGCTGTAACAGCTGCAATTTATTTCACTCTTTCAGTTTTCTAATCAATTTTTAAAACTTCTTATGTATATGACCAAATTAACTTAATTGAAGTTCAGCTTTAATAGAGTCAGTCTTTAGCAGATTTCTGTAAACTGCTCAAGTCTGTTTCCTCCAGGAATGTATCTTCCCGTGAATAAGATACATATGAACTTACTGGCTCCTAAAATGAGGATACCCACGTAAATGAATTTCTCAAAACCCAATATTCTTCTATCTCCAACCTTTTTTCCAAGTCAATCTCCTACAACACTTAAGATTTTCTAAAATATCAGCACCTTTTTCATGCTTTCCATTCTTGCAGTTTTGCCATGCAGTGTACTTTACATAAAAATGGCTATGATGAAAATAGTCATAAACTCTTTGTGGTAACTTACTATTCAAATAATGAATTATGTCTGAAGCTTCAGTACATACAGGAACAAACTACTTTAATTTTAAGAGCGTATCTGTATGGATTGTTTAATATCTTTTGAAAGGAATATTAAGATCTTGTCATTTTTTTACCCTTATTTTCATTTCTCTGAAAGAATACAAAATTGCAATTGTGCAGCCCACAGCTAACCATAATTTATATAAGCTACAAAACATTTTAAGCTTGCAACTGCAGGCTATAGAACTAACCACCTTGTAGGGACATGCTTCATTATTTCCTCATCTTTGAGGCTGTCAGAATTAAATCTCGCTTGTAATTCTTAAACTCTTTGACAGATGAAGTACACTATATGAAAACTTTAATTACAAAACCTCAGGAAGAAATAACTGCTTTGCTGTGCTATGTAGTACATGAATTAAACAATCGGTTCAAAACAAATAATCCTTCATTTTTTCCATTAATCTGTAGACATTTAGCTTCAGCTTTATCTGTTGCAAACAATACATTACCATGATGATGCATTATCAAAGCTCCGACACCCCAGAGTACACCTCTTACAGCTGGAGATACTACCAACAGAGCTATTACTAATGTCTTGAAAATACTCAAGCGCATGGTGGATGATTCTGCTTTGAACCGTGTAGTTAAAAAGACCCATGGAAATTATTCTGATATTTCCTTGATTTGAATCCACAGTGAAAACCTGTCCATTTCAAAGGTCTTAGTTTTTTCAACTGAAATAGTATTTAATACAGTGTTAATAGACTAAGTATCTGCTACACAAGATAATCTTGGAAATCAACACTAACGTGATATCAAGCACGCTATGTAGATGACTATAGGTGACACTCTCATCTTTTGTTGATTTTTCAGCAAAAAACCAAACTATATCATTTTTTAAAAAACAAAAATCAACAACCTTTTTTATTAAAATTCATGTCAAGACACAAATAAAACTTTCATCATTTGTGTGATGCAGCATTTTATTTCTAGCTTTGAAGATAGCTTTTGCTAAAAATATAGGTTTGTTCAGGCTGACTTCTACCCCAAAACCAAGGTTTAACCAATAGTTCCATTGCTTAGTGTTACTCTCTAATGGTTTGCCTCACTAAATCAACTTTTACCTTCCCATGCAATTAACCAAATAAGAGAGAGTCCCTTAAAGCAAGGGACCTGAGACCTGTAGAAAAAGATAGTCTAATATTACTTAGTTATCTGATGACAATATATCAAGAATTATTTGAAAAAAAAATCTTAGAATATATATAACAAAGTTATTTTCAAGGCAATTGTGGCAAAAAGTCTCTACTTTAAATGTTTCCCATGTCTGCTTGAATTAGAAATTATTTTTAAAGATTGTGTGGGCCTGTGTGTGTGTGTGTGAATGCATAAAATTCCTTCAAAATGTACAACTGGACAGTTTGTACATCGTTAACAAACTGGAATGAGTTCATCGCAGTTCGTGTTGCTGTTCAGCAAAATTGCATCCATATGTGCTTTAAGTGAGAAACTGGATGGATTTTTCAGCAAATTCAAAGCAGCAACAAATGCTAATTTCACTTACTTTACTCTTGCCATTCTCGGGAGGTTTTTACTGGCTTGTAAAGATAGCCAGTTTCATTGAAGTAGAAGCACCAACTGCCCACTTGGTTTCAATTTTGTGCCATAAAGTGGGGATTAACCATAATAATTTCTGTGTGAGGAAGGGAGATACCTCCTGTCCGCGGAATGGAGTATCGCACAGGGGCGCCTGGGCGAGCAGACCCCCGTGTGCCACCTCGCTGGGCAGTGATACATGCTTGGATCCACCAGCTGCTTTCTTCCTCCTACAGCGCCAGCTCTCGCAGAGGCAGGGCCGGCCCTCTGCACCTCTCCGCATTATAAACTACATAGCTGTCAATTGAGAAGCTGTTGGCATCTCTGAACTCAATCTCGAGTTTTCCTCGGTGTTTTTACTCTGTAGCTTCCAGGCTGCTTGGCATATGAGCTCATGCCTGTGAAGCCGGCTTATTTACTTGTTTTCTCATACATCAGAATTAAAGTAAGGTCTGTCTGAAAGGGGTGAAAACAAAGTCCTGTGAGCTGAACAGAATGAAACAATAAAAATCCCTCTACCCTAATGGAGCTATATAGAAAACACATTTGCTAATCTGAGAAAAAAAAGTGTCAATCCCAGATTTTTAATTATTCTCACCAATTCATTTATATTTCATCGCTGAAATGAAAATAAAATACTGAATTTGTTCACTGAGACCTATTTACATCTTTAGCAATAATGTAAGAAATAATAACTGTATTAAAAAAAATGGTTTGGAAGAACAACATATCCTTACAGGTAACATCTGCGTAGAGGAAGAGGAAGAGCGGACAAAGCCACCTTGTAGCAGCATCTTCACCCTCAAATTCACCAAATTCCCTTTGAGCACTGAGGCTGAGGAGGGAGGTGACCCTGATGTCACCCTTTCACACTGTCAAAGTTAATTTATATTAATTTCTTGCTTATATCCTGTCAGTGTATTATCAACTTAGTGTTTCATCTGCATAACTCACCAAGAGTTATCCTAGATCTAGGTGGCCCTACTTGTGGACCTGCATTCATGTAACTGATGCCCAGCCAGGGACAGCCCCTATCAGCACGGGCACCAACTGCACTGGTCGTGCCCAGCTAGCAGAAGGACACAGAGGGACCTTTACTTTTGTTACTAATCATTATATGATTCAAAGCACTTATTTGTTGAATTAATTACTCCTATCTTAAAATCATCGCTTTTCAGAGCAGAGCCACACTCTAAATACAGGAAATGTTATTTGCTGCATATGTCACCCTTAATAAACAGAATTAAAGTCGGAGGTCTCACAACCACACTCAGCGCTACTGCAAGACTAAAGAACATTTCTGTGGCCAACACAATAAAATACCACATGCTGAAGACTGAAGCCAAGAAATAATGCACTTAGTAGCCTAAAGTACAACATGTTGAGGGCCAGTATTTGTGCAAATAATTCAGAAATGAGAAATTAATAATTAGCAGGAAGACTACGATGCAACTGCAAATATTGTTTTTAGATATGCAGATTGCCAAAAATTAAATAAAAACCTTTAAGAAGAATAAAAAATGGTCTTCTTATGAGCACAAAATTCTACAGTATTTCCCCTCAAAGACAGCATATCTAGCCAAGTATTTCACCTCTTGACTTCTGTAGAAGGCTTGCTGCGATTTTTTCAGGCACTAAGTCACACAGAATATTCTATGTTCCCTTTGTACACTTCAGAAGTAGACAACAAAAGGTTTTTCCCCCTTACATTATGTTTTATTCATAACCACTGAAAAGAAAAATTGAAACTATGGTGAGAGTCACTCTTTAGACTTGTCTCTATTAGGAAATAGTATCAGAACTGGAAATGGTTTCAGATAAAGATAACTAGGACTAGCAATGAAATCAGAATAAGAACTAATATGGGCTTGAAAAAAGAAAGGTATTTCATTACAATTTTAGAAAATGTGATTGAAATGACATCTGATTTGCTCCAGGGCCACAGGGATCATATTCACTGGTGAAACAGGCAAACAATATCTTTGAGACAAAGAAAACAGCTGTAGGCTTCATTAGGCTCCCCAACAGCCAGGGCATACCGTGTGCTTCTCACTCCCCGTGGTCGCAGTTCCGGACACGGAGCACTGTCAAAGGAATGAATTTCTTCAGAGAAACCTAATGATAGCATTGACAAGGGTGCTATAAATATGATCCACAGTGGCTTTCCCTTAACCAGAGGCACCGTAGCTGATGCTTTGTGATGTTCCTGAGCTAAAGGAGAGCTCCTTAGTCTGTGTTTGAACAATCCCGTTTCTTGACCCTGTATAATGAAATAATTTTGATTGTATGAAATTTGAAATAATGACAATCAGAGCCTGATTCTCAGCTACAGTGTCTGTTATTTCTGACATGTGCCTCCACTTAGGGGAAAAAAATGCATTCCAGGTATACAGATAATTTTTCAACAGATGTAACTCATGCAAATATTTCTGTTACACAGGAAGAGAGGAAGAGAAAGCACAAGAGGAAGAGGAAGAGGGAGTTTACCTTAAGATTTTACAGTGGCTAGAAAATAATTTCTAGCAAGTTAGACTATCAAAAAAAAAAAAAAAAAAAAAGCTCTACAAGTTGTGAAGTGTTTTGGGTAATAAATCACCATTTATAGTTGCACTACACATTTATACTAATGCTGTATCTTACATGAATAAATCTTTTAATTCTGGGTCCCCTTCAACTGATTTTAATATATGTACTATTGCCATCCTTTACTAATTTTAGAATATAGGCTGCCACATTATCCTAAAACAAAACTGTAGAAAACATTTTCTGGAACATTAGTGGAACGGCTTCATATTGGCCAATGCAGTTCGTCAGACTTTATATTACTTTTTATTAAAAAAGACTGCCAGATTTTCCTTTCTCTGTAAGAAATCCCAAACAACAAAAGCTAAGATCATCTTTAAATCTGTAACCCAACAGCGGAGAAATGAATGAACTTGTCTCTGAGAAAATCATAATCTCTGAGACCATTTTTAGGAACAAGTATCGCAGTGGTTGAACCATAGTGTGGCCAGGGGGGCTATACAAAAATAACAGTCCATAAATAACAGTGAATTACATTTAGAACAGATCTTTCACTTGTCTCTCTCCTTTCTTTTGATTGCATTGAGCAATGCTTGCAATTTATCAATATTTATTTCCAAGAGAAGCACCCCTCCATTACTCTCATCCAACACGTGTCAGCTGAGCAGAAAATCATTCACATTCTTCTAAATGCCACATGAAAAAAAACAAAAACCAAGGAGCTAATATTTAGATAAATACTATTACAGTTATGTCACGCACATTTTTCATGTCTGCTGAATTGTGACCTCAAAATGCTAATAAGAAACATAATGTTTGCCTCCACAGTTCATTTCACTCTTTTTTTAAAAAACAATAAGGAAAAGATTGATAACAGGAGCCCAATGTTCTTTACGTACAGTACTTAACCATTTAAAAAGTAGTGGGATGACAGCAAGGAAAGCAACAGGGGCCCAATCCTGTTCCCACCAAGGAGAATGAGAAGTTTGCCATTAAATACAAGGTGCTGGATTGTGCCTTTGCTTTGCTTGGCAAAGCTGAATGTCAATTTGCTGTGTTGTCTTGTGGCTAAAAAGCAGTCATTTGCTGCCCTCTAAAGCAGGTTGCTGCATAAGCCTTGGTGTTCTGCAATACAGTCCTGTCGCTAGCTTTAGTTTTTTTAATACATATAATAACGCAAGGCAATGTGGAAACATTTTATTTTCTCTTCATAAGTAGTAAATACTGCATAATAGTACATAAATATTAGAGATTAACTTAATGATCATAAAATTTTTACTGTTTACTTTATTCAGTTAGTGCTATGTAGCAAGACAAGATCATGACTGTCTTTTTATGCACAACTCCCACCATATTGACAAGGTCACACAGAGCAAAGGGAGATTCATCAGGTCTTGTGAACTCATCAAAAAACAACTTATCAAGTTTAATTTGTATGTAATCTTTTAATACTTCTCTCCTCTCAAATGGTAAGAAATTGACTTATTATTAAAAAGCATTTTTAAGTTTATAGAATTTTTGTTTTTATTTTTATCAGCATGTAAAAACTAACAGAGTGTTGGGATGTGTCTGGTTTCTGCCAGCTCTTCAGTGAGGTAAGAATGTCTAACAAAATTTTCTTAAAATATTACTTAAAAAAACCCCAAACCCTCAAACCTCCCAGCCTCACCTCCAAGCAGAAGTCAAATGGGTATCCAGGTATGAAAGTAAGTTAGAGTAAGATTGAAATGTCATCTATCATTCAGTTATCATAGCATTAAGCAGTCAAATAATGAGCATACAGTTCTCTTTCTTAGGCAAAGTATTTTATTTATCTCACTACCATCACAAGTGGGTTTTATGGGTGAAATATTCAAAAGTGCAAACATTGTTCTAGAAGCATTCCACAAAGTGAGTTGTCCCTTATTTAGATCTCATACCATGCTCAGTGCTATACTACATTTCCCAGAGCGATGAGGTGCAATGGTGTCTCTCTTTTTGTAGTCTCAAACAGCTGAAAAGCTCTTGATTCTCCTGACATCTGGCTAATCCAGCAGAAGTACCCACTGAAGGACACCTGCAGCAAGGCACTGACAATTTGATGTGTTCATAGTTTGCAGCCTTTTTTTTAACTTTAAAAGGTCTCTTTTCTTTTCTCAGTTCTTCCACAAGAGAGATAATGAGCACAGGTTTGCAACTTGGAATCTGAAGTGAGGTACTCATGAGAATTAAATGTAACGAAAAGGTTAAGCCACGTATAACTTTAGGTGATGAAGGTTGACTCTGTATTCAATGGAGAGAAATGGTTACTGCAGAGATTTTGGTGGGTGAAGTATGTTTCTAATTCTGGTATCTCAATTAAATGCAGAAAGTTAGACAATATGAATTTGTAGCTGCTTACATGCTGCCTCTTCATAAACCTTGACTTAGTAATGCTAATGCTACACATTCCTCAGAGTGTGACTGAAGAGTTTATGCTTTGGGAAGGACAAATGAAAATTCAAGAACTCATTTCAAGTACTCTTCTTCCTCATAATCAGTTCTATGCTATTTTGTTTTTAATTGACTAAAATTAATGTTTGTTCTAAAGTGAGATGGATGACAATAGCAAGACCAAAGGGCCAAGAGTTCCCTGTAAATAAAAGAATTGCACATTCTTCGAAAGAACAATACAAAGATAAGTATTAACTACTTCACTTTGAATATTTTATTCAACATATATATTATGTACTCTCACAGTAAAACACAAGTAGAACGTGGGTCATGACATATCAAGTCCTCAGCATACCAGTCAAGGACACTATAAGGTTAGCTCTTTCAAATACTCATAAAGAATGCCAATTTAGGAACTTACAAAGTTTTCAAGGCTTGCTGGCTGTAGTTTTCAGCTGAATAAAGTGGGGAGTGGGTGCCACCAAGCGGTGGCTCTTATCACATAGCAGCATCTTTAGCACTATCTCACTTTTGGCTACCACTTTGGCTGCCAACAATATTCCCGGTACAGCAATTTGTTGGAAAAAGAATACTACCATTGTAAAAAGAGGAAAGCAATTCCCTGAGGATAAAGGCTGATTTTTATTGCTGATGGGAAAAAATAAGTCATTAAACTATAATGACTTCAACTTCTTTCCAAAGCCTTAGAAAATATTTACACACTGATTTTTGGTAGCAAATCTGCGGCTACCTAAAAGATAAGATCTACAGTCTATGGAGACAACAAACCTGCAAGAGAGGTGCTAGGTGCATATGGGAAATTTTCTAAGCATAGAGGATTATGTGGGTGGGCATCTATACTGCTAAATGAAATCGTACATGAGACAAAATTAGTTATTCCTTAATTGTCTTATCAGTTCCTGATTCTGGACAGGTCCAAAATGTTCTTTCTCAGACAAAGGGCATAATTCTGGGAACAGTTTACTCCGAGAATGATACAAGCCAATACAGCTGAAATTCTATCGGGTTTGCTTCTTCCACTCTCCAGCTGATCCCCTCCATTCTCTACAATTCTTTAACACAATTGTAGCAAATTCCGTCCCTTAGATATCTCAATAGGTTCTTAAACCACTTCCAGGATATATACAGCCTTGGTTTCATGCTATAAGCAACACTCTGGAAGATTGTTTCATGCCTTTGCATTATTTCAGCCACAGTGGTGCCAAAAGAGGCCCTGTGGAGACATCCGGGTGTGTACAAACACAACTACTCTCCTGTAACACCAGTGGTGAACTAGTAATTACACTGAGGACATAAGTCAACCCACGCCAGTCGGTCTTGGGATCCCAGGGAGGCAGTTGCTTATATAGGAAGCAGTTAAGGAAAATGCCCTATCTAGAGTTACATCCAGCAAGCACTGTGCAGAGCTAACCCAAGAATCCTGCCCAAAAGACCAGCTTGAGTCTGCTATAGAAAAGCTGAAGACAAGGAAAGTTCAGTCAACAGCATGCACCTGACATGTATTTCAGACATCCAGTCCATTCAGATAAGCTCCATCTCATTGCTCTTCCAACCTCACTAACTTCAGTTTTAAACAACCTGGAAGAACCTGCAGAATGGGAGAACAAAGAACTTCCTACCAATCTGCCTCTCAGGCAGCAAAGTGACTTGCCACCAGTTTTGTCCTTCAATAAATTAGAAACTGAATTAGAATTCTGGCGTTGTTGTTGTAGTTGACTCATACTCTTTTCAGCAAGAAAATCTCTTTACAACTACTTATTAGTTAAAATGATGTGCCATGTTAATAATACAAGTGTCCATTTAATTAATGCTAACACAGTTCTCAGAAAGCACAAGGCAGATTAGATTGCTTCTGGCACTAGCCTGAGGGGAATGGCAAGACAGCCTGGCTCCACTGCCATGAGCCAGAGCCCTGGGAGCCACGGGGGCTGCATCCAGCACTGCTGCCATTGACGCAACCAGGGAAGAGGTGGCAGAACAAGCAGCACATCCCCTCTCCAAGGCTTCTTTTCATCACTATCTATATTCCAATTCAAAATAAACATTTTGTTTCTTACTATAGATTCCCATGAAGAGACGCAATAACAAGTGTGCTTCCAAGCCTCCTCTCTTCCCTGTACTACCAGCAACACAGACTGGTGTGGGCTCTTCCTCTTGAGGCACCAGTGTTCAAAAAGGGGTTGACACAGCCCAGGAACATGGAACAGGCTTTGATAAAGTACTTGCACTGTGTATTTCTACAATGCTACCACAATAACTTGAGACCCATTCACTGCTAATAATAAGAGTATTCAGAATAACCTCCACCACTGATATGGGAAGCAGATGTTTTACAATCCCTCTGACATATGAACCATCCTTATTATGTGTAACCGAGATCACAGTCTGCACACCAACAAATGTATACTTTAAATAGTTAGGGTATCAGAGAACAGGGTCAACGCAGCTTCCTCTGTCAATATCTGAGCAGTAGCTTTTAGGGATAAACCATGTGCATTGGCTAAGCCAAAGGACCAACTCGAGAAAATACAGTTCTACTGCAGAAAAGTGAATCTGAAACAAGTCTGAAAATGCAGATCATATAAACAAAAGGATTGAGTTAAAAAAATACTTTCTTAAACACCATTGAAAATAAGAATCATCAAAAAGTTTGTACAGCAGCATGTTCCAGATGTGTTTCGCATTTTACCACTGAACCAACTGTTTGCATAAAGAAAAGCAGAGGAGAAATGCAGCCACAAAAGGAAAGTTAGAAATCAAGCAAAACAACACTTCTTAGCTCATAAAGACCATGAGAACATAAAAACATACTAGTGTCTGTACTGAAACATCCTGCTAGGCCACTATCCCAGCACTGACAGAGGCCAATGCTGAACTAAAGAACTAAGAGCAAGCAAATGCATATATCATCATGAGGCTTATATACTGTAACCAGTACTGACAAAACGGATGACAGAAGGTTATACCTGCCTATGGGTATTAGCCTGAGGACTGCTTTTTAATTATGTTGTCAATTTTCTCCCCCTCACAAAACAACTGATTTTTAATTAAGATATCCTGAACTTGGTTTGGAGACTTGTGTACTGGGGAACAACTGTTCCCAGAAACTGTCTCTTAATCTTGAGAAGAAAACATAGGTAGGCATAGGAGCAGATGTAGTTCCTGACAGGAGTGAGGGAACCACAGACCCAAAGAAGTGAAATGTCAGAAGAGGAAAAATATTGCAGTTGGAAAAAAAAAAGTAGAAATTATTAAATCTCAGAGACAATCTCCAATCCATTGTGAGCAAAACTCTTACACAAAAATATTCTGTTGGCATTTCACAAATACATCTAGGATAAACTAATTCATAAAATGCTAAATTCCAACTCAGAAAAACTGGTCTCCTGACCACTGGTTGAAGCTATCGCTATATATTACAGTATAAATTCCATCTCAATGTGTGTGCTTGAAGTTGACACAGGCTGGGGCATATCACAATTTTTACCCAACAGAATTGACACAGAATTCACTTCACTGCTGCTGAAAAATGCTGGAGTGTTATACTGCTTTTCAATGAAAGTGTGAGAATTCACTCAACTTCATTTAAGACAGGAGGACACTCATTTTGGCTAAAGATCCATTGAGATTTCTGGTGTGACCATTTCTAAAATGGTCAATGACAGAAATTGCCACTTGTGAGATGTCATCATCTTTAGTATGTTTTACTGCAAACTTGCTTAGAGGCAATGAGCAGGAAATTTGGCATTACTTTCAACATAATTCTCCATAATTATTTCTAAATCATAGTATAAAAATATTTTTCCACTCCACAATTTATGCAGCTTGTGCTCTTAAACATTTTGCAATGACTCAAAATTTCAGCAGGCTCTTGCAACATTATTACTTTTTTTTCAACTTTTTATGTGCAGTGGAAGCTTGTGGGCCACACATTGCGGGACTATCTGTTGTATCCTATTCAGAACTATTGAGTCAAATCATATGTTAAAACACCACACACAAGATAAGTTCTTTAAACGTCTGTGCAAAGGTTTTCAGGACTAAAGTAGATTGAGTTTGTCAGTATCTGAAGATGAGCTGTCATTCCTTGTGTCTTATCATAATGATGACTTCTGATTTCATTCACAAATAGCTTTTCCTTATTTCCAAAGCATTTTACCCTCATCATTAAGCTTCAAGACACAAGTCTCTGTCTCTCACTGGCTCATAATTTGAAACAAATAACTTTGTACTTCTTACAATGTTTATACGGCATTTGCTGGGTAGGAACTTCTCGTTGTTCTAATACTTGCTTTGCCTTTGTTTTCTCGGATGAACAACACACTCTTAGTAGAACAGATGTTTTCTCCTGTTTGGGCTCCAGGTAATTCAAAATCAGGCTGGCATCTGTGAACAAAAAGTGCTGCTGGAACACCAGTCCTCATGAGACAAGACTTGCAGCAAACCAGGGCTTTGACCAAAAGAACATGTCAAGGCCACGATTTGTAATTAAGCACTTAAGACCAGGATGCTGTGTGAGTGTAAAAGCAGAGTGATGAAAACACGTAACAGGATATGCCTTGCTCTGGTAAGTGGACTGTTTGCACACAGGGTAAAGCACTTAATAGGAACTAGGTTAAGGAACAGAGGCTAAGGTAGAAGAATAGGCCTCAGAGATGCTGCAAGACAAGCAATATGTACCCAGTATGAGCCAGAAAACTGAAGAGGAATATGGGGACCTTTGGGCTAGACCACCAGTACCTAGGTAATCGTATCAGTAGTAAAGCCCAAATTGCCCTGCTAACCCATCAACCCATTGCCCTATCAAACCCATCAAATTTGAGTACAGATAAAGCAAAATCAAGAAACAAGGGAAAAGTAATTAGGGGCAGGTTATTTGTCTGCAAGAAGATTTGTCAAAAAAGGGGAACATGATGAAACAGAAGAAAAACAGACGGGAAAAGAAAGGAGAACGAGCGAGTGAGAATACTTCCAAATTACTGAACAACAGTAGATCTCCCTCCCAAAGCAGGAGCGCGGATGCCCAGGGGCTGCCTCAAGGTGACCCGCGGGTCCAAGCCCAGCAGGACGCTGCCGGGTCCCTCTTGGACAACGCACGGGACTCGCCCTCAGGTCGATGCCCAGAACACCCGGGTGGAGAGGCCGGGCTGAGGAGGGAGAGCGTCGCACCCCGGGAACCAGCAGGGCTGCGGGACCCGGAATTCAGCTGTGCGCGACTCACGAGCCCCAAGAACGATAAAACCTGGCGTAGGGACCACCACGGCAGCGTGAAGAGGGATAAAGCCGTAAATTAGCAACAGCGATGTGACTATTAGTTCATTGGTCATTTAGCTGATTTATTAGACTATTAATGGTGTGCTGGTTCATCAGTAAAGCCTGCAAAGGAATGAAGAAAGCAGCGCCTTGAGTTAACAGCTGGCATCTCATCCGTGGCCCTGTTTTGGGATTACATTTATTACTCTTTCAAGTCCTTAAAAATTTAAGACTTTTGGGGAGAGATTTACCACTGGCTTCGTAAGATTTTCGCAGAGAAAAGGGAACCTTGGTGGGGGTTTTTTTCAGCTTAGCTGACGCAAACACCTATTCAGAGCCTCGTTACCTGAAGGACAGTTCACTTCAGCATCCTTAAAACTTCACCCCACACGAGGCGGCCTCTAAACCCCCTCTGAACAGCGACAAAGTGACACCGCGGCAGGAGCCCGGACCCCAAACCCCGCGGCCTGCGCGGGCGCCGGGCCCGGCCCGCGGGCTCTCAGGCGCGGCCCTGCGCGGAGGCTCCGCGCCGCCCTCCCTGCAGCCCCGCGCCGCTCCCCGCGGCCCCCGTCGCTCGTCGCTCCTCGGGCCTCGCGCCTCGGGCCCCGCGGCGGAGCGGGGCGGAACGGAGTGGGGCGGGCGGGGGCGGMGAGGGGCGGTGCGAGGCGCCCATGGCAACGGGGCGCGCACCGCCCCCTCGCCGCGGCCGCCGCCGCCATGATGATGCTGGGCCGCGGGCTGGACGCCAGGTAACGGCGGCGCCCGGGAGGGCCCGGCCCCGGTGCGGGTCTGCGCGGGGCCGCCGGCGGGAGCAGCGGGACGAGGCGGGGGCGGCCGGGCCCCGCCGCGCCGCTCCGGAGCCCGGCGGCAGCCCCCGGCCTTGAGGCGCAGCGGCCGCGAAACTTCTCGGGCGCGGGGGGCTGCGGGGGAAGGGGGGTTCCTGTCGGGAGGAGCCCGGTGCCAGCCAAGCGGGTGGGAAGGAAGGCGGGCTGGGGGCTCCTGGTAGTGCTGGAAAACCGCTTCGACGCCTCGCACCTCCCCGCTTCGCTGCGGTGCCTGCCCTGTGCAGGCGGTCTGAGAGCCAAGCGGGGCCCGAGCGCTGAGTACGTCAGCTCGGAGACTTCTTGTCTCCCCCCGCTTCACCTCTCTTCTTTTCTCTTCCCCCTTAAAAAAAAAAAAAAAAAAAAAAAAAAAAAAAAAAAAAAAAAAACCCAAAACGGTTGAGGTGTCTCCTTGGACCACCTGCTATGAGGTGGCATAACTGGCCTTGGTCCACGGGGAACTTTTCCCTGAAGTGCTTTAGTGGGAGGTCTTTATTCACCAGGCTTGGCTGCAGCATTACACAGAGCTACAGTATTAAAGCTCTTCCAGTGCTTGAGGTTTTCATCTGTTATGAAATCAATATTTAAACGTTGGTCAGTACATAGATCAGGGATAATCTAAAAATGTTAAAAGCTTTCCTCCTTATCGCCATTTCTCGGGCATCTTCACCCTCGGTAGTGCAGTTAGACACCTGTACCCAACTCCGAGAAACTTCTAATACCTGTTTGCCCTCTAATGCCCAATTTTAATCTCCGCCACCACTGACTTGTCAGTTGCCATGAGGGGAAAGGAAACTCCATGACCCAGCCTGGTTTGAGACCTGTAGCTGTTACCAAAGTGCTGCTAATCAATGCTGACAGTAGCAATGGTCATTGCTTAGCCCTCATAGGAACGTTTCTGAGGTGATTTTTCTGATTTGACTTTTCCAGTATTGAATCTTCATTTTTTTTAGCTAAATATAAATGCTCCTTTCTATATTGTTCCTTTGTTCATCACCAAGCACAAATTACATCAGTTTGTGAAAATATTGTCTTTTTAAGAATAGATTTCTGATTTACACTGAAATGAGATGTTCCAAATCAGTTATAAATTTTCTGTGGTGCGATCATACAGGGATTTTGTTTGTTTGTTTTATTCTCTACATGGTTCCCATCTTAATTTTAATTTATTTTTCTTTGGCATCTAGGGACAATCAGACTAGACAAATACGAGATGCTGTTTCAAATGTGGAAAAACATTTTGGAGAACTGTGCCAAATATTTGCTGGATATGTACGTAAAACTGCCAGACTACGAGACAAAGCAGATCTTCTAGTGAACGAAATATATGCATATGCTGCTACGGAGACACCAAACTTAAAAGTTGGACTGAAAAACTTTGCAGATGAATTTTCCAGACTTCAGGATTATCGCCAGGCTGAGGTACAAGATTAAAGCTGTACATGTTGTGTTTGCCAACAGAACTTCTCAGTTACTCATCTGTGATTAAGAGGATGATTAAAGTCTCATATACACTTTATACAAGACTATATAAAAATATACTCTTCAATCTTAAGAGAATGCACTTTTAAATATGTCAGTGGCACAATGAGAGAGGTAGGCTCCCAAAGCGTTCGTAGTTTACTCTGCTAAAAACTTCAGTGCTGTTGAATTCAACAGTGCTGTTCATGTGAGTGCTGACAGCATTTGAGACAGTAAGCCTCTTGCAGAGCAAAATGAACTCTAGATTTTTGGATTGTGATTTATGGTTAAAAAAAAAAAACAAAACCACTCATTTTGTGATTTGAGTAGTCTGGCAGTAACTGAGCTGAAAATCAGGCATTTTTCTATTGTTGAATTTGTTACCAAAAGAGCATGGAAGAAAATGCTGATCTGATCGGAATGCTTTCCTGGGCCCTTTGACAGGCAGCCTGTGGTGCTATCGGGAGCCCTGGAGGCCTCTGTTCTGAAAACACAAAAATACACATAGATCTTTCACTGTGCATTTAGGGCCAGATTTTTAAAAACTAGGAAGAAATTCAAGGATGTGGATGGTGGGATTTTCATAGGATTTCATTTACCATGCTCACTCCGCTCATTATTTTTCCATTTTTCTAGAGTAATTTATCTCTGTATTAATGGAGTAAATTTATGGCATAATATGCAGGTGAAATTATGCTGTGATATATTGGTCTTTTTTTAACTTTTAAACTATTAATCTGTAACTTCAAGAGAACTGAAACGAAAATTCAGACCTACTCATTCTTGAGAACATTCACATGTTTTACATAACTTAGGCATTTGTAGTATTTCCAGGACTTACATTTTTTTTCCATTAGCCTTAGGGAAAAAAAGGTTAGATTTCTTACAGCACAGCAAAGATTGTTCAGACTGCAATGTATTAGCAGGTGTAAAGCAAAACCACTTATTTTCAACTTTATAGAATAGAAAACTATGGACACTTGAGATGCATTGTTGATTTTATTTAGTATTTAGTTGTTAAAATTTCTATGTTTGTTTTATCCTTGTTTGTTTTATCGTCATTTCCTACTGAAATGAGAGGAATTCTTCTAGAAATCAATTTTAGCTCCTCAAAATACAAATGACTTACTGATTCTCTCTGTTGTTTCTTTGTTGTTTCGCAGTACGTCCTCCATTCGCACAGTTCTCGTTCTTTCCCCTCCAAAGTGCAGATGACTTTAGTGACCTTGTGGTTTCTTTTGTAGGTTGAAAGGCTTGAAGCCAAAGTTGTTGAACCTCTAAAAAGTTATGGGACCATAGTAAAACTTAAAAGAGTAAGTTAAATGTGTATTTTCTTACAAAATGAATAGTGGTCAGTTAAAAAATTAAATTTTTCAGGAAAACTATTTGTGATTTTTCTTACTGCAGTAATAAATGTAATTAACATTTATATAAAAATGCACCCAAACTGGAGCTTGACACATATTGGAGGAAATAGTTTTGATATGAAGACAAGAATATTCAGAGCCAAGGAACACAAACAAATATTTTTAAATGGTGTATTGTGGGTAATGTAAAGCATTCGGGATAGTACAAATTCAGGTGAATTTAATCTTTAAGATTTTTAATCTTCTTGTCTTTCTACAGTGATTAAATTGGAGTCATTCTTTCTAGAGGAAATTACGGTTTGAAATGTGCGCTCAATTCTTACCCCAAATTTGTTTAAACTTATTCCTTTGTATTTTATTTATACTTGTCCTAAAGTACTGGCCCTTCCAATAGGTGCAATCAAAATTAATGACTTCTCAAATACCTAGAGTGTATCTGACAGCAAATTTAAGATCTTGGGTACACCAAGTGTTTACAAAATGCAATGATACGATCAAGAATTTGTTAGTTGTATGTAAACAGATTAATCTTTTCCAATAACATCATTACTAGAATGTGGCTTTTTCCAAATATATTTGAACTGTTTATTACCTATAAACCTTTCAGTCATGGATTCTCTCTAACGTGTTAAGATTTGTGTACCATTTTTCTGTTCTTTATAATCTCTATTTTGTACTGAATGCCGGGTTTCTTTAACTGATATGTCACTGCTTAGTTCTAAATGTTACCTTTATTCCATTGCTAAGTCTGATGTTGCTGTCCAGTTAGTGGTTTTGGAGTTTCAACTTTTAACCATCTACTGCACTTTTCTTGAAAAGCCATTTTTTTCACATTTTTAAAGTATAGTTTGTGATATTGTAAGATAATAAATTCTTTAAGCCCCTATTGGCTTCACTTCCTCAAAAGATCATCTAAGAGGACAAGATCAATAAGATCTGGTTTTGTTTAAAGCACAAGTTTTGCTTGTTTTATAAATCATCTTATATAAAGAAAAGCGTATTCCATACTATCCTAGATTTCAAATATGTCCGAAACATTTTAATTCCAGGATGATCTTAAAGCAACCTTAACAGCCAAGAATCGAGAAGCCAAGCAACTATCACAGCTGGAAAAGACGCGGCAGCGGAATCCATCAGATCGACACATTATCGTATCCTCTAGTGACTATAAAAATATATTTTTAATTTCCTAGGATATAAAAGTATGGTGTTCAGGAGGCAATATGAAAGGAATATTCTTTTCTATGTTGATTTTGCATCGAAGTATATTAGTCTTTCAGAGTTTGTGATAGTGAATATGGCCTATAGTAGCTACTTTATTACCTGCTCCATCTAATCAGACACTTCCTTTTTTCTTTATTCCTGCAGAATTTTTGTTTTGATGTTTTTTGATGTTTTTGATGTTTTCTGATGCTTCACAAAGAGACAAAATCACTCAATGGCTGTGGTGATGAAGCCTCACCCAGAGAACTGCATTCTGGTTTTGTCTCTGCCAAAGAGTTCCTAATGTAATAATATTCAAATCAATTAAATCGAGGTGGAGCTAGTTAGTGTTCCTCATATAATGAGGACACACAAGTATCAGTCTAAAGGCTAGAACTTGAGCTGTGATGCAGAGTTCTCCTTTGTTAGACTCAAAAGAGTAAATAATAACAGTAACCTATTCTCCCTGAACCTACTAGCTTTGCACTACCTTCCTCTCCCTTCTTTTTCTTCCCCAGTCATTCCTAGCTGATATCACAGATATATTGTTGATACCTGGCTTGTTTTTTTCTTTTTTTTCTTGTTCTGTTGCTAAGCTACTCTTAAATATCCTTCCATAGCATAGTTTCTTGGAACATCTATATTTTCTATACTCTTTTTTTTTTTTTCCTTAAAAGTTACTAAATCTCAGCCTGAGTCTAATTTTGCATATGCCTGAAGGCACCAAATGGTATATGCTTGTATTGTAAAGTGATCAGAACAACGTGCAAAAGCATTATAGGGAGCAGGAACCCAGTGTGTAATTTTGTTAGGCTTCTCTGGGCCAGGAAGAAATTGGGCACTGTAAACACGCTTTGCATTGGTATAGAAAGGAACACCTCAGTAGGGTTACTTATATGGCAGACCTTATGGTAAAGAAAATCCGCTGGGTGGTGCATGTAAACATTGTAGGTTGAACAGAGGTCACATTTCTTTTGGGCTTAGCCTTTTATCCCCATGTTCTTTGCTGATGGTACTTATGGTGTCCGCTCCAGCCTTTATGGCAACTCAGCTTCCCTTACACGCTGCCTGGCTCTCAGCTATAGTGACAGATGTTAGGTGCAAGATATTAGATGCAGTCCTAATTCCTCTACCTGTCCTCATTCCCAGTGATGCAATATTTATTTGAGCTAGGCTGGGTTATGTTCATTCATTTCTGGACAATGCATGTGGGCATGCTTTTCAGATCTGAGAGAGGCTGGACTACATTCATGGATAACAGCATGGTAGTTAGGCTTCCACTTCAATTCTGCTGTTCTGGTGTGATTGGAACATATCAGCAATTAGCAATTTTGCCCATATTTAGCAAAAGATCTGTACTTATTCACACATTTCATGTCTGTAATAGAAAAACGGGAAGTTTCAGACACCTTAATAATAGCAGCCTCTAAATATACAGAAATTTTCAGATATCTGAAGTAAATACTTTATAGTATGTTAAAAAATGTGGAAATAGCTGTTTTGATTATGAATATTGACTGCGATTTTGCCATTTTTCCTTTACCTATATTTTCAGTCACAGGTGGGTGTTTCAGAAGAGAAAACATCTTTCACATCTTTAATTTCAAACTGCTGTTCTGCAAACTGTTCGAGTTCTGCAAGTTTAAACATTTTACTCTACAGCAAAAAACATTTCTTTCCCAAAGGAAAATGCAAAATATGCCTAGTGTATTTAAGATTAATCAAGTCTGTTTGCCTCTCTTCTTTGGAGAAAAATCAAGAAAGGGAAACGAACCAAATTTAATACTTAATATCCCTGCTTAATATCCCTACCACTTGTCTATTCAGAATTGTCTCTATTCAAACTTGAAATCTCTTTAGTGAGGAGATTAGATTTCAAGTTGATAATAGTTGATAATTCCTGTAATAGAAGGTTAACAGATTTTTACCAAAGGAAAAGAAACTACAGAGTACATTTAACAGTACATGTTACACATTAGGTTCCAAGAGACAACACTAAAAAATAAGTCATGGAAACTGGGTCCCTGGTGTATCTTCCCTTCCATAGCACTTGTAAGGAAGTTCCTCTCTAAGCTGTGTTGTTGGGTAAATAGGGAGAATGCAACAGCTTTACCACAGAGTGATTGATGCATATATCATTTTCAAATTCCATAATGGGATATATTTCTGAAGGAACTCACTAACAGAGCCAGTAAGTAAAGACTGCCTTAGCTAATCCAGTTTCACTGATATTTTATGGATAGTACTGAAGATCTAAACGTTGCAGTCTTCAAGTGTGAGCTCTTACATTGTAAGAAAACAGTTATTAACCAAAATAGCTTCAAGATCAGGTAAGTGCCAGGGATGGCTTAGTGGAATTAGCAGATGAGCAGTGCAGAATATGGGACCTTCTCTATTGGCTGGAGCTAGTAAATTTTCCTGTTTTACACTGAAGACAGAACATAGAAGGCAGCTTTGTTTATTAAGCTGCAACCATACGTACAGGTAGAGTAACCTGGATGTGTAGTGTTTTGAAAACCCATATTTAAGGTTTCCATTGTAATTATAACAAATAATTTTGTATGTATCAAATACAGGACTGATTTTACCTTTGTATTATTCTGTATTATTCTATCAGGCTGAAAGTGAATTGCAGAGAGCTTCACTGGATGCAACTCGAACAACTCGACAATTAGAGGAAACCATTGATAATTTTGAGAAACAGAAAATAAAGGACATAAAAGTATGTATGCTCACATTTCAGTATATGACATCTTGCATCTTAAAATTACTATAGTTACTCTTTGGCAAGAGTAGCATAACTTAACATTTGGTTGCGTATGTGAATAACACATTATTTTATTTACAAGTATTTCTGTGTTCTGCTTTGTTAGTGCAATGACATGGGCATTAAATCAGTAAAACCAAGAGCAGTAGCAATAAGTAACCAATATAACTACCCATGCTTGCTTTGGGTTAGGTTACTGGAGTTAAGTCTGGCTAATGCAGGAAGTGTCAAATATTTAGGAACCTGCTCAAGTCTCAAGGACTATGGCAACTGAGAAAGGTTTAAACTATGTGGTATCATATTTGACTAAAAAAATACTGAATACTTTTTTCTAAAAAAGGAAAATAATTACTAAAAACAAGTCCACCAGCATTTGATGGAATATCAAAAAGATTGTGTGACTTTAAGAGAGAGCATTGTAAAGAGAAGGATTTCTACTATATTACTATGTTATATTTCATATATATAATTTAGAAATAATTATATGTGTAAAGCTTACAGATAATTTATCCCAATCAAGTTAAAGGTTGCTATCAGTAAAATAAAAGGCAGTGAATAGATTTTGCAAATAGATTTTGTGATCTCCTTTCATTTAGTCCTAACGAGTAAATAAATGTGTCAAATTTGCTTTTCAAATATGTACTTAAAATTTCGTATGAATTGATGACTAGACAAGTGAGAACCTAACCAGCATTTTGTTTCATTTCACAAATTCAGATCCATTTTTTTACTACAAAAAATACTAGGTTTTGTGCAGTCATTTGTATCATAAAAACATCATTTTTACATCAGAAGTAGAAATGTTCTTTACTGAATTAAAAAAAACTATGTTTTCATTTGCTTCTAGAACATATTTTCTGAATTTATAACCATTGAAATGTTATTTCATGGGAAAGCTTTGGAGATTTATACTGCTGCCTACCAAAATATCCAGAATATTGATGAAAATGAAGATTTAGAGGTGAGAGAAATTATAATATACTTTTCAATTTACGTATTATATAAAGTCATTTTTTCCACACTCTTGAGTTATATATATTTTGGGGCGGGGGGTGGAAAAACACATGAGTAGAGCGAAGACTTATCTTACATTGAGCCATTTTTGCACCATTCCAGCAGGGAGCTTACAGATCACACAGGTTTATAAACTCATAGATTTTAATAGTAGGTGAGAACAGCAGTAGCTATCTAATCTTTTGTACAAAATACAGATAAGAGACTTTTTGTAAATTAATTACCATTCCAAGCCGAGTTCAATTACAGTTATTAAAGGACATCTTCTAGGATTACCTCTGCAGTGAATTTTGCTGTAAAGATGCACAGCAAGAGAGAATCTTCTCATTACTCTGAAAAGGTGCACAAAAGGCTAATTGCTCCATTAAAAATGTGTATTTTCTTTTTATTTTCAATTTTGTTTTTCTTCATCTTTCAGTTATTACTTGCTGTGCTGTTATGAGAGTTAAGAGACATTTGTTACCCTTTTTTTTAGACATGTTACAGTTTCTGCTTGTCTTCAAGTCACCTTTACACTTGAGGTACAATTCTTCTGGATATTGGACCTTTAGACTTGCTGTTATTTAAGTGGCTTGCTGTTATTTAAATACTGTATGCATATATTCAGTTTGTCAAGGAAATTGGTTCATTTCTAATATTTTGGTTTTTTCTTGTAAATTTTACCAATACTAACTGTATTTTTTTCCAGTGCATTTAATAGGAGTTAAGAGTGTCAGTGTTCAGTCATTGAAACATATGTAAAAACACCATTCTCCAGTGACGGTCACATCTGAGACCCAATAGTCTGGGAAGGGGAGGGGAGGAGAGGTGATTGTGGAGGGGGTTGTTTGTTTTACTTCGTTTAATGCAACATTGACATGGCACCGTTTATTTTAGTTTCATAATTAAAATACCATATATCATTTTAATTCTTATTAACTTTATATTTACTTCCCATAAACATACCAACTGGCCATAATTCTACCATCTTCCTTCAGTTTATTGAAAAATTCTTGCTTCAATAGTTCTGCTGTTTTCTGTTTCGGATTGCTAGTCCTGGGATTTACTGAATAATGGAATGAATTATTAATGCAATGAAGACTATGTGTTCCTCAGCATTCTGAAGTTCTTCCCAAATTGTTCTTGAGCTGCATGTCTCTGCAGCATTTCAAATAAAACTTGTGCTGTGACTGATAGGCAGCAAGGCTTTGCTGGTGAAAGGGCAGAGTAGCTCGTCTCCCCCGAGAATGGAAGGCCTTCCAGGGGGCTATCATCTCTAGCTGGGGTTGGTGTCTCTAGCTCAGCCTTAAACTCAGCTGTGCATCTAGGCTAGGCCTGCCCCACTGCACACGCAGTGTGTGCCCAGACCCCAGGGAACCGTTGCAGAATCCCACCTGCAGATCACTCCAGGAATTCTGCATCCCCTTATCTGAAGAATGTGTAGCTGTCCTACATAAAGGTGTTGATAGGTATGATGGGTTTTAGGGTGAGCAAGGATGTTATTTTTTGCTAAAAGTGATTGCAAGTGGTCCATCCAAACTACAGTTGATGCGTATTTCTAGAGCAGTGATCTGTTACAATTGTCCATTGCAGCATCTTTGTTATAGAGCTTTAGTCTTGTGGACTGTTAGTTTGCAAGCTGTATCATTGCACCAAAATCAGTTTTCTTCATCTGAACAGGTTTTTCGGAGCTCGCTCTATCCACCTGACTATCAGTCTCGCTTAGACATTGTTCGTGCAAATTCCAAGTCCCCCTTGCAAAGAACTGGGTCCTCGAAATCTTCACTGAGGATGCTACAGGTAAGATAGTAAAATTAAATGCTATAAGAATATCTTAAGGAGATGTAATTGCTAATGTTAATGTGCACAAGTCCACTGTCTTTAGGCAGCTGAGGACAGTTACAGGAGGAAAAGGGACTTCCACGCCTACAGAAATCCTATTAAGCTTTTAATAATGCAGACTCATTTCCAATGGCAGTGTTTAGGTTTGAAGAATGCCATTTTCAGTGATGTAGTTTCCTTCAGTAACAAACCATGGGTTCTTGCACAGCAGATGAACACTAGGAACTTCTTAGAAGAAAATTACATTCTTTAACATGGACATAGTCTAGGTAGCAGGAACCACCAGCTACACACCTCAGACCAGAAATACTATCAGTGTGCTTAAGTGCATGAAGAAAAACTTTGAATAAGTTGCTCAGCTGCACAAGTAAATTTCAGGTTCAAGTAGTAGCTTCTTTAATTGTAACTAATTGAGAATCTGCTAGTCACCAGATATCTAGAAATACCCAAATTCAGTTAAATAACACCAAAGGTTTTTGTTGGGTTTTGTTTGTTTTTGTGAAAGAACAAAACCTGTAAATAAAAGGCTAATAAACACCCCATCACATGAAGATCTATGCACTAAGATGTTCAGAGTTATGGCACCTTGTTCTATGAAATCATAATTAGTAAAGGGCAACGTTGAGGTCCAAAGCCAAATTATGAAACTGTAGTGATCTCCTTATTCAAAACCAGGTCTTTCCTTCTCAGAACACTAACAAAACTGATAACATATGCAAGTCTTTTTCAGGAAGGTTGAGGTGGATTCACTGTGGTACAGTGTATCAAAATGGCAGGATACTTATTCAGGACTGCGTATCTCTTGAAGTACTTGGTGAAATATTTCAGGAACATAAAGGGGTTTTTTTTATTTTTTTAAAAAAGCCCTTAAAACCATACCTGCCTCATTTATGAATCATTTTTGGTATGTGAGATGCCTACAGATTTTCTTTTAGGCTTTTTCTCTAAGCCAGTGAGTGAAATTTATCATAAAATCTGGCTACCTGAAAGGTAGTGGAGACACTTTCCTTCTCTTCAGGCAATGCATTTGAAGTAAATTTAGAACAGCTACAGTGAAGCATCCAGTTCCTTTGCTCTAAAGTATATGTTGCAATTCTGTATGTCCAGAACAGACAAATTCCAAAAAAGCTCAGCTCTTCAGTGAGTCCCTTTCGTAAACAGGTATCTGCCTACATCATAGTATAGAATGACAGGTCAGCCTTAGGAAGCTTGTTGGGGTTGATTTAAAAGAAGAAAAAAAGGCATCGGCAACTTTATCTGTTCTGTCATTCAAGGAACTAACTGAGATTAATGACACTCCACCAGATGGAGCTGACAGAATTAAGAGACTATACAGAAAGGTGATTTTTCTGCCTCATTGTGCACTAGGGTTGTGATCTGCTGGGTACACCATATTGCTGTTAGCTATTTGATGAAATATTTATCAATTCATTTTTGAACACCAGAGAAAGCTGGTGTTTATTACATGTTTTAAGAACACCCTGTAACACTACAGAACAGTATTAAGGATAGTGGTATCTTTAAGTTTCTCTGAGACACCACAAATAGCTGTATTTTTGGACCCTGTAAAAAAAAAACAGGAATTTGAATGACATGACACTGAAATTTCTTCCAGAGGTGGCAGAGAATTCCATTTTGGATAATTTACAGGTTTCTTATACTTGTTTCCTAGGCCTGTCTTTTGGCTAAAGAACTGTTATGTTGAGCAACCCTTCAGGTGACTTGTCTGATCACATCTTATGCGGATCTTTCCGTTCCAAAGTTTTCACATCGGTCTGGTTTTGTGACACATAATAGTTTTCTACTGACCATCAGCAGTGTTGAATTTTCAGTTTAAAGCAGTTAGAGCTAGAATGTGCAAAGACCACTTCCAGACAACAAGATTACTCTCACTAGTTCACTGCTCCCCGGGGAGGGCAGCTTCAGACAGAGGGACTCATGGACTCACCGCACATTCTTCCATGTGGCTGGAATAGCCAGATTCCCATCCGTCCTGAAGTAAAACACAGCTAACCAACCTGCACAAGGGCAGGCTGCAAAGCTTAGAGAACTCTAATTACAAGCTAGCACTAACTTTTAAAATCAAATTGTTTTTCAGTATTATGTAATGAAAGTAAAGTGTTTATATATTTGAGCTTTATGGCAAAGTAGCAGGTATTTGAATATCAAATTCCCTTTATCACTTCCCTTATTTTGAACTAAAATAGTCATTTTACTGCCACCTCACTTTCACCTGTGATAATATTTATTTAATCTACAGCTTGGTCACAGGTACTTGACCAGTGAGCAGAAAAAAAACTAAATCCCAAATAGCATCTCTTACTCCAAAGAAGAGGAATCTTTTCATCAGAAAAGTGACGGAAGCTCTACTTAATAAATTCAGATGCTCTAACACGGAAAACAACTGGAATTTATTCTATTAATTGAAGTGAAGCTCAGGCTCAATCTGCAGCGCTCCTATTCCTCCAATTACCAATTAGTGTCACTGTCTTTTCTCCTCTCGCAGAGGAATAAAGGATTGCTTTTTTAGGCACTTGGCCCAAAGTTAAACCAGTTTCATCTAATGATTGACTTCACTTTCCATTATGTTTAGAAATTTGTAACCTAGTATTTGCACCAGGTTCAGTCATCTGCGTTGCCTGAGGTCAAATTGCCTTTAAAAATGAAAGCATCAACAACTGTAAGGACTTTTCTAGTTCCACTGTTTAAGTTTGCTTTACGTACACACACACACACACACACACAAAAGCCCTGAAAACTTAGCAATTTCCTGAGCACACTGTAAATGAGAACATTTGCAAACATAGTATGCAGTGCAGCCTTTCCTCTTTAAGTACCATTCCAAAGGGTCATATTCCTGCCTCTGCAAAAAGAGACAAGTACTTTCAATGATGGGAAGGAAGGGACAGCTTTTTACTCCCTTTTTTTAAAAGGCACAAAGAACTCCCTTTATTACTGGCAGCCAAAGAAAATACTATTCGTCAAGACTGCATTACAGCATTTTATTGGAATAGTTGCACTACATAACACACAAGAAGTATGAATGTTGTTAAGCAATGTGATACTTGTTATTTTTCAATAATAGTTCCTTCTGTTAGTAGTGCTTCTAATAACTGCTGTAAATGGCAGTCACTTTATTTGGATTGATGGAAAATCAGCCTTGAACTGAAAAGGTTTTAAACAGAAAACTAACCCCAAAAACAAATCCAAGCCTTAGTTGTATGTTTTGTATCCGTATCTCTATATATTGCTTTCAGATTTTTTTTCTGCTTCTTATATTTATAAATGAAAAGTTTATTTTCAGTGAAAAATAAAGCAGCTTTCTGTAATTAACAACAATCATATTCCCCTTTAATGGATACTCTGTAAAGAAAGAAAAAATATTTGAGTCAAATAGTGCTGGCACAAGAACAAATGGAGCAATAGGCCATAAATAAGTGCAGGGAATCACAAAATTATCACCAGCCTGGAAGCTAGTTTCAAGAAGTGTTAATTAAATGATACATCTGCAATAAGAATTAACAGACCCTTTACTAGGAAAGAGGAGGCGGGGGGAAAAAAGCCTGGATGGTTTAATCTGTGAGATGAGAGGAAAGCCAGTCAGCAGCCACTTCTTGTACATAACGATTCATGAACTGAAAAAACACCAAGGCATCATTCTGAGGAACAAGCACTGATGGACATGGAAAGATCACACATCAAGCGAGAATCCCCTAGTAAAGTCTGTCACATTTAAACTGTCTCTCCCCCTCTTCCTCCTCCCCTCAAAAGTATGTACATATAGGAGCAATCTACAAATCCTTAGATTATGAAGGCACATATAAAAATTTTTCCAGGCATACATATTTGACTTTTTTTTTTTTTTTTTTGGGATTGTGGTTTTAGCAGATTTCCAGCAGTCGACTAAGAAAAGATGAAGAGGAAGAGGAGGAAGATGAAGAAGAGGAAGATGAGGAAGAGGAATTAGATGCTACTAAGGAAGAGAGATGATAAAACTGTCCTAAATCTTTTTTTTTTTTTTTTTTATTGATGGGAAAAAAAAACTAACACCTTGTATGTATTAATGAAAATTTTCCCTGGGGTTGTAGTTTTAAGATTCCAACAGGTGCAAAAATTTAGTATTAATAGTACATTGTATTCTACAGACCACAAATGATCAGTTTTCAAGAGTGGAAATAAATCTGCTGAAAATGGACAATTTTCAGTAGACAAAAAAAAAGAAACTTTTAAATAGAATTCTATGTCAGATTTGCATAGGTGTTATATTGCAGTCGTGTTTACATCAACTTTCATGATGGGCAGTATCCCAAACCTGCATTACGCTGCCAGGCAGTTAGGAATGTGGGAGTTTGCTCATCACTTTGCCAATACATTACAAAACACACACCTCCTGGGTTGCCTTCTATATACCTGCCACAGTGGCTGTTGTACATCTTACGGGAACTGCAGCAGTCAAAAAATTGATGATAGCATCAGTCCTACTACATTTTTCTTTCTACCTGCCTACCTATCCATCTATGGTTCAGAGAAGGCAGCAGCAGAGTACGAGGTGTTCTCTCTCTTATTTTCCTCAGGCTTCCTCAGAGTTGATTTTTAATTGATTTGTTTACATGTACAGAGTGAAGCATTAACAAAAATGTAAAGATCTGGTGCAACATCTACTTTTCATACTGCTTTGCTTTTAAATAAAAGTGCCTTCATAATAAAACTAATTTTACTGACATTTTATGTAAGTTGAAGTTGTTATATTTGACTAAATTGGTTGGTTCAGTTACCAGTTCTATCAAGCACACAAGAAATTACACACTCTAAGTCTTAAGTTTTTATCCTGTTTGGAAATGATACTTTCTTTTGTTAATTTTGAATAGCATGTTAAAGCCAAAATAATGCTGCCATATTGCTTACCTCTAACTTTAGATTTTACTAATTGTATAAAGAGATATTCATAAATTCCAAAAATAATGAACATTTTAATTTTTTTTTTAAAGAAAGGCTAAAATTTAAAATCATAGCTAGGAGAATGATCTTAATTTATAACCAAAATATACATTCAACTTAGGAAACAAAGCAGGGAATATATTTTTTAATATTGATATTAGTTTTGTCGTTGATACAGAGTCTGACAAACAAGCAAGGGTTTGGTAGAGTTCAGCTATGAAAGAAATCAGAGGAATTATTTACCTTTAAGGAGCAAGTGGTATTTAGATTAGTCCCCACCACAAGATTAGTAACTAGGGTACAGCATTTTTTTTAAGTGAGCAGATTCAACTTCCTTCCCCAAATCTACTTCACAGAGTCCACTTGATGAATTACAGAACTTACAGAAAGGGACAGATAGGGTGTTGGACTGCTTTATTGTCCTACATAAGAAGTTTGCATGTTGGACAAATACACAAGCTAGAAACTATTGACAGAAAGGACTTTTTAAATATGGAAAAAAAAATTAGAATGTAATTACAGAATTACTCAAACACCTACTGACAGTCATTACATCAAATAAATAGAAAAATCATATATTGTCAAAGCAAAGACTTATTTTACTCTTGAAAGGTAGAGAAGGAAAAACTTGTACAAATCCTCTCAAGTACTTTCTCGCAAGTCACCTTTAATACAGCAACTCACACAACTCACAACTCGCCTTTAAAAAAAAAAAGCACATATTCCTTAAATTGTCACCCTGATGCAACTTCAGTAGGAGAAAAGAATACATATAAAAATGATTTAAGAAAGTAAACACCATTAAATATTGCCTAAAAATATTTCTGGAAATTTTTCATGAGGCCTTACATACTTAGTGCAAGACTTACAGGACCCTATATTTCTGAACACTTTTCACATGCCAACCCAGTATTTTACAGATTAGTTTATAATAACCACAAATTCTAATTCAGCCTTAAAGCCAAATTAGCTATAGGGCAAATCACAACAACAAAAAAATCAAACAATTATAACATCTGCCACTATGAGGTATATGTCTGGTTTGGGGGTTTTTTGTTGGGGTTTTTTTTTTTGGGGGGGGGGGGGGGGGGGGGCTGCGGGCGGGACACGATGACTCCTTTTTTCCTCCCCAAAACTAATGTGTCCTCATAAAAAGTTACTCAGCCCTTTTGGAGAACAAATGATAACACTAAAGTAAGTTCAAGATTTTAAAAGAAGCATAAGCCACAAATAAGCTACCTCTCCCTCCAACCTCTGAATTATATAAATATATATATACACACACACACACACACATATATAAAAATACAGTCTAACAGCTCTATTTTAGAAGTCAGGTTGAAATTTTATTGACTATGTTTAAAATTCTCTCCTGGATACTAACTGGAAGAACTTTAAAGCAACAAATTATGAAAAGCTGATTAACTAGAGAAATTGTTTGAATTATTTGCATTTGGCTGACAATAGAGAGGCAATTATTTGTAGTAAAGATACTAACTTACAAGAACCACACTGGTGTTTTCAACTGCAGAACCAGGTGAGGCAAGTTCATTTTGAAGACGCCTGGTAAAAGATGGCTTTTTTCTCCCCTGCAAAGTCTATCGGCTTTGTGTTTTTTGACCTCTATAGAACAACCGGGAAGTAAATGCATCAAAAAAATCTAACATCTATTTATATTTGGAGGAGCATTCAGAACACAGTAAAACTGTGAAGCTGAACTAGCCCGTATCTGGAATTTGAAAATTTGGCTGCCTTTTAAGTGTTTTTGTTCCAAGGAATCTATGTACACAGACTTGTACCATTTTTTAAGAAGTACTTTTATTTTTCCCCAAATGTTTTTAACAGATGACAAATAAAATGCAAAAGAAGTGAAACTACATTTGTCTTTTTAAAAATATAAAAAGGTCTCCTATTTTTTGGTTGTTTCTACTCTATGTTTGTATAAACATAAATTGATGACTTTACACGCAAGAAATCATCCACACAAAGGTTAATGCTACAGTGCTCACCACTGTGTTGCAATTTTGCTGGCTTCATTTGAAAGAGGATTACAATATTTCACAAAATTCCTTAGCAATCCAAACATTATTTTGTATAATCTTTATGTCAATAGTGAGCAAAGTCCTTACCCACACAATCAAAACGAAGTCTCCTACAGAACATTAATATTTTAAAGCAGAGTTCTCCCCCAAAACAGGCAGGCTTTTTCTCTTGCTAAAATTTAAATATGTTGGTTAAAAAAAAAAAACAGAAAGCATTAGAAAGATTAAAAAAAGTATTTTCTTACATATGAAAATAACTGCTTATCCTTGGTTGCCACTGACAGATGCTAGTTAAAACTGTTAAGTAACTTGGAATGCAGCTGGGCATCACTGGCAAGCTGATACCTGCATGACAAGTGTGTGGTGATGAAACAAAGATCCCTCTGAAATGTCAGTCTGATGCCCAAATTCTTTACCTGTCTCCAAATATTCACTTTTGGAGAATTCACAATGTGAAGGGGCCAGTAAAGCCCATCACACTAATTAATCATAGACTCATAGAATACTTAAGGTTGGAAGGGACCTGTAGAGGTCATCTAGTCCAACCCCCCTGCACCCGCAGGGTCTCCTAGAGCATGCGGCACAGGATTGCATCCAAGTGGGTTTTGAAGATCTCCAGAGAAGGCGACTCCACCACCTCTCTTGGCAACCTGCTCCAGTGCTCTGTCACCCTCACTGTTAAGTTCTTTCTCAAATTCTTGTGGCACTTTTGGAACTTCAATTTTTGGTTGTTTCCTCTAGTTTTATTGCTGGCTACCACTGAGAAGCCGCCGGATGCAGATCTGGATCTGGAGACGCCGAATGCACATGTGGAGACATTGTATCCTAAATAGTCAATACTGTGCTGACAAGTTTTAATAATCCACACACAAAACTGCCCACATCCTTCTCACCAAGACTGATGTACACTGAGCATGGCAGCCCAAATCAGTAGCTATACAAGTTTTAAACACAGAGACACATTTAGTGAAAACTTTTTATTACTTAAAAAAGTTGCAAGCCAGCAAAGCCAGCTAATGTGAACAGGAAACTCTTTACGTTCCCTCCTCCCCAGACTGAGATGCCTGTAACAACATAAAACTGAAACAAGACCAAACAATTTACACAAAAAAAAATAATTTTTTAAGCTATTCTCAATAAAATGTGTAATTTACTAAAGCAGGCAGCACTGAAGTTTTTCTGCTTGAACCGTCTGTGTGGTCAGTTATTCAGCACTTATGTTTTTATTTGATGAAAAGTCATGGGACATGAATTTAAAGCAAACTGGAGGAAAGAAAAAATAAAAGCATTGTAACTCCATGCAGAATTTCCGGGCTCTTCTCTGCCACAAGCAGGCACAATACAGATCTCAGATATCTTAACCATACAGATATTTCAACCAAGAACTAAACAGCTAAACTAAACACTATTTACAACCGTTGATGGAAACCGTTTCTTCTACGTCTTCCAGTAATTAAAAAAAAGTGAAAATAATTGTCAATACTGTCAAATCTAGAATTTTATTCTAGAGTATGTTTCCTCTTTCAGAGCAAACTCAACTTAACTTTCCGAGGACCAATTGGCCTATCATTCAGTTCATTAATAGCAGCCATAGCTTCCTCATAGTTTGTCATAGCGACAATGGCATCGCCCGAAGGCAATCCTTGCTCATTATACTGAATAGAGACCGACTCCGGGATCACTCTGTAGCCATAGAAAAAATCCAGAATCTCATTAGGAGTAGCTTTAAACGGCAAATTTTTCAATCGAATAGGAACAACGCGTTCCGAACCGCCACTGAAATTGGGTTCGGGCATAAATCTTCCTTCAGGAAAACTTCCCATTTTGCTATTTCCAAACTCCATTCTGCCAAAAGGCTCACCATCACCAAAATCCATGAGTGGTGGAGGTCCTCGGAAGTCCTCAGGAGGGCACATGAAGTCATCAGGAGGGTGCCTAAATTCAGAAGGATGCCTGAAACTCCCCGGGGGACCAAATGAATGCACGGGTGGTCCTTGCGGGGGTCCAGCTGGGGAACCAACCGGCCGGGAAAGCTCCCCTCTGTTATATGCCTGCGAATGACCCTGAATTTCACTTGGTCCAGACAACGGAACAGTTACACCAAACTCCTGCATCTGCTCTTCAGATATAAGTCTCAATAACACCTCCGTTCCTAAGAACCTCCGCCGATTCAAGTTTTCTGCTTTCATGGCTTGTTCTTCAGACTTAAACCTCACTAACGCTTCTCCCAGCCCAACTCCTTTGTCATCATAGAGCAAGTAAATATCATCTTCATCAATATCAAATCTTGCAAAGAATTTTTGCACTTCCATTTTGGTCACATCAAATGGAAAATTTCTTACATAAGCACATATCTTAGGGCCAAGAGGACCTTCCCGATAACTTTTATCCTGTAAGCCTTGTCCAGGATGATCTCTTTCCTGTGATCTTTTCCTCTCACAAGAATCAATTATTTTCAACATTGATCTTCTTGAAATTGGAAAAATGTAAACAGGACGATTGAGAAGAGCCTTTCTATGATATTCCAAAGCAGCCTGATAATCTCTCTCACTCCTTAACATCACAAACGCATCTCTAGTCCTCCTCTGATGCTTATCCATTAGGAACTTGATTTGTTTGCTGCAAATATCCAGGTCGGGGAAAAAAGCTCTCAAATCTCTCTTCTCAAGATTAGTAGACAGATTTCTTAAGTGTATGTAATATTCCTGGGTGGGAGGTGAACGAGAGCGTGTTCTTTGTCTCCTCGGCGACCTTGAGTGAGAATGCTTCCTGGGATGCATGTAATCTGCACCTCTGGCTGGAGAACGCTCTTTGCACAAAAAGTGATCCATTTCATTTGTCATGTCCACCCTCCCACCATATTCAATCCATCGCTCCTCCGTAGATGGACTTATTTCTATAAACCTCTGACCCATGTATTGTCTATGACGCTTAAGTCCTTCTAAGGCATCACCAGGCGTAGCAAATTTTACCAAGCAATCACCATTGTTTAACCCATTGCGATGCTTTATCAGAATGACTCCATCCACACGTAAGCCAGAAAGGAAGGCGCGAACTTCATCTTCTGTGGCAGAGTAAGGTATTCCACGCAGAAATAAGTAAAGATCATCTGGATTAAACGGAGGAGAATCTTTTCTTGGCTGGGGATACATGGATTTAGGTATACCTGCATCACCATGTCTTGTACCATTGGCATGAAAACCAGCCTCTGGATGATTTGGCGGACCATAATTAGGTTTACTCATTCCTTTTGGAAAAGCTGCAACTAAATGTGAAAACTCTCCGACACCCGAAGGACCAGAATTATTAGCACATGGTCGTCTAGACCCAGGCATAGCTTCTCGTCCCCCACGATCAAATCGTTTCCGGCTCATTTCTATGGTACTCTGCATTTCTGTCTTGCTGCTGAGAAAGAGCTCTATGCGCGAGTCCTTGATAAACCCTCCTGAACAGCTCATTGCACGTCGTGCATCTTCATCCGTTGCAAATATAATAAAAGCCTCCCCAATTTCTCCTCCAATAATATGTACACCTCCATCAGGAATATTCAATCCCAAGAAGAAACGACGAATATCTGCAGGACCCGCAATAACAGGAAGCCCCTGTAAACGGATGACTACAGCCATGCTGAGCTCAACCCACAGCAAAAATCACCTGCAGACAAAAAGGTACACATGATAGCACGTCTTTAGTACTCTGCTATTATAGTATCTTAACACTTAAGCTAGAGCCTTTTTTATGAATATCCTTGTCTCAAACAAGAGAGAAGGCATCAAACAACTCACAAGAAAAAGATTAAGGCAGGATTCACTGAAAGTTGATTAGTCAGAACAATTGGCTATTCCACCTGCACATGTGCACAGATCAATATTCCCTATCCTAAGGGCAACAAAATCCACCTAAGTCACTCCTCACCATCCACAATACATAAGGAACACCTAAGACTTTCACGGCATAATTACTGTATGCCAGAGATCTCTGTCCAGTCCTAAGGAGCAAAAAAAATTCCTGTTTCCTTAGGTCAAAAGACTTTCTATCATAATGCAGAAAATACTAGATGGTAATAGGGAATGAAAAAAGAATAACTACATCACTGAAAAATGAAGCAATTCGCCAACAATGATGACTTTAATGCTTTGTCAAGCTGCTCTACCCGGTGATCAGTTCTGTTCAAAAACGTTTCTATTTTCTCAGCGTTCAAAAATGTTGTCTCTTTCACGTAGTCAGAGTATTAACTGCAGCAGCCGCATGCACTCAGGAGAGTATATCCTATTTCCCAGCCACAAGTCTGTGAGGAAAGGCCGTGTGTGATCTTTTCACAGTACTCAGTGAGAAGTGTTAAGCTTTTGGCAGCTTACCTGTATCTGCTTGGAAGACCTGATAAATTCTGTAAAATCAACTTAACTGTGGAAAGAAAATGAAACATAATTAATGGCTGATATCCGTACTTCGGTTTACATACTGTGCTACACTGCTGCAGCTCATCCATAGCAGTGGCTAATACTAAAGCCAAGCACCGTAACGAAAGCACAGTCTGAGGTCCTGTGAAGAACTCCTTTCTTGATCCAAGAGAAAAGCAGTATAATGCTGCGTATTGCATCTTTGTGTCTCCATATTAGAGGTAAAGAAAATTAAAGTTAACTCGGCTTCTGCAAAAGCTGAAAATACGCTGAGGTTATCTCATTAACTGTGCCACACTGAACTGCTGAATGAGAAAGACTGGTTGTAAAGTGAGGGGAAACCCTCAATTCTTTGAGTCCTTGAAAGGCGCCCAAGTCCATCCCAAGCACGTGTCCGTTCTTCTGAAGTCCACCTGCTTTCAAAGCTCATAACAAGGGAATGCTACTCACCATTTCAGTAGTGCACGCAAGGGCACTGTCTTTCAATATAATACTAGGAATCACTTAACACACTACTTGAATGCATCCCAGTTTTCTAAACTGTCACCTAGTGTCACAAGATTCATACACAGTACTCTCACAGAATAAACATGAGCCTCCATAACAAACGGCTACATCCTTTAATGATTTAAAAATAAAATTTTAAAGCCCAGTATCTTGATGACAAGCGTCTCAAAACATCCCTGGCCAAAAACCCATGCTCTGTAACAACTATTATAACACACTGCTGGATAGTGTCTGTCAAACACAGTAACTAATCACTCCTCCAGAACTTACAGAAAAACACCAAAGTTCTTTAATTGATTCTATGTTGCTTCCAAACTAGCTTTGTAAACATAACCTGAAAACAACTGCTTGACAACTGCTATGAAGATCACCAGCTTTCCATATTTTTATAATATATCTTCTCAACAGATGGGAGAGCAGCGCCAACAAGCAAGGTGAGAATTCAAAGGCAGAACTTTCTCACAAAACTTTTGTTTCTTGAAAAGTCAAATCCGCTGACCTGCTATTTCACGGCGTACGGAATCTGTAGCACTTCTGAATTTCATAATTCTGCATTTCTATCCCACTTTTCAGCCTCCATTCAGAACCAGATATCCTCAGTACTTCTTTGTCGGTAAATGTCAAGTTCTCCACGATGGCCCACGGATACAAAATGCAAACTGCGGTGCTCAAACGAGTCACACTGGTTCCAGATCACAACACGATATTTAAGAAGTCCACAAAAGGGAAGGAAAGTCCAGATAATGAGGCTTTGCTACCGAGCCCACCAAGCAGTCAAGATGTGGTAGCAAACACAGAAAAGCCGTCCAGCTACATAAATGAATTAACAAAAATGTGTTTTAGGGGTGTTTTAAGATGAAAATAACATGACTAAGACCAGATCTTCAAATGAGCAAGGCCTTCAAAGAACAAGTGCTTAGATAATAAGCAAAGAACAACCTCATTTCAACAACTGCAAAAGCACAGAAGAGTGCAGCCTATTACTATTCTCTACTCAAATTGAAATAACTAGAAACCAGCACTGCACCTACACTCACCTACACTTCCACAGCCATTGCAGAGCACATCCCAAATCCCATTAAACATTCCTACTGCCTCGCTTTGGAAGAGGCATGTAAGCACCTTAGGAAAGCAGATTTGCACTGGACTAGTATATCTACTACTGGGCCACAAGACCTCCATGCCCCGAAGCACACAAGTCAATAGAAACACCTCCACAGTTTAACCAGAACTCCACAATTTGGTGAAAATAAAAAAAAAAAAAAAAAAAAAAAAAGAAAGTTTTAAGAGACGTGCGAGTTAAAAAGAAATCGGTGAGTTCAGGGAGGGGACACTCCTTGCTTCAGCCTTCTCCAGAGCAAAGATTAAAAATCCAGGATTAAATATATAATTATGTATAAATATGTATTTAACTCCAGCAATTTAATCCAGGCCCGAGCAACCGCGGAGGCTGGTGCCACAAGGAGAAGCTCTCGCAGCGCTGTCGGAAGAGGCGAGGGCCGGGACGGGGCTCTAAGGGAGTGCGCGGTGAGCGCCGCCCGCCGGGACGGGGACCGGCCGCGCGCAACCGAACCGCTCCGCGCAGCGCCCCGGGCGGCCGGGCGCCCTCCCTCGCGCCAGGCACCCACCGGCCAAGCCGCCGGGCCAGGCCGCGCCCCGAGCCCGCTCCCTGCAGCTCCCCACCACCAAGATGGCGTCGCCTCCCTCCTTCCTTCTTCTCTAGCGGGCGGCCGCGAAACCGAACTGCGCCTGCGCAACACGCTCCCCTTCGACCCCGCGCCCGAGCGCGCCCTAGTCCTTCCGGGCCCGCGGCGCGCTCGTGCGCATGCTCGGAGCGCACGGCACCTCCCGCAGTGCTCCGCACTTTGCGCCGCGCATGCGCATTCGCGTATGCCACTAGCCTCGGTAGTGGGAGGAGGACTCTGCGCATGCGCGTTCGCGTACGCCCCGGTATGTGCGAGGGCAGGATCTGCGCATGCGCGTTCGCGAATGCCACTGGTTACGCGCTGTGGGGGCAGGATCTGCGCATGCGCTTATGCCGTTGGTTATGCGCCGGGGGCGAGAGGGGGAGTCTGTGTGTGCCGCGGCGTCGCGACTGCCAGGCCTTGGTCCCGGGGCTGCTCTCGCAGTTAGAGCGGTATTTTGTCCCCTCTGCTTCCCTCACAGGAGCTTCCTAAAGCTCAGGGACAACCAGTCAGCAAACTAAACTTCCCCATGGTTGGCTCTGTGGTTGTCCTGAGAGAAAGTGGAGGGAGGAGGTGACGGTGAGGCTTCACCTGGGGAAGGGGAGAGGTGGGCTATGCTAGGAGTGTTAAGTGCAGCATGGTTTGGTGGCTGTTTAGTGTTTATTTCCTCCTCCTTCCTAGGGTTTTACACATGCTGCTTTCTGTTTCTAGACAGCAGTTATAATATCAGGTCCTTTCCGATACACAGAAGACACTCAGGTATTCTTTGATCATGCCAGCAACCCTACTTTGTCTTCAGGGATGGGGGAAAAAGCATGTGAAATGTTTCTCCTGAGCATAGGCTGCAGAATTAGAGAATAGTTTCTGATTAAGTCTTCTGCAGAGCCACATCTAAAGCATTTCCCTGTGCCTTTGTAAATTGCTAGTTCAAAATATCCTGTTTTGTTTCAGGAAGAAGCTAGAAAATAAATCATATGAGGCTGAGCAGGAGTTGTGGAGCTGCCTATCCTGGCATCCAGAACCTGCTATTTGTTGAAGTGCAATAAATAAATAAGAGAATCTTGAGAAGTTATCTTGGTGCATATACATATACCATATACAAGTGGTACGGGGCGGGGGGAATAACCCTCCAAATCTTCCCGGTTCCCCCGCTTGGGTGCCTGGTAGGGAAGGAGCTGCTGTCTTGGACTCGATGGGAACCGCCCGCTCCCCGTGTCGTTGGGGAGGAAAACAACCGTATACCTTCGGCGCGTCTTCGCGCCGCTTCGCCTTCTCGGCGTGTCCCTGCGCGCGCTCCGTACGCGGGGCGCCTGGCCAATGGGCACGCGCGCTGCGCGCGGCGGTAGCCACGGCGACGGCAGCCATGGCGACGGCGCGGTGCTGGGCGGCGGCGCTGCTCGTGGCGCTGGGCGCGCGGCTCCCGCCGGGCCGCGGCTTCTCCCTCCCGCTGCAGCGGCCCGAGGGCTGCGGCCCCGCGCGCCGCTTCGACGCGTCCCGCCTGGCGTGCGCGGCCTGCGGGCCCCAGCAGCGCCCGAACGGCGACGGTGAGCGGCCTCGGGGGGGCGGGGCGGCCCGGGCGCGCGGCGGCTGCTCCGGGAGCACCCGGCGGCGGGGGCGCGACCCTGGGGTCCCTTTGGGACTCCTTTAGTTTCGAGACATTCATGCTCAGGCGCGCGGCTGCAAAAGTTGGGAAAATGGACGAACTCCCTAAAAGACCTAGGTGCCTAAAAGACCTAAGTAACGCAAATATGGTACCTCGGTTATACTGTATATCTGGGAGTCATATCCACAGACGTTTGCTCTAGTCATTCGTTACCACATTTCTGTTTAACACTTCCGGAACTTGAAATTTCCCATCAAAACTCAAGATGTCAGAGATCTTTGATAACCAAGACCTCTGAGTTGTGCACAGAGCAATCCTGGTCCATCATGGGGATTTGGAGCACATAACACAGTGATGGTGCTAAGTGAAAATTGCAGGGTTAATACTCACTTTGTGTGAGAGACACGAGTGTACAATATTCTTTGTAATATCTTGGGGCCTCAAGGCTGTGTATAAATGCCACCCATTCAAGGATTTAGACTTTGCAGCATCTTCTTGTAGCAGTTTGAATAGCTTCTACTCAGTCTGGCGTTTTTATTCCTTCTTAGTTCCACTTGGAATTGCACAAGTCTGCCTATGAATGAGGAACCTCAACAGCCAGTTCATGACCTAACTCTTGGGCCAGATGCCTAAAAGAGTTAGGTATCATCACACTGAACCTCACAACACCCTAGGTCACTTTGCTGATCTAACTCCTCTGGGGTTTTTCTTCTTTGTGGATCAATGTTCATTTGGTGCCCCCTGACTGGAAAGTTGATCATTTTGGCTGACAATGTTTCAGTAAAACTTGTGTGATGAGGATATTACAAATGCTTTAAAACCTTTCACAGAATATTGCATGATGTTACATGTATATGTGCATGACCCTAAACAATGGTAAACACACACTATAAACCAGAATTGATTCTACATATTAATAAAATGTATTTAAACTTAAAGAGAGGAGACCACAGTATGTTGAGAGAAAAAATCACTTGAAAAAAACACCAACTGCTCTGGTGTGCCACGATAATTGTGTTTAATTTAATAATAAACATTAGGTCTGCTCTGCTACTTATTGGAAACTGTTATCCTGATGTATGATTTTAAAAGCTTTGGATAGCTTTTAAATACCAACTGGTACAGTTGACGGAAGAACGTGAACGCTCGAGCCCTGGGTAGCTTTTCTCCCGCTTGTATTTACACAGATTAAAAGTGAATTATTTCTTGCAGGTCTTTCATGTGTATGTCAGCCAGGATTCAGGATGATTTCTAATAATGGTGGACCATCTGTTATTTGTGAGAAATGCCCAGAAAATATGGTAAGTATTAAACTTTTCATAGATTGGAATTTCCATCTAACTGTATGTTATTTTTCATTAATTTAAGATTAATTTGAAAAGCAGTCTTCACTTGGGATGTTTTTACTTGACCATTTTTTTGGTAGTATTTATTTTCCTCTTACTATTTTTCAGACACCTTTTAACTCTAAAATTGTGCTTTGGGGCAAAGTAAGACTATTATAAATGTTTAATATATGTTCAGTTACACATAATTTTTTAGTTTAGTCAGTTCTTTCTGTCTGTCTTGACAAAGTAAGCTTAAATTTTTGACAGTATTCACATGATCAAGCCACAAGTACCAAACTTAACTGCCAATAACTCCAAGAAGTTAAATAAGTTAACTCCAACTCTCAGGACACTAGTCCGGATGGGCAGATGAGGTGTTTAATGGTTTACTTGGCAATGTAACTAATTTCCCCCTCCTTTTCATCTTCTCCTTGCTATTTTAGAAATCTTAGAGGGATATACATTGGTTATTTGATCTTTCTACTGTTTCTTTCTTTTTCCTGTAATGCTATCAGTCATCTTTGGTCCTAAGACAAACCTCATGTAAAGCTAAAAGGACGATAGAGGAGAAAGGAATCACATCTGTGCTATTCCTATACATGTTCCATTACTTTCATCTCACTCCTCAGTTTTGATCCATTACAGCAGCTACTGATGAGAAAATGTGTGTGTGTGTGTGTGTGTATGTAAAGAGAGAGAGTGCAAGAGAGAGGGAGAGAGGGAGCTCATTTGATACGTCCAAGATTCCATGAGACTATATGAATTGCTATAGTTTCCCTTAAGATTCTGCCTTTTCCATTTCACCTATGTTTGTATAGATAAATATGACTTTTTATGTATTGTTACATTTATTGAGCTTTTTTTTTTTTAATATAGAATCTCTATTTCTTTTGCAAACTTAGTGCTTTTAACCAACTCTTATTTTCACAATGGATATTAGTGTCTTCAGAAAAACTTAAGAACATCTGTTTCATTCTCTTTGCCTAGGGGATTTTTTCTTCCAGATTGCTTAATCTGTTTTGGCTTTAAACTTCATGGATGTTATTAATGATGTTATATATAAACACATTATATATATAAACACATTTTCTAGTAAATAACATATGGATCAGGCATTTTTCACAGGAGATTTTAGAAAAAAAATATAATAATATAACCTTTATTTTAGAGTGGAGTTACTAAAGATGGATGGAATTGTATTACTTGTCCGAAAGGCCTAACTCCAGAAGGAAAATGCAAATGCCTTAATAATGAAATATTAGGTAAGAAATATGCAAATTTTGATTCTCCATTAGGACTAAACTGCATGTTTATTAGGACTAAACTGCATGTGCTTACATATAAGTAACATAACTTGCATGCATATCTTAATGTGCATTTGTAGTGGATGTTATTTGCAAGTTGTTATTTGCAGAGTTACTTGCAAGCTCTAGATTTGTTTTCTTTGCATTTATTTCAAAGGTCTATGTAGATACTTCCTTTTTTTCTTGAGCACTGCTTTTTAACCTGCAAGATGTAGCAGGTGTCATGCTCTTTTATCAATTGCTTTTCTTTTCTGTTTAGTGGAAAGAAGTATAGATGGTGTTTTGCTAGATGAAGCCTTATGTATACAGTGTAATGGAAGTGAGCACTCATTCTCTGCTTCAGATGCCTTGGGAAATAGGTGAGTGTTCCTGTTCCTTCTACAATAATACATCTGAAATTGTCATGATCTGATATTTAAATGTTCCTGAAAAAAACTGTACCTGTGTGGCAAAATATAAGTATTTCTGATTAATAGCAATATTTTATTTTGCATGTACTGAATAATTTTTAATACTTAGTTTTCAAAGATGTGAGTTGGAAGCTCATGTTAAAAACATTGAGCTCACTTAAGTCTTTATATGACCATATATTTCTTTGCTTCAGTGTCTCTAAGCACAGGTTTTGAATGGGAAACAGAAATAGAAATTTTATTTCGATAATTAACAATTTTATTTCTTACTACTTGACTGACAATGCAAATAAATTGGTAATTTTTTTTTTTTTTTTTTTTTGCGCAGGGAGCTCAGGGGTGCGGGGTTTAAATCAGACTATGGGTTTTTATCACTGTGTTACCAGGACTTTCCTGTCTGAAAGATGGATTTTGTAATCTGGTTTCATTAAGTACTAAATCCCATGCTTACCTAAGTGCTTTCTGTTTGTGATCTGTAGGTGTATTAGATGTGAACAAACATTCATCAATGCAAGCAAGTCTTGTGACTGCAGTAGCCCTAATATTTTAGTAAGTACAACTTGGTTTCTTAGGTTGATATTCAGAAAAAGAAAAGTATATACAAATGTATACATTTCCTGTTTTTTTTTTCTCCATTTCAGACTGGAGGATTATGTTTCAGTGCTGGTGAAAACTTGCCGCCAAAAGGAATTGCAACTGTTCGTTTTGGACAGATAGTAAGCGTGTTTATTTTGAAAGGTGTTTTTATTCTCTCAAATGGTCTTTTTTCTTCTTTTTTTTTTTTTTCTAGCAAGTCTTCAAAGTCTGTTGCTGAAAGCAACTTTGCATGTAGTTAGTTGTTAAATGAGTTAGCATTACAGTCCTGTCCTGAAAATGTCTAGCCTTTTAAATACTATATTATTGAAAAAATGTCTTGTAATTATGAAAACTATTTCATAGATTTGGCTTAGTTGTAGAAATTTAGCCCAAATATGAGTAGTTATAAAGAGCAGAGTGTGACATAATATATTTATTTGGCAAATTTGGTCATGATTTAATGATTTAGTCATGAGTAAATTGTCCTAAACAAAGACACTGAAACAGTTCTTATTTACAGGGTGTAACACTGATATCAGCATGGTTTCTGAAAAACCTACAAGCCTCAGCCTCTGCGTGTTGGGTGAGTTTTTAATGCGCTTGCAGTTTGTCTTTGTATAAAAGCAATACTCTTGTGTTAAATCTGCAAATGCCTCAGGAGTGGGGCTTTAATCAGTGAGTTAACTTGCTTATTTTTAAAGAAAGTAATACATATACAGAACGTATAGAAAGAATATAGAACACTAGCTGGTGTTATTGCAAGTCTTTACAATTGTAATCTTCACAAGGTGAATGAATGCTACAGAGAGGGCTTGTGTGACTTACAGATCCATAAGGTTGTGGGCCTCGTAGAAGACTGTGTACCTGGCTAGAAGAAATTAATTAAATCAGAAGTTTTAATAAGCAATGATTTTAAGTCCCATAAGCCTGCTATTTTAAAAATAAAAATTCTGCGTCAGTCAGTAGTTCCATGAACTGGATAGGCTGGATTAGTTATAAAATTAATTTTTCATATACTCAGTATTGATAGGCAGCTAGTTTGGGACTTGAAATTTATATTTATGTTCCAGAAAAGAATAAGCATAGAAACATCCTTTTGGCTTTGCTCTGGTTGATGCATGCAAGTGTTATTTAACGTTATACTGCTGTGGATGGCAGTAACCACAGCTGGGAGAGAGGCCGCAGCAGCAGGACCATGCAGACTTGCTAGAGGTACTATCTGGATGCTTGTGCACTAAGCAGCTAGGTTGAGTCCCACAAAGGCAGTATCCAATGCCAATTACTCTGTAGACAACTATAGTAAACTGTCAATCTTAGATCTTTGACGAGTCATCTTTGTGATAGAACCTGGAAAGTTTGAAGGTTTTGAGTCTTACTTCACTTTTTAAAAGTATTTTTTTGCAATTTCTGTATACCATTCGCTGTTGTAACTAAAATAAATTCTGAAAGTCAAGGTTTTAAAATGTATTGTAAAAGTGGAAGCATTGATTTCAAACTGCCATCTCTAGATCTGAAGAAAAATGCAGAACCTGAAAAGCTGGAAGAAAATATTGCGTGTCAACAAAACAAATAATCTTCAAGTAAAATCAAGCGTTTAGAAATGGGTCACTAAAGTTAATGTCATTTTATAATTGCCTCAACAGAAGTAAGTTTGTGCTAATACTTGTATTTGGTTTTGTGTTTCTCTGCTGCAGTTGTACTCCAATCTAACTGCATGCCAAGCTCTTGGAAATATGTGTGTGATGAATATGAACTCATTAAGTTCTTTGAATACCGATGCCTGTGGTTTATTTCAGTATATTTATGCCAACACAGCAAGGCTAGGCATTGTTCATTCAATATCCTTCTGGTAAGTTACCTTTTTAGCATTTTGTAAGAAAAATGTCTTACAGAAGTTAGTATTCTGAATGTTCTTCAATGTAAATCATGTAAGATATTATATTCCTTTAGAGAAAACAAATTGTAACTGTTTTTAGGAGACATAATCTGCCATGGCTCTATTACGGTGACCAGCCAGGATTAGCATCTCAGGTGCTTGAAACAACACATTTTCCTACACGCTTCAGTTTTAAAGGAACAAGTAAGGTAGGTTTTGAGTAGCAGTATGGGGAAGCAGAGATAGGAAAGGGACATTATAATATGAAGAAGGTTTAGGTGTATCACAGATAAAACTCTGCTAAAGATAAATATTAGAAAATTAGTGTAACAAAACTCATTGTGAGATTTTTTGGAGGGAGAAGGTGATAATTACATATAAAATCCCTAAGAAAGCTGATTTTACTGACTAGTATTCATTTATTCATAGGTTTCATTTGTTAACACTCCATGCCCACTTATTCTGAAGGCCAAGATGTGCATGCCTAAATGCTCTGGCCAGGATCAGTTGTGTGTGACACAGGGAATCAAAGATGCTGCTTATTAAGTCCTTATTATGTCCCTGGGGGGGTTCTTCTCAGTTGACAGTGATGAACTTGTATTGGGGTAGATCTTTTATGCCCTTTGGGAGTTAATGGTTACTTTAGCATTGACTTGTGCTTCAGAATCTTGCTTACTTCATTTTCCATAAATCTTAGGGAAAAGATGCTAATTTTCACCTTCTATTTCCTTGTTTGAAGTTTATACATCTTTGTAGCTACTCTCTTTTTTCCTGGTGAGCGAACAGAAAACAAGTAGTATCCATGATGTGCTGTAGCTTTGCTGCCGTCTCCTTGGCATCTAGACGCAGGATGCTTTTCTGACAAGTTGTATGTGCTATGGTTGTGTCCCAACACATTCTTCAGCCTAACTATGGCAGTGTTCTTTGTTACCAGCACAGGCCATCTGTTTAACCCTTTGCCTTCTGTTTCTTCTTATGCATACACACATTTCCATGCATAGTTCTTCATTTGTACCAACTTTAATATTTCTGTTGTAAATCATAGAATCACAGAATGCTTAAGGTTGGAAGGGACCTCTAGAGGTCATCTAGTCCAACCCTCCATGCACATGCAGGGTCTTCTAGAGCATGTAGCACTGGGTGTCACATGGTGCCACAAGTGCCACAAATCTTTACAGGCTGAGTTGTATCAGAGAGACATTTAGTCAATCGCTCCATCCCCCAAATTAAATTTCAATTTTCAGTGAATCTATAGAAGAGTTGAGAAGTATTTTAACAGAAGTAAACTACCAGAACCAGTATTAAAACTCATAAAATCAAACATTATGCTGAAAGTTCTAGGGAAGCATTACATGATAAGGCCTTTGTTCCTGAAATGTAGTGGTCTGCTTTATGGAGATTTTGTCTATTTGCTTCTGTCATCAGGATATAAAACTGCAATTTATTGCAGCCTCATTTGATGCAGAAGGAAACTTTCTTAAGTGGCAGAGTTTGGAAGGAGGAGTCTTACAGGTAGGTTAGCTTTTTAACTACCTTCTGTTTATATGACAATGTTTTGGTTGTGTTTAATCAAGTTAATACAACAGCCAAGAGTTTGATAACTACAGTAGTCACAATTCAACCTTAATACAACCAGAGAAGTAGATTAGGGAAAATAGCCTTTGATTCCTGCTTAGGGTAACCTCTTATTAATCACATGTAGAAATTCAGCAACATCATCCTCATTCTTTTTGCTAATATAAATTTTAAATGCTGGAAAGCTCTAGAAAACACCAGTAATCATTTAGAACCAATCTCAGCTACTACCTCGTTCTTCCATTCAGCATACATTTACTTGTATACATGATTTATTACTAGTCTTTGTTTTGTTGATGAGAAAAGTGTATTCTTTAGCTCTCAGATCCATATAGAAGATTTTGGAAGTATGGACCTATTGGATACTGCTATCTGTGCTCATATATCATGGGGATAGCAAGTACAGCACTAATTATGTTACTGACAAGAGAAATAGGAAGACTGATTTATCAATGCCTTTTATTTTTCTTTTGTTGTTGTTGTTTTTGTTTGTTTGGCTTTTAAATATGAAATATATACTCTAGCTAGTATCTGCCTGGCTTGATTACAGCATAAAGCTGTAAAATTTGCTGGAGACTTAAGAAAGGAGGAACACTGGTAAGAAGATTCATGGTACCCCTAGACACTGCTTGAATTTCAGTGACTCACACTCCTTACTCTTCAGCAGTTACGTCCTGTCTAGGGTGTGAGAAGTGCAGCAAAGATGCATGTTAAAAAAAACAATGCAATAGTAATTAGCCTAACTGTTCAGCAGAAATTGGCAACTGTGAAACATGTCACAGACTCTAGCAATCCGTGGTGATGTAGGCACTCTCAGCAATCCCCTAGGCAGTCACCAAGAGGAATACTGGCAACAAAAATTAGGAATAGTCTGTCCCCTTTTTAGGCTCTTTGTGTCTTTTCTTGGAGCTTGGAAACTACTCAGATGTCATAAGAGTGTCTACGAAAGTTTCAGGAAATCATAGTGACTGCTGATTGTTTCTGTGTTGTCTCAGGATAAACTGTCTTGTACCTGCCTCCCAAATTTAAAGGAAAACTAGTGTTGGAGAATGCATGTTACTAAGCCTATTACTGTGCATAGAAAATGTCATGTTCTATGTAGATGTTAAGGCGTTGTTTGGAAACATTAATTTCACAAATGGAGAGTTTTTAGTAGCTATCAGAAACCAATGCGAAAGGAATAGCTTTTGCTTTTAAAAATTTAAAGGCCTTTTTAAATGTTAAAGATCATGCACAACGGTAAGACCTCGCAGTGCTATGCACCTCAGTGCATAGTTGTAACAATTTCTGGCATTTCCACTGCACAATTGCATTGTGGTTTATATCACCTTAGACTTTTTTCATTTTGGAAAAAATATATATCCCTCCACTAAGTGCAGTCTTCAGTAAGAATTTGGTCTGTTTTTAGTTTAGTCTGTTTGAGTAAGCTTTTTTTTCCCCAGAAGGAAAGGTTTTATTGAAAAAGAAAAAAAAGTCTGTTTCCCTGATAATTTTGTTATTCTGCAGATAGCTTAAAAGAGGAAAGGCAAATGCAGAGTTCTTCTTGCACAGGATTCTTCTGTTTAATAAAAGCCAATAATAAAGCTTGGGGCAGGGCAGTATTGTGCATTTAATACAGGTTTTTCTTGTTAGATGCTCCATTCCACATCCTTCAAGAAGTTCAGTGACAGAACTATAAAATACTATGCGAGTGCGACTAACTCAAACAATATTTTAAGAACAGTAATATTATTACATTAAATAACTTTATTTTCTCTTCGAAATCAGTCTGTCTCTTCTTAAAAACAAAACAGAATAAAATTCAGTGTATCTTTTATTAGAACTATAGTACATAACTGCCTATGGTACCTCTGAATACTGTATACTGTGAGAAAATTGTACTTGTGAATTAACCTGAGTATTAATATGTTTTGATCAGCTGTGTCCTGATACCCAAACTAAACTGAATGCAGCTTATGTGTTTGGAACAACTTATGAACAAAATGTAAGTATGAGATAACATGTTACTTTTTCAAATTAAGTTACTTTACAGGACATGAGTGATTCAGTGCTTATTGAAGGGCCTCTGGCATTGAGCCCCAAGCTGCAATATGAGGGTTTTTTTTTTTTGGGGCAGGGGGGGGAGTGTGGTGGTATTGCTTATTCTAGTTTCTTAGTTACTGAATGAAATAAATGTGCTTGTTAGCTATTGAAATACACACCACAGAACTTTTTAATACATCAGACAGCCAAAAAATGAAGCTGGCCTTTATGTTGCTCCGTGGACAAGTCAACAGCCTAGCTTATAGCCTAGCCTATCAACAGCCTCAATTCTCACAGTCATATGCAGTATTCTAACTTTGAGTTTTCCCACCTCTGTCTTTGACCAAACTTCATACAGAAATAAGACCTATCCATCCTTCCAGGCCTATTAGTCATCCCTATTAACTCCTTAATATGTTCCCTAATTTCAGCAAATTCAGTAAAGAGACTGACATCTTCACAAGAATGAAGTTACTCCAATTTTTCATCCAACAAATGACAGGAGAGAGGAAGAGATTATTTTACTATCCTAACTATGGAAAAAGTTGCACTGGAAGTTCTTACCAAACCCTAGCAGAGACAGAGGGGATAGAGCAGTTTGAACTGTCCCTGCTGTAGTAAAACTTGAGCTTGTGTATACTTGGATGCCAGTGTGAGCGAGCCATGAACACAGCTATGCCAGCATTCAGGCCTCTCTAATTTTGGCAGTTATGTGCTAAAATGGGGAATTTAGCAGAGTGGGAAAATAAACTAGCTATTTGCTAGTTTATTTGTATAAGACTGTCTACACTTTGCATGGGTGGACAGCACCTAGTACCTATTTATTTATCCATTAATGTTATTTATTAGCATCTTTACATTCAAAACCCTTCTCCCAAGTGTTGCAGTGTAAAAATACATTTACCCAACTGCTGTTTGGATAATGTGAAAGTTGTGTAGTGTAATACTTGTCAAAGCTTTAGTCCTGGTAAACTACACAATTTTTGTGAATAATTTTGCCAAATATTTGTTTAAATATTTTTATTCTTTATTTATCATAGTAAGTGATAAAAGTCTTTAGTCCATATTTAAGTACTGCAGACAAAACAGAAATTTATTTTCTTTTTGAATCTTGAACTGGTGCAGTTTGCTTAATCCTTTTTGTTTTGTTATTTTTTTTCAAAAAAAAAATTATATTTACTGTATTGATATATAGAAGAAATAGTTAAGTATTAACAGCATTTATTATTACTGGGTGTAAAATCAACACTTGTAAATATTAATTTAATGACTTTTTAAAATATAACTTTTTTCATGCACTAGGTACCTCATTTTTTTTTCGCTACAGCTTTGAGGAGGGTGCAATTGAAATGTCATATGACTGCTGAAGGACTGCGTGGTAGTTCATATAACATATCCAACCTCATTTCTAAATTCTTGACTTTAGTGTTTATGCCGTTTCAAATTTTATGTCTTTAACATTTCCTAGCATATGTTTTCCTAATCTATTGAAAATAGAATAATAGCAAATTTAAATTCTGTATTAGTTGTTCTGGTCAATGGTGGCATTTTTCAAGAGATCTGTATAGTATAAGGACTAATTGTTAGTTGCTTAAACAGAGCTGGAATGCTTTGTCTTTTACCAAGTACATGGAGCATATGTTGCAGTATATTTATAGGGGAAGAATCTGCAACTTTTTATTCTGTTATTTTATTTTCTTGTAGTGCAAAATTTCAATTTCAAAGATTTTAGTGGATTTTGCTAATCCAATCTTTTATGACATATTCCTTCAATATAATGATGATGAGGGACAGCAATATCTTTGGGATGTACCAGTTTTAAATTTAAATCTTCAATACAATGAAATGTTTGTGAACCAAGGTAAGAATATTTAATATTTAATCTTTAAAGAATATTTAAGTAATATTTATCACTTTTAGTAGATTTCTTTCCTTTGTGATTTCTTTCCTCCTAAATTACAGTTTTTTAAATATTGCATGACCATATTTTTTCAAAGGCAACAATATGAATAACTGGCTTTTGACACGTCGATTTTTTTTGGTGGATACACTAAGTGGAAAAGATAATGACTTGGGAAAATTACCAAGAATAATTCGAGTTGCTAGCAAAATAACAATAAGGTAAATAAATGCATACCAAATATGATGATACAGATAAAATAAAGTCAGTCTTGTTTAATCTGCATTTTATTGCATCTTAAAGGAACGTTGTTATTGTGCTGTTTCTAATACATACTGTGCTGCTTTTTATTGCATACTTAGAAATAGCAAGGACAGGTTGTTTTGATGATCAATTGAAAATACATAACCTTGATTGGAGGGGTTTAAAACAGCTGCAGTTACTTCACATTCAAGAGGACTATGTGTGCATAAAAGTTAGCAGACACCTTTTGGAAGCAGGTGGCTTCTAACACCTAAGGTCTCCTCTTTCCAATATGTCTGTTGTTAACTATGGGGGGATGTTATTTCGTACTCCATATTCTTCTTTTGCAGTATTTTTACAAGCTATTGCTTATAAACCCTGTCCAATAATATAACAGTCTTGTTAAATAGCTTATATAACTTATAGTCTTATAACTTACAGTCTTATTCTATAGCTCCCTTATTCTGAGACTCCCTCCTAGAGTCATTACTCTTTCTTTATCTCAGTTAGGACATGTTTTGGAAGAACCATTTCCCTTCATAATGTAATGCATTTTTAAGAGATGACAGTCTAAACAAAGTTGAGATCTCTCTTGTACTCACTGCACTTCACAATATATTGGTTATGAGTAGCAAGAACTGCTGGGCCATATAGATAATCATCTCTAGGATTCATTTAATATACTAGCTCTACTTATTGAGAATTATGTGTTACATTATTTTGAAAAATAAGAATCAATCTGGTATGCTAGGAGAACCTCTTGAAAAAAAGAATAATGCCAGAGATTCACACTAAACATAGAAAAGGTGGTTCTGTAATATTTTGAGAAAAAGCAACTTCTGGAATTAATTTCAGTTGTAACTATTGTCATGTGAAATATAGATAGAGAATCATTTAAGATATTTACTTACAAGTGAATAATTCTCTGTAGATTTTTCTTTTATATATTTTTATTTATGCCTGTTATAGTCCAGTCACTTCAAAATCTGAATTGCCAGGTCATTGGCGTTGTAACTCCCATTTTATCGATTAGGTTGTTTTGTTGATCAGCATTTTCCTGTTTGTACAAGCTTCAATCAATACTTTTCAAGCAGCTCATCCATTTTGGGGGTTAAAACCAATATTCTAGTTTTATTTCTGCAGTGTTCGTCTGGCAACACCTACTCAGAGGGGAACTATCTACCCACCTCTCATTACAGTTGCTTACACGGATGTGCTTATCCAAAACCCTGACACCCAGAGTGTGATGGTGAGGTTTTTGTGCTATTTTTAATTGATCAGAATTGTTCATGGTGCTTTTAGTTCTGTTAGAATTCCAGTTAAGAGAACTGTTTTTCTTAATGTGAAATGAAATAAGCAGTTTCTAGTTCTACGGAATTTAGAGGCTGCAAATTTTCACTAAAACTTAAAAGCTTTTGAAGCAAAGCAGTCAAAGTATTTTCTTTTTAATGCATCTTATTTGAGCCCTTCTTAAATTAAAATATTTAGAGTTTTACAATCAGTGGTTTAATGATAAGTTAAATCAGAGTGCAAATTTAAAAATATGTGCACAGAAAATAACCAGGAAAAAGATGACCTTTATGCAGTGATCTGAAAGTAGTAGCATTTTAATCAAAAAAATAGTAAAATTATATTTACTGGAAGTTACCCTTAACTTCCGTTGTTAAACATTGTTAAAGGGGAAAGAATCAAATACTTGATAACTACTTTTGAAGCAAAGTCTGCACAATTGTGAGAATAATAGTCAAGCATAGCTCCTAACATGGGTAGGACAGAGGTCCTTTCCAAGCACTGTGCCTGGTAAAACCTGTGTGGATTTCAGTTCCCTCCTACCTTGAGCGTGGCAGAGCTGGCAGAGCAGTCGACAGCACTAAGTCTGGTTCTGTTGTGTACACTGGCGTGGGTGTACACGGGAATGGTTGAGGGTGGAAGGGCCCTCTACAGATCATCTAGTCCAAATCTCCTGCTCCAGCAGGAGCACCAAATATAAAGAAACAAAACAGCACTGCACCACTGACTGTAATCACTGTATCATTTCACAATTTCTACACATACTTACTTTTCATGTTCTAATACCCAGGTTTCCTTCTCAGTCATTTATGAGATGAATCAGTCAGAGGCTCAGATTCAGACTGATGTAAGTAATTGTCCTTTAATGTGTTGATTTGTGATTTACTTACATTTGTCTCCATAAAAATATCTGCAAATAATATTTCCTTCTCCTCAGATCGCATTGGGTGTGTTGGGTGGACTTGCAGTTTTGTGGTCCCTGCTCAAGACTGCAGGCTGGAAGAGGCGAACAGGAAGCTCCATGATTGACTTGCAGGTATAAATGACTGCTGATCTAAGTGAGGACTTGTTTTTCTTTCTTTATGGAGATCTTTGTTGTTGTGTTGTATAATTATTCTATTTCTTATGGTAGCTGAAATAATTTATAGTTGTTTAAATTTAGCTGCATGGAGCTATGAAGTGCTAGGATCCCAAAGAGGTTTTTTGTTGCCGATTTTGGCTTCTGTTGTTGTCATTTAGGAAACAATTTTGCTAAAAGGCACAAATACAGGTATTTATAATTAGAGGAAATCTGATGAGTTTGTCAACCTCACTATTTTTCAGAATAATTCTCCTTTGAACAAAGACCAGCTGATAGGAGTTTCAGATATTAAATAGAAATATTTGAACATGTGCGAAAAATTCTGTTGGGGCTTCTTTTCAGTAGTAGAGTTTACTAGTGTGAACTGCATAACATTTTATGTGAATGTACTGTATACATTATTTAACTGGTTTTACAGATTTGAACAACGTTCTTTTACAATTACAGACGGTTTTGAAGTTCTTACTCTATTATGCTGGAGACCTTGCCAATGTTTTCTTTATCATCACAGTGGGTACAGGAATTTATTGGCTTGTATTCTTCAAAGTAAGTATTTTTTCAGATTTTGTTGTTTTGAATACTTACTAATAATGCCTAAATTTTAAAACAAAAATTCATTTTCTTTTGTCTTTTGTCTTTTTTTTTTTGCCTTTCTGGTCAGACTGTTGAGGCAAGTTATGCATGATGTTCTGTGTGTTTAAATTTTCAGCCTATTACTTTCCTTAGATTTCCTTGTGATTGCAGTCTGCTTCATAGTAATTTAAGGTATTTTACAAATTTGAAAAATTATAGATAAACTATGGCTCATTTTCCACAGAAGATGTTCACTCTTAAGCACTTTATATGTTATTACATATGCCGTCTATGCCGTTTCAATATAGCTTCTCATTATAGGCTCAGCAGTTTGTCTCTGTCTTTTTACCACTGCCATCTCAAGAAGAAGATTTTGTCACGTATGTGGGATGTGCTTTTAGTCTAAAGGTACTTTTTTTTTCTTTTGGAATTCAAGATATTTTACACATGCTTTCTTATATTTTCACTAGACTTTTTTTTTCTTTACAGTGCATGTTATCAGTGTATAGTGGTAAACAATTATTTTAACTTTTTTCAGCTGACTGATTATAGTGCCATTCATGATCTTTGGTAGGACTTAAAATTGTTCCAAGCCTATTTCTTTAAGGTATATCAATTAAATTAAATAAAAAGGTTGCAATTTCAGGTATAGTCAGGTGTATATTTTATTGTATTTAATGAAGAACATGTGCTTACAGTGACTTAATTTGCCTATATACTGTTGCTTACTCAAGTTATACTTCTTTTTTTCCTCAGGCATTGCAATTATTACATAAATTGATTTCACAACTTACTGTAGATATTTTCTTTATTGACTGGGAAAGACCTAAGGGGAAAGTTCTTAAAGCAGTTGAAGGTAACTCAAACTAAATTTGTATACACAGCTTGGATCAAACTCTGCTGTTATTCTCAGGTATTAAATTTCAGAGTTTAATTGTTTTTATTTTTTTTAGGTGAAGGTGTTATAAAAAGTGCAGCTGCACCTGTGAGCATATGGAGGACGTATTTTATAGCAAATGAATGGAATGAAATTCAGACAGTGAGGAAGATAAATCCTCTCTTTCAAGTGCTTGCAGTTCTTTTTTTTTTGGAGGTATTATTCTTAATATTTTTTATAATTCACCACTATAATGCAACACAGAGTTTGTTTTATAGTTCTACTAGTCTTTTTGATAATAGGAGGACTTACAAGTTCTCTTTAAAAAAATAAAGGAACTTTGCAGAATAAGCTGATGTATTGGTATGATTATTAACAACTTTAATTTCTTTGGACACCTTTGTTGGTTTTCTTTTATTCCCTTCCCTTCCCTTCCCTTCCCTTCCCTTCCCTTCCCTTCCCTTCCCTTCCCTTCCCTTCCCTTCCCTTCCCTTCCCTTCCCTTCC